>CAWUFW010013435.1:0-476444 GCA_963921515.1 Calotriton arnoldi
AAAGACACACTAATGATGGATGGAATGTGGAACAAATCAAACAGTCACACAGTCCTTGGTCACGGTGCCAAATCCATTATTACTTTTGCTCCCTTTTTTGTTTGGATCACCCACTGCTACAAACAATCACTCTGGCTATCCTCATGGGAACAGCTTGGCCGAACTACCAAGCCCAGTTCTTCCCTGGACCGAGAAAGCAAGAGATCTTGGGACCAGTTTGGGGGCTTCACCCCTCATCAGCAGCCAAGCTAGCTTGAATCCAGTGGCACAGTGAGCCTGTGACCCACATCTGGGCCTACCTGGCGCACTTGGAGCTGAGAAAGCAAAGGCTCGCACCAAATGATGGATGGATATGGAACAAATCAAACATTTACCCCAGTCAACAGATCTGGGTTCAATCCATTAATTCTTTGTGCACTCATAGCCTGCTAGATTCCCAGACTCAGCCATTGGCAAATCAGTCTCGACCCTGCTCCTCGTGGGACCAGTTCAGCCCAAACTGCCAAGCCAGGTCCTCCCTGGATGAGGAACAGAAGCACCCTGGAACCGGTTTTGGGTGCTCCCACCCCTCATCAGCGAGGCTAACTTTGCACTCCAGTGGCACGGAGAGAGCGCGGGACACACGTCTGGGAATACCCATCCCAATCAGGAGTGACAAATGCAAAAAGAACAATTGATGAGACAGAATGCAAGTGGGTGTAAGTGTTTTTAAGAGTTTTATCAGGTGTTAGCTATAAAAGTTGAGATTAATATACTAGATGCACTACTACTAGAGTGATACTACTTCTAACAGCTGTGTGAGCGGCCATGTTACTGTACTGTGTTCTTGTGTGTATGGGTTTATACTAGGTGGGATGTGTGAGTATAGCTGACGTGGGTGAGTGAGATGCTTGTGTCGGTGGTAGGTATTGGTGAGTGAGTGGGTGTGTAGTGAAGCGGTATGGAGTGAGTGAATGGGTTTCTGAATGGCGGTATGAGTGAGTGACTCCATGTTTAAGCAGCTGTGTGAGGTGAGTGAGGTGGCTGTTTGAGTGGGTAATGTTTGGTTCAAGTGAGGTTGGATTGTGTGAGTGGCTGTACTAGGGAGTAAGTGTGCTGTGCTGAATGGCACTGTGTTGGTGAGTGAGTGGATGTGTGAGTACTTGTATGGATGTGTGAATAGGTTACCTGTAAGTGTTTGTGTGTCCCACTTGCTTGTGTGGGTGAGTGAAGTGGCTGTGTTGGGGAGAGGTTGTGTGGAGGTGAGTGAAGTGGTATGCTGAGTGACTGTGTAGATGCGTGGGTGTGTGAGTAGCTGCTTATGCACAGGTAAGTGTGTGGCTATGTGAGTGGCTGCTCATGGGTGAGGTGACTGGTTGTATGAGTGGTTGTGTGGCAGGTGATGAATGGTTAGTTGTATGAGTGGCTGTGTGGGCAGGTGGGTAGGACAGTTGTTGCGACTACTGGGTATTGGGCATGCGAGATGGGAATGCTGAGTGGTTTGTGTGGGAGGTGGGAGTGAAGCATATGAGAGGTTGTATCGAGGGTGTGAGTGGTTCTGTGTGGATGGGCTCATCAGTGGTGTCATCAGTGGTGTCATTGGGCAGAGTCGTCATCAGTGATGTCCCAGTGGCCACGTCATGATGTCAGAGTTACTAACGCTGAGTGCATTGCGGGGGAGTAAGTTATCAGAGTTCATAGCTCAGGTAGCTTCCACTAGCGCCGAATTCTCACTGGTTTTGCACAAGTGGGAGTCTTGAGCCTAACTATAACGTCCCTGTAACCTTCGCTTTTCTAGTCAGTGAATTTACCACGTTTTTTTAAATTCTATTTGCTAACTGTAACTTTGCCCTGTTACCTTTGAGAATCTTTTCAGATGAATTTCTAAGGATTTTCAAAGTCTACTTCCTAACTATAGCGTCCCTGAAAGCTTTGGTTTTTGGTGGTTTTTGTATTTTTAACTAGTAAGTCGTGTCTGCAGAGGGACGGAGAAAGGGGGTGGGGCCTCCGACCCAGCTCTCAGGAATCCTGCTGTGACAGAAACTTACTGGAGAGTAATAGGAGGGCTTCCGGGCCCCAGGGAACCTTCACGCATCCAAGAGGACCTCACGCGCCAAACCAACAGGCGTGCCCGGAGGGCGTGTTTGCAGGAGTTGTGAACAAAGAGGTAAGGCCTCCGGGAGACTACTCAGCAGTTCTGCTGTGTGTGGGAGTTGCTGGAGGTAACAAGAGGCACCCGTTGGCCCCCAGGACACTCTAGAGCCAAGGGACTTCATCTCCCAACCAGCACTGTGCCCAGGAGGTATGTTTGCAGGTGGTGGAGAAAGGGCGTGGCCTCTAAAGTCCTATCAGCTTAATCTCGCTCTGTAGGGACTTACTGGAGAGTAACAGAGGGGCTTTTGGCCCCCAGGACCCTCAAGCATCCAAGGGGACTTCGTCCCCTAACCAGCAGATGTGCCAGGAGGCCACGTTTACAGAGCGGTGAAGAAAGGGGGCTTAGCCGCCAGAGACCTCTACTAACAATCCCGCTGTGTGGGACTTACTGGAGGTAATAGGAGGGCATGTTGGCCCCCAGGACCCTCTGCAGCCAAGGGGTCTTCATCCTCCAGCCAGCAGTGCACCCAGGAGGAGCATTTGCAGAGTTGCGGCATGAAAGGGGCATGGCCTCCAGGCGACCGCCGGGCCAGCAACTTTTTCTATCTTATTCCCGGGAGGGGATGGGGCATATGGCCCCCTTCCTGTGCCAATTTATCTTTTTTGATTTTTTTTTAATACAGAGTCATTTTTGTTGAGGGACCATGGGGGTGCAAGGCTCCCACGGTCCCTGCAGCGACTCCTGCATGCTTGCAGGGGGCTGCATCACTTTTGGACAGAGGGAGCTGCTAGGCACGCTCTCTCTGTCAGCGCAATGCCCCGCTTCTCATAGCGAGAGCATTTTTTCTGCTCTTGCTTACTAGAAGCAGACCAGGAGTTGCTATGGCTTGGCGGGAGCCACCGCCATGGCAGACTGCAATGTCCCGGAGGTGGGCACCCGGGACATTGCTGCTCCAGCTGTCCTTGGGGGATGGCAGTAGCCCCAGGGCCATCTACAGTTCCACAAGGGGAGCCGCGGAGCACACCCTCCTTTGCAGGGCCACAGCCCGGGAGGTGGTGGTCCCTGGGGCTGCATGAGAGGGGACGTGTGGCCCTCCTCCCAGGAAAGTGGTGATCCCCCAGGACTGTGGGGACCACCCCTGCGGTGACAAAACAATTGCCGGGGGAGGTGGTGGTCTCCAGGGCACGGGGTTGCCCTTGGCTTGAGCCCTGCATAGGTGCCATGAATAAATTCTGCAGAGGTGGCAGTCCCTGGAGCTTGGGGATACTAGGGGCCCCATGTTTCCCCCTCCCACATATTTGGACACGGCCTCTGGACCTGCTGGCCCACCCGGGCGATTAGAAGCAAAGCGCGGTAGCCCAAGATTCATCTTGTTTTTTACATTTTCAGCAGGATTCGCAGATCCAGGCGCGACTCCCGCCAAATATATTTTTTTTTTTTAAACAATGCTGACTTTGGCCCTACGGGGTCCCTGTGGGGCCTCTTACCAGAGGGCCTAGGGAGTCAGGATCGTATCTACCCTGCCCCCTTTTCTTTGCACCAATCGTTTTCCACTGTGACTCGGTTCAACGCGAGTAGCAAGATGACTTCCAACACTTCCCTTGTTTTAAGTGTTGGCAGCCAATCAGATCTCAGCATGAGATCGGGAGAGTCCTTGCATCCACCAGTGTCCTGTATCCATATAAATACAGCTTTGAAATTTCTTTAAATATGCTCCAAAACTGCTGAGACAGATTTACCCCATTGCTTACAAAGGTTGCTTTCTGGACCAGCAGCTGCCTTTCTGCCCAAAATTTGGTGTAATTCCATTCAGCAGTTCGGAGCTGTAGCCAGTGCTTCAAGTTTTCTATGGAAATTAACATGGGGAAAACGCGTTTTGGGACCACCCCTTTTCTTGTTGCTCTGTGACGGACCAACCCCAAAACTTTCAAGACAGCAGCTGAAGTGTGCGTCAAAGCTAGTTTTGAAGATTTCGCGAAGATTCGATCAGAAGCAATGCCAAAGTTATTGATAAAGCAAAAACGCTCTTCCTATGGAAAATACATCCTAACAGTTACTGCCTACTGGCAGTGGCATAGCACAGACACAGGCCCCCGCCGCCTGGGGTGCGGGAGACCCTCAAGTTCCAGGGACCCCCTACAACACAGTACTCTGCCCAGAGAGCTCCTTGTTGAGTCCGGAGGGGGCCTCTATATATATATATATATATATATATATATATATATATATATATTATCTACTGGTGGTCGCCATGATAGGTGAGTTATGAGTTAGAACCTATTTTCCATAGGAAATCCCGACGCCATTCTATTTGAAATAACTCTCTTGCCGGTTTGACGTATCTTCGCAAAATTGTCCAAACTTTGCCTGGGGCGCTCCCGGTCGCATCCTACCCTGAGAGAGTCTCGGGAGTGATTCGTCAAGCGGGGGCCGAGAAAAAAGGGGTCCCAAAACGCGTTTTCCCCATTCCACATTTCCATAGGAAACTTTAGACACTGGCTTGTCCAGGCGCGAACTGCTGCACGGAATTTAGCACAACATAATTCTTGGCTAGAAAGAACAATCACTTAGTCTGTTAAATGGTGTACATCCCGTTCGAGAGTTGCTAAAGAAAAATCAAAAGTAAAAGTACATGATATATCTGCTGGGCACGGAGGATCCCGCGCACCCTGAGCGCACCCTGCCGCGCACCGTCCCCGATCACGAGCTGCATGTGTTGGTTGGCTGTCAGCTGGCTGTCCAAGCATTCCAGGTTCGGGAAATGTTGGCAGCCATTTTGTCCTCGTTAGAACCGAGGGACAGAAACCAAGTGCGCGCAAGCGCACAGAAGGGGCAGAGGTAAAACACCCTGACCCTAGGTCTGCTCAGGGGTCCCATAAGGACCCCTGGGCAGAAAAAAGCATTTTTTTTTTTTTTTTTTTAAATCGGCAGGATGCGCTCAGGTGCGCGGATCCTGCTGATAAAAAAGAAAGCCGACTCGGTCTCCCGCTTCGATGTAGCCTGCCCGGGTGGGGCCAAGTCCCGGGGTCATGCTGGGGGGTGTTTATTTATGTGTATGGGGGGCCTCTAAGGGCCCCTGAACCCGGGGGACCGCCAACCCCCGGGGCTTTCTTTTAAAATGAGTGCGGGAGGGCTCTGGAGCCCTCCCGCAGCCCGGGGACCACCACCTCCCCCGGGGCTTCTTTTTTTGTTTTTGTTTTTCCTGTGTAGGGGGGGCTCGAGCCCCCCACGCGCTCTCGGGGACCGCCACCTCCCCGGGGCACTAACAAATTAAAATGGGGGTCCGTTTGGACCCCGAGCCCCCGGGGACCACCACCTCCCCAGGCTGTGCTGATGTGGGGAGGGGGCCGCGCGTCCCCTCCTGTAGCCTGTGGTGGCCCTGGGGACCGCCACCCCCAGGGCCGGCTCCTGCGTGTCCCGGGGGTGCCTACCCCCGGGACACTGCTGTTTGCAATGACAGAGACGGGAGCCTCGCGGGCTCCCGTCCTGTCATTGCAAACTGCTTTTGGATATTGGAAGAGAGGCAGGAAACCTGCTCTCGCTTCCAATGTCAAGACAATTGCTTTTCCACATGGGGAGCAGCATGTTAGCTGCTCCCCATGTGTGAAGCAATGCCGCGCTCCCGTGGGACACGGGGAGCCGGCGGGACTGTGGGGGGTTTGGGGACCCCCCACAGTCCTCAACCAGAGGCCAGGCCCCGGGGATGGGGTCCCCGGGGCAAGTAGTGGCCCGGGAGGGGGGGCCACGCGGCCCCCCTCCCGGAAATATTTTTTTTTAGTTAAAGTAAAAAAAAAAAGGAGAGTAAGGCCTACAGGGGATGGGGTCCCCAGGGCCCAAAAATAAAAAAAAAGGAAGGGGGCCACACAGCCCCCTTCAGGGAAAAAAAAAAAACAAAACAAAAAACGATCGTCCAAGGCCTGCCCCTTCCTTCACCACCCTGCAAACGTGCCCCCTGGCGGCGTTCGTGCAGATGGAAATAATTCCCTTTGACATACTGGGGGTCCTGAGGACCAACTAGGCCACCAGGAACCGTCCAGTATGCGCTAGGGCTGCGTTGCAGGAGGTGTACAGAGGCCACGCCCCCCCGCCACCTCTGCAACGCAGCCTCTGTGGCGCTTTTTGGAGGTACATGGTGGGCTAGTTGGCTCCCAGGAACCCTCAGGATTCAAGGGGACTTAATCCCCTAACCCTAAAAGCGCGCCACGGGGCGCGTTGGCACAGTGGTGAAGGGAGGGGCGGGGCTTCAGGTGACATGTGTGCAAACAGGCCCCGTGGCGCGTTTTAAGATGGGGATTAGATCCCCTTCAATCCTGAGGGTCCCTGGGGGCCAGCTAGCCCAACAGGTACATCCAGAAAGCGCCACAGAGCTGCGTTGCAGAGAGGTGTAAAAAGGGTGTGGCCCCTCTACCGTCTCTGCAACGCAGCCCCTGACGCATACTGGAGGTTCCTGGTGGGCTAGTTGGCCCCTAGGGACCCTCATGATTCAAGGGGACTTCAATCCCCAACTTAAACGCGCCACGGGCGGCGTTTGCACAGATGTCACCTCAGGCCCCGCCCCTACCTTCACCATTGTGCAAATATTCCTCTAAAATCTGCCCAACTACGATTCGGATTTACTCACCTGTTATCAGGAGAGACCTCAGTGCTGCATCTTTCAGCCCAGTACTGATCCTGAAAAGTAATTTTAACCGTACTTACCAGTAACTTGAATTTCCTTCCATAGGATATCATTGCCTGCTTTTTGCTGAAAAAGTTTCTAAGTGTTGATTTTTGAAACATACAAATATTCCTCTAAAATCAGCCGAAATACGAATTCCGATTTACTCACCTGTTATCAGGAGAGACCTCAGTGCTGCATCTTTCAGCCCAGTACTGGTCCTGAAAGTAATTTTAACCGTACTTACCAGTAACTTGAATTTCCTTCCATAGGCTAACATTGACTGGTTTCACTTGGAAATTCTTCTAAGTGTGGAGTTTTGGAACTTTAAAATATTCCTCTAAAATCAGCCGAAATACGAATTCCGATTTACTCACCTGTTATCAGGAGAGACCTCAGTGCTGCATCTTTTAGCCCAGCACTGACCCTGAAAAGTAATTTTAACCGTACTTACCAGTAACTTATATTTTCTTCCATAGGAATCCATTGTCTGGTTTTCAGCAGAAAAGTTTCAAAGTGTCGATTTTCACAAACTACAAAATATTCCTTAAAAATCGCCTGTATGACTTAAACGCATTCTTTCAACTGTTTACAGGAGATGCACCAGTGCTGGATCCAGGATCCAACACTGAGTAAGAAAAAGTAATGATAACAGTTTTTACCTGCTAAGTGAATTTCCTTCCATAGGATAACATTGGTGATTCTATGAGAAAAAGTTTCTAAGTGTCAACTTTTTAAAATACAATAATATTCCTTAAAATCACTAATGTAACCAAAACGCTTTTACTCAACTGTTTACAGGAGATGTCCCAGGACTGAATCTAGGATCCAGTCCTGTGGTTAGAAAAAGTAATCCATAAAGTAACTAATTGCATTTAACTAGAAATTCACATTGAGCTGAATGTTGCATTGTGTTTGAAAATGTGTTGCCCATTGCAACAACTGTAACTACTGTACTTAAAAGTCTATTGCCTATGTGCAAAGTATTTAAACTAAAGTAATTCATTCTGAGAAAGTATTTTTGTGTAATGTATAATGTAATTACAATGTAATTTAAAAAATAAAATATGTAAAAAAATTGTTTCTAAAATGTAGTAAATCAGTATGAAAAAAATAAATATAACAATTAATACATTTAAAAATTGTCATTTACAAAACCTTTGAAATTCACTGAAAAAACCGTAGGTTTCAGACATGTTATAGTTAGGAATTAGCATTTAAAAAACCTTTGAAATTCACTGAAAAAACCATAGGTTTCAGACACGTTATAGTTAGAAATTAGCATTTAAAAAACCTTTGAAATTCACTGAAAAAACCATAGGTTTCAGGCACGTTATAGTTAGAAATTTGCATTTAAAAAACCTTTGAAATTCACTGAAAAAACCATAAGGTTTTAGGGACAGTTATAGTTAGTTGGACATTGCACTCGTACAAAACCCGTGAAATTCCCCGTTATAGTTAGTTCAGCTAACTATAACTCGCGCCCCACAATGCACTGCTGATGGCGTCACATATTACATCACTCATGACATGGTCAGTGACATCACTGATGACATCACTGATGACATCTCAAATGACATCACTGATGACATCACTGATGACATCATCCATGTGATAATTTAATGCATCTTCTCACACCCTAATATAAGTTTTGAAACACCCACTCTAAATTACAGACTGCCATTCTCAAAACCATACACACTCCAATACCAATAAGTACATACCCACTCACTGATTCTTAGGTCTACACACACATCCACTCACTCACCCGTACAGTCACTCATACTTACAGTCACTCAGTACAGGACTATCATATGCACTCATACACCTATATAAACACTCACACAACGCAACTCATCCATAGAGGTACTCACACACCTAGTCAGTCATGCAAATAATTAATCACACTCCAATTTACTCACCTATACAGTTATACACACACCAGCTCACTTACTCATAAAAATACTAGCACATTCTTACGCTCCTATGCAATCACTGATGCAAGCACACACTCATCCATATAGCCACTCTCACAATCACACACTCTCACTTATAGCCATTTATATACTCCAACACACATATATACTGCCTTTCACATATGTAGTTACTCACACATGTACCACTGAGATATACATTCAATCACTAACACACTCATACACACACTCACCCACCCATACAGTCCATCACAGACGCACTCTTGAAACCATGCACCCAGTGAATCACCCACTCACACATCTATGCACAGAGTCACACTCACACCCACCCACACAAACACTGAGGCACCCATACAGATACTCAGAGAACCAATACATAACCCATATAGACACTCATTTAGCTAGTCAGAAACCCATGCAGCTGCTTACACAACAACAGACAGACGGATACAGACATTCACACAGTTTAGTCACTCACCCATGCATCCAGTAAGATACGTTTAATCACTCACTTATAGAGCTCAGTCACGCACCTACTAAATCATCCATTCAGACACTTATACACCCACTCATTCTTCAATACGCCTTTCCCTATATATATTAAACATATTTAAACTTTACAGAAACACACAGTCACTGGATGATGTCATCAGTGATGTCATCAGTGATGTCATTTGAGATGTCATCAGTGATGTCATCAGTGATGTCACTGACCATGTCATGAGTGATGTAATATGTGACGTCATCAGCAGTGCATTGCGGGCGCGAGTTATAGTTACCTGAACTAACTATAACGGGGAATTTCACGGGTTTTGTACGAGTGCAATGTCCAACTAACTATAACTGTCCCTAAAACCTTATGGTTTTTTCAGTGATTTTTTAAGGTTTTTTAAATGCAAATTTCTAACTATAACGTGCCTGAAACCTATGGTTTTTTCAGTGATTATATATATATATATATATATATATATATATATATATATAGGCCCCCTTTGGACTCAATAGAGAGCTCTCTGGGCAGAGTACTGTGCTGAGGGGGCCCCCTGGAACTTGAGGGCCCCTGCATCCCGGGGCAGCGGGGGCCTGTGTCTGTGTTACGCCACTGCCAGTATATATATATATATATATATGCCCCCTCCGGACTGGTGGTGGTGTAAGGGCTCCAATAAATCCTACATTTTGCACCAGAAAACGGGTTCGCATTCGTTTGTTCACCAGGAGAGAGTGGATGTGTCACAAACGAAGTGTGGAGTGACATAAAATACTGAGCAGGCTTCCTCGGTAACGGCGAACCCCTCCTCGTTTGGGCCGTGCGGCAGGAAGCTGACTTCGCCGTTGGCTGGAAATTTCTTTTCGTATCAGAACAGAGAACAGCCGCGGCAGCCCCGGACAGTGAAAATTTTCCCACCATCTGTGCAAAGCGACGGAACCCGCGGCCGGAGGATACGAGCAATGCCGACTGAACACAGAGGTAGGGGACCGACTGAGAGTCTGGTGAGGAGGTGTGCATGATACAAGCACGGACACTGACCCGAAAGTTTGTAAAATCAATATAAACGCCCGAAAATTACACGATGACCGCCGACAGCGCTGCGGAGTAGGGAAGCGGCAGCAAATCAAATGTTTGATGATTCCCGAGTGGGGATCTACAAGGCAACATACAAGTAAGCGCCACACAGGAGGTAATACCAACACAAAGGATTTGTTCAAAAGATTAGAAAAGCTCATGAAGAGCGAACAATCCAAATGGTGGGAACATAAATCACTTTCCAGATATTTAGAGGTTGGCAGAATACCAAGGGGCTTGAGGATCATGCTTGCGCCTAGCTATGAAAATCCCGACCCCAGGATGTTGAGTGAATGGGCCGAGTGCAATTTCGAATCTTCGCGCAAGTTGGTGCAAATCTTGGTAAAATATGCCGAAAGCGATCGTATGGACTTACAAAAAAAGATTGATGACCTAAATGAAGAAATTAACAAATTGGAAGTCACTAACATGATTAATAAATATCGCGAAGACATGCTGACAAGATTACAGAGAGAGGAGGAGGTCATTAAAAAGAGAAAGGCCTTCAAATTCCAGCGAGACAAGCAGGATTACGAAAACGGTCAAATATTTACATTTTCAAGGAAATATGACTCTTTGAAATCTACAAGGAAAGAAATCCCGAGACAAGAGAGCCAAGCTAGTACCAGTACCAATATCCAGCTGTCCACCTCTGCATCTGACATCAGCTCTGCCATTGAAAGTGAATCTGAAAACGAACAAGGCAGAGGGGGCCCACGGCTGGGGTTTCCAAAACTCTCCCTGGCTCAGGAAGTGGACTTCCTCCGGCAGGACAGAAGACAAACATTACGTCCACGTGTTCCAAATGCAAAATTAGACAAAGACGCAACCAAAAGCGTCAGGAAAGACGCCAATAGTGCCGGAAACGACAAGCCTTACAACAACAAACAACAAATGGAAACGCAAATGAATAAAATACCAAGTGACTCCAATACAATCATCAACTTGTCATCAATAACTCTCAGTGAGGGAGAGAAGCAACTACTATCCTTGGGGCTATCGTACTGCCCTGAGAGCATCTTCAGTTACTCAATGTACAGGACTGGTTGGAACAACTCGCTTTGAACAACTTGCACAAAAGCGTCTCGAGGATTCAACTTTTCCAACATGAGGACTGCTGGGAATTGCAGTCCTGATGCACCTCATCCAATGACAGAGAGGCAGCACGATTTAAAACAGGTGGGAGAAAAAACCTGGGAACCATGCATCTGAGGAAAGCACTTTTGCTGGAAACGCGTCATGCTGTTTTTAAGGAATAAAAGGAACTTTCTGAAGCCCCGCTGTGTGCTCTGGTTTGCTGCCAAAGGAGAACAAATGCTGTTTTCATATTAGCGCGCAGCCACAGCGTGCACCGAGCCCCGTCCTTAAGTGTTCAGGAGGTCAACAGTGGCAGTGGCAGTGGCTAGCAGTGGACTTTGGAGGTATCCAAAAACCTCAGGACCGCCAGTGAGCCACAGGAGATTGGTAACCTGCTGAGAAGTCAGACCTTGACTTCAAGGTGAGGCGTGGATCACTGTACCTGCACCTCCGGATGTGATCTGCTGGGTGTTAAAAGCGGCTGGATGAAGGGACGAAAGAAACCTGCTATAATTTTAAATCAAATGGATTTCCAGGCAAAATTCGATTGCGTTATTAAACTCAATGTACAGGACTGATTGGAACAACTCGCTTTGAACAAAGAGCACAAAAGCGTCTCCAGGATTCAACTTTTCCAACATGAGGAATGCTGGGAATTGCAGTCCTGATGCACCTCATCCAATGACAGAGAGGCAGCACGATTTAAAAGAGGTGGGAGAAAAAACCTGGGAACCATGCATCTGAGGAAAGCACTTTTGCTGAAACGCGTCATGCTGTTTTTAAGGAATAAAAGGAACTTTCTGAAGCCCAGCTGAGTGCTCTGGTTTGTTGCCAAAGGAGAACAAATGCTGTTTATATATATTCACTGAAAAAACCATAGGTTTTAGGGACAGTTATAGTTAGTTGGACATTTCACTTGTACAAAACCATAGAAATGCCCCCGTTATAGTTAGTTCAGCTAACTATAACTCGCGCCCCGCAATGCACTGCTGATACGTCACATATTACATCACTCATGACATGGTCAGTGACATCACTCATGACATCACTGATGACATCTCAAATGACATCACTGATGACATCATCCAGTGACTGTGTGTTTCTGTAAAGTTTAAATATGTTTAATATATATAGGGAAAGGCATATTGAAGAAAGAGTGGGTGTATAATTGTCTGAATGGATGATTTAGTAGGTGCGTGACTGACTCCATAAGTTAGTGATTAAACGTATCTTACTGAATGCATGGGTTAGTGACTAAACTGTGTGAATGTCTGTATCCGTCTGTCTGTTGGTGTGTAAGCGGCTGCATGGCTTTCTGAATAGCTACATGAGTGTCTACATGAGTTATTGATTGGTTGTCTGAGTATCTGTATGGGTCCCTGAGTGTTTGTGTGGGTGGGGTGTGTGGACTCTGTGCATAGATGGGTGAGTGGGTGATTCACTGGGTGCATGGTTTCAAGAGTGCATCTGTAATGGACTGTATGGGTGGCTGAGTGTGTGTATGGGTGTGTTAGTGAGTGAATGTATATCTCAGTGGTACATGTGTGAGTAACTACATATGTTAAAGGCAGTATATATGTGTGTTGGAGTATATAAATGGCTATAAGTGAGAGTGTGTGACCGTGAGAGTGGCTGTATGGATGAGTGTGTACTTGTATCAGTGATTGTATAAGAGCGTAAGAATGTGCTAGTATTTGTATGAGTAAGTGAGCTGGTGTGTGTATAACTGTATAGGTTAGTAAATGGCAGTGTGATTAATTATTTGCATGACTGACTAGGTGTATGAGTACCTCTATGGATGAGTGGCGGTGTGTGAGTGTCTATGTAGGTGTATGAGTGCATATGATAGTCCTGTACTGAGTGACCGTAAGTATGAGTGACTGTACAGGTGAGTGAGTGGATGTGTGTGTAGACCTAGAATCAGTGAGTGGGTATGTAGTTATTGGTGTTGGAGTGTCTATGGTTTTGACAATGGCAGTCTGTAATTTAGAGTGCGTGTATCAAAAGTTATATTAGGGTGTGAGAAGATGCATGAAATTATCACATGGATGACGTCATCAGTGATGTCATTTGAGATGTCATCAGTGATGTCATCAGTGATGTCACTGACCATGTCATGAGTGATGTAATATGTGACGTCATCAGCAGTGCATTGCGGGGAGCTGAGTTATAGTTAGCTGAACTAACTATAACGGGGGAATTTCTATGGTTTTGTACAAGTGAAATGTCCAACTAACTATAACTGTCCCTAAAACCAATGTTTTTTTCAGTGAATTTCAAAGGTTTTTTAAATGCTAATTTCTAACTATAACGTGCCTGAAACCTATGGTTTTTCCAGTGAATTTCAAAGGTTTTTTAAATGCTAATTTCTAACTATAACATGTCTGAAACCTATGGTTTTTTCAGTGAATTTCAAAGGTTTTGTAAATGACAATTTTTAAATGTATTAATTGTTATATTTATTTTTTTGATACTGATTTACTACATTTTTTTAAACTATTTATTTTTAGATATTTTATTTTTTAAATTACATTATACATTACATTACAAAATATACTTTCTCAGAATGAATTACTTTAGTTTAAATACTTTGCAAATAGGCAATAGACTTTTAAGTACAGTAGTTACAGTTGTTGCAATGGGCAACACAATTTCAAACACAATGCAACATTGAGCTCAATGGGAATTTCTAGTTAAATGCAATTAGTTCCTTTATGGATTACTTTTCTAACCACAGGACTGGATCCTAGATTCAGTCCTGGGACATCTCCTGTAAACAGTTGAGTAAAAGCGTTTTGGTTACAGTAGTGATTTTTAAGGAATATTATTGTATTTTAAAAGTTGACAGAAACTTTTTCACATAGCATCACCAATGTTATCCTATGGGAGGAAATTCACTTAGCAGGTAAGTAGTGTTATCGTTACTTTTTCTTACTCAGTGGTGGATCCTGGATCCAGCACTGGTGCATCTCCTGTAAACAGTTGAAAGAATGCGTTTAAGTCATACAGGTGATTTTTAAGGAATATTTGTAGTTTGTGAAAATAGACACTTAGAAACTTTTCTGGTGAAAACCAGACAATGGATTCCTATGGAAGGAAATACAAGTTACTGGTAAGTACGGTTAGAATTACTTTTCAGGATCAGTACTGGGCTCAAAGATGCAGCACTGAGGTCTCTCCTGATAACAGGTGAGTAAATCGGAATTCGTTGTTTGGCTTATTTTATATGAATATTTTAAAGTTCCAAAACTCCACACTTTGAAGAATTTCCAAGTGAAACCAGTCAATGTTAGCCTATGGAAGGAAATTCAAGTTACTGGCAAGTACGGTTAGAATTACTTTTCAGGATCAGTACTGGGCTCAAAGATGCAGCACTGAGGTCTCTCCTGATAACAGGTGAGTAAACGGAATTCGTAGTTCGGCTGATTTTACTATGGTCCAGTATATATAGAGCCACTTTCCTACACCATCCCCTCCCTTCACCACTGTGCAAACGCACCCCGTGGCGCATTTTAAGTTGAGGGATTAAGTCCCCTGAATCATGAGGGTCCCTGGGGTCCAACTAGCCCACCCTGTACCTCCAGTATGCGCCAGGGAGCTGCGTTACGGAGAGGTGTTCAGAGGCCATGCCCCTTTTACACCTCTCTGCAACGCAGCTCTGTGGCGCTTTCTGGACGTACCTGGTGGGCTAGTTGTCCCCCGAGGACCCTCAGGATTGAAGGGGATTTAATTCCCCATCTTAAAACGAGCCACGGGGCCTGTTTGCACACATGTCACCTGAAGCCCCGCCCCCTCCCTTCACCACTGTGCAAACGCGCCCGGTGGCGCGTTTTAAGTTGGGGGATTAAGTCCCCTTGAATCCTGAGGGTCCCTGGAGTCCAACTAGCCCACCATGTACCTTCAAAAAGCGCCACAGAGCTGCGTTGCAGAGAGGTGTAAAAAGGGGCGTGGCCTCTGTACACCTCTCTGCAACGCAGCCCCCTGGCGCATACTGGAGGTTCCTGTTGGGCTAGTTGGCCTCCAGGGACCCCCAGTATTCAAGGGGAATTTGTTCCCCATCTGCAAATGCGCCAGGGCGCGCGTTTGCTGAGTGCTGGAAGGAGGGGGCATGGCCTCCTGCGCAATGCCGGTCTTTTTTTTTTTTTTCATTTTTAGAAAGGGGGCTGTGTGGCCCCCCCTTGTTTTTCGAATTTCTTGGCCCTGGGGACCCCATCCCCCAGGGCCTGCCCCCTAATATCTTGTTAAAAAAAAAAAAAAATTGGAAGGGGGCTGCGTGGTCCCCCTCCCCAGGCCTTAATCGGCCCGGGGACCCCATCCCCCGGGGCATGGCCTTCTTTTTTTTTAAAAATGTTATGGAGGGGGGCTGTGTAGCCCCTCTCCTTAGGCCACTTATGGCCCCGGGGACCCCATCCCCCGGGCCGGCCTTTGTTTTTTTTTTTTAAATTAACATTTGGGGAGGGGGGCCGCGTGGCCCCCCTCCTGGGCCACTACTAGCCCCGGGGACCCCATCCCCCGGGGCTGGCCCTCTCCGTTGGGGACCGTGGGGGGGTCCCCAATCCCCCCACGGTCCCGCCGGCTCCCCGCGTCCTTCGGGAGCCAGCATTGCTTTTCCACATGGGGAGCTGCTAAGATGCAGCTCCCCGTGTGGAAAAGCAATTGTCTTTGGTTTTTGGAAGAGAGAGCAGGTTTCCTGCGCTCTGTTCCAAAAACCAAAGCAGTTTGCTATGACAGGACGGGAGCCGCGAGGCTCCCGCTCTGCCATAGCAAACTACAGTGTCCCGGGGTAGGCACCCGGGACACTGCAGGAGCCGGCCCTGGGGGTGGTGGTCCCCAGGGCCATCAAGGGCTCTAGGAGGGGGGCCGCGTGGCCCCCCTCCCTCCATTGGCAAAGCCCCGGGGAGGTGGTGGTCCCCGGGGCTCGGGGGTCCGTAACGGACCCCCACATTGAAATATTTAGTGCCCCGGGGGGTGGCGGTCCCCGGGGCTGCGGGAGGGCCGAGAGCCCTCCCGCACCATTATTTTTTAAAGCCCCGGGGGTGGCGGTCCCCGAGGCTTGGGGGGGCCTGAGAGGCCCCCACACATAAAATTTAAAAACTCTGCATGCCTCCGGGACTTGGCCCACCCAGGGGCCAAATAGCATCGAAGCGCGGGAGACCGCGACTTCGTTATTTTAATCGGCTGGATCCGCGCACTTAGCGCGTTTTTGCCGATTTTTAAATGGGACCCCCTGAGCAGGCCTAGGGGGTCAGGGGGTTTCTACCCTGCCCCCTTTTGCGTTTTGCGCGATTGTTTTACTGCTTTCTTGTGCCTCGGTTCTACCGAGGAACAAGATGGCTGCCAACACTTCCTGGTTTGGAGTGTTGACAGCCAATTAGCATACAGCTCGTGATCGGGAGGGTGCGCGGATCCTCTGTGCCCATAGATATATATGTGTTTTTACTTTTGATTTTCTCAGCAACTACTGAACGGATTTACACCATTTAACAAAAAGGGTTCTTTCTGAACCAAGAACTACCTCTTCGTCAAATTTGGTGTAATTCCGTTCAGCAGTTCGAGCTGTAGCCGTGTCTAAAGTTTCCTATGGAAAATTGCATGGGGAAAACACATTTTGGGACCCCCCTTTTTTCTCGGCCCCCGCTTGACGAATCACCCCGAAACTTTCAAGATAGGAGCGGACCGGAGCGGGCCATAAGTTTTGAGAATTTCGCGAAGATTCGTCAACCAGCGCCAAAGGTATTGGAAATAGAATGTTGCGAATTTCCTATGGAAAATAGGTCCTAACTATAACTATCTACTGGCGACCGCCAGTAGATAATATATATAAATATATATATATATATATATCATCAAAAGGTTTGCCCAACTTGAGGAGGCCCACCCTGAAAACAAAAAGCCTCTTACAGTGGAGATTGCAGCCCCTTCGAAATGCCGCTTTTCATCTTGCTTTGGCCCTACGCGTTTCGGATGTCACTCCTTGATCACAAGCCATGTGCTCAATAAGACAAACGGCAACCAGAGTGTAAATCACCTGCTCTTTTATTTGATCGGTCAAGCCTCAGTGGGAGTGTCATCTTGCCCCAGTGGGCGTGAACATCACGGTGTTCTGGTACTTGCAGTCCATACACCCTTGTACTCCCCAGTGGGTGTCACTGCGTCTCGTATTCCGGCAATAAATCCTCAATGGGTGAAGCGGACACAGTTGAGTGCGCTGCCAATACAAATCCCTCACTCTTAGGCATGATTTCAGTCCTGCATTACGTGCCCAAACCTTCAGACACGCCAGGTCCGCACAATAGCGGCGGGTTCCTCCTCGCGACCTAGGCATGGCCGCTAAAATTCATCAAAAGGTTTTGCCCAACTTGAGGAGGCCCACCCTGAAAACAAAAAGCATCTTAGAGTGGAGATTGCAGCCCCTTCGAAATGCCGCTTTTCATCTTGCTTTGGCCCTACGCGTGTTGGATGTCACTCCTTGATCACAAGCCATGCGCATGGCTTGTGATCAAGGAGCGACATCCGAAATGCGGAGCAGCGAAAAGGGACACCCCTGCCATGTGCCCCTGTGTATCGACCATTGCCTTGAAAAAATGTATCTTGTTTTATCCCTAGCAGCAGCATTTACATATAACATAAGCACCCTGGGTGCATTAGGAGCCGCCATTGCTCTGATCCGGTGGCAGCAGCTATTTTAACAGCTCCTGCTGGGTGGGAGAAATCTGAGTTTCCCTGCCCTCAAGAGCACAGGCAGGGTAACACATATCTGCACCCACCCAGCGGAAGCATTTTTAAAGCTCCCCCCGGCTCCGTGATCTTGCAGGCAGGGAAACTACTGTGTACCGGGAGTGGGCTCTCCGGGTCACAGTTAGTGAGCCAGCTCCAGGGGATGGGGTCCCTGAGGCCTTTTCAAGCTCTGAGTCTGAATATTGAGTCCTAAGATGTCTGCTGTCACATCTTTGTTGATGTGGTACCGTGAAAACTGCATTGTGAAAAATGCAAAGTATTTGAGCATTAAGTGCTCAAAGACTACTCAACAGATATACACCAAATCCCAAAAAGCACACTTTCTGGACCAGGATCTAGCTTTATGTCAAATTTGGTGTAATTCAGTTCAGCAGTTTTTACGGTATCACTGTTCAATTTTCCTATGGAAAAATGAATGGGGAAACATGTTTTGGGACCCCCATTTTTTTTTTTTTACCCTTGCTTGATGGATCACCCCAAAACTTTCCAGGAGGGATCTGAGGTGGATGAGACTTTTATCTGGAAAGTTTTGTGAAGATTTGTTAAAGGAGTCAAAGTTATTAGGAAAAATAGGTTTTCCTATGAAAACGCAAACTAACTATAACTACCCACTGAGTAATGGCTGTGGTTAAGATCGTAATTTGAAAAAATATGTAATACTCACATATACTTAAATGCAATGTAATTTACTGATGTAATTGTGCTGAAAACTTACATGCAAAGTAATAACTCCTATTATAGTTTGGAAGAGCAGTGGCTCCCGATGATGTGGAGTTGAAGTAGCGGGGGTGCATCGGGTTAATATAGCCGAATATAAAAACACCATGCAGGATGCCTAACATGTGGCACTCTTTATCACAAGAAAAACTCCTTTGTGGATGTAAAACTTAACTGTCCAGACACACAAGTAAACCAAAATGGTGGGCTCAGCAGGCATTATGAACATACTAGCTATGTAAAAGAAACTATAACAAAAGGATATGAGGTGATAGAACTCACTGCCATTAGAAATCAAATCATCAAGAAGGTACCAAGCTTCCTTAAAGAACCCAAATGAAATTGTTTATGAGTGGGGCAAAACATGCCTTCTCAGTTCTGGAATCCATGCAAGTGGAATTCAGATCCTGCAACATGTACTTGTTTATCGCACAATACAGGGTTTAAAGAGGTGAGCTTGAATCCCAATTCTGCAGGATCTTCACAAGAGAAGGAGGCCAAGCTGAGACTCTCTTCCTGTGGGCCCTACTCCTTTTGCAACATGTATTTACATAATAAAAGGCAGTCCTGATCTGTTCCTTCATTATGCAGCTAGCACCAAACACTGCGGGTTCAATTCACAAAGGTAAACTTAGACCTGAAGTCTATGTTTAGACCTTATTCTCCTGCCCCCGGCCACAGAGAACTTGATCCCTCTCTCTCAACAGCTCTGTGACACACTCGCCAACCACTTCCACAACAAGATGGCAACTATCTTAAAAAAAACTTCAACCCCCAGCCAGCCGCCACCCACAACTATACACCCAACACGGACAACATCCAACAACTCTCCACATGGGACCAACTCACCACACCCACCACCACTGCCCTGATGAAATCCATCCACTCAGGAGTTCCCAACGATCCCTGCCGGCACCGAATCTTCAACCTTGGAGACAGCGTAATCCCCAGCTCACCACCTTACTGAACAACTCAATCAGCACCATCACCGTCTCAGAAGCATGGAAGCACGCAGAGGCCCAGCCCCTCCTGAAGAAGCCGTCAGCAGACCCCACCAACATCCAAAACTACCGTCTTAACTCCCTCCTTCCATTCCCAGCCAAAGTACTTCAGAGAGCCATCAACAGTCAACTGACCAGCCACCTGGAGAGAAACAACCTACTAGACTCATCTCAATCGGGCTTCAGAGCCAATCACAGCACAGAGACAGCCTTGATCGCAGCCACAGATGACATTTTTACACTACTCGATAGAGAAGAGACCGCCCTCATTCTACTAGACCTCTCTGCAGCCTTCAACACCGTCTCACACCTCACCCTCATCCAAAGATTCCACCAGATCAGAATCATGGGCAACGCACTCAAATGGATAGAATCCTTCCTCACAGGATGCAAAATACAGTAAAAACACTTGGCAGGAAATGAGAGAAAGACAGTGCGTATTTTTTTGAATGTGGGTACTGCAAAAAGATGAGTCAGTGCTCTGTAGATGACAAATGCTTCTTGTATCCACGCCCCTCCAGCAGGTCTCCTTTCCCCACCACTGCACCTGCAAACATGAAGTGAACAAACATTTTCTGATGCCTTGACAACAGTGAATCAATTGAGGGAATTTGTTATTTACACCACAGACTGAAATTAAAAGGTAAACTCTTTTCTGGAAAAGAAGAAGGATTTGCTTCATCTCATAAGCAGGAAGTAACAGTTGGCCGGCCTCTGGGATTTCTAGCAGATGCGGGGACTGTGAGCGGACATGGGAAGCGCAAGGGCAGGAGATGCTGGCAGGGGTGGGGTTGAATTTCAAGATGCAGCACTGCAGCAAGGGGCTATCAGAACCCAAGTAAAACTAAGCCTGCAGAGGGTAGGTTTTCTTCTCCCCCATGCTCCGCCTGCCCATCCAGCGGTGGCAAATACTGATGGAGAGCACGGATGAAATTTTTGCAATATAGTTTGCCCCCACACACCTCCCATTCCTGCTGTCTGCTGCCCAGACAGCTTTAACCATATCAAACAAAGTGTTTAAAAGTATAGTGGAATGGGTGACGAAGACAGTAATGTAGGAAGCCAGGGATTATATGCATCTAGCGCAATGCAAACCTAAAGCAATACCAGCGTTTCCTGAAGAATTTTCTGACTTTATTGAAGAGCGCCCGAGCTCGGCCGGTGTGCGCTGGGAAAGCTGCCCCGTTCTCCCCCACATGCCTCCCATGCCTGCTGTTACCTGCCAAGGCAGCCACAACCATATTTAAATAAAGTGTTGAAAAATATAGCGCGGCCATGTTGAAACTGTCTTCAGGCACAGGACCAATCCAGTGAATAAAAGAGTGCGCCGAACAAAGGCTAAATAATTCAATGTAGCAGGAGAAGTCACCACAAAGTGAAAAACACACCCAAAGACAGGACAAACAGCAGCGTTTTGGCAATAAAAAAGTAAGGAATTCAGAAAGGCACACAAAAGGATAAATGGAAAGCAGTGGATGTGGTCTAAGCACCCGAAGCAGATACAGTATGCCTCGCAGAGCGGGTGCATGTGCGCTGCTAAGCTTGACCTAAAAAGCCGGACCTATCAGAGGGGCAGGAGGAGACCAACATGCCAGGAAGAATGCGCATTGCCAAATATGAAAGGAGGCACTAAGCTTTGCGAACACACAAATGAGAGAGAGAGGACTAACATGTAACAAGAAAGTAAATTAAAAGTTGCAGAGGCCAATAGAAAGAGCAAGAGAAGGAAAGAGCATTAAAGAGGCCGCAGAGAAACCGAATATTAACATGAATCTGAGTGACATATAGTGAGAAACAGACAGCCCGGGAGAAGAGACGGCGAAAAGGAACGAGACAAAGAGAGTCACACAAAATACACATTGTAGTTCGTGCGAGCACAGATATCGCAAGTGAGAGTGCGAGAGAGATCGAGTGATGGAAAGGACGAAGGTTAGCAACAAAGACATTGTAGAACGGTGTTGAAGACCGACAGTAAGAGAGGGCTAAATGCTTGACAGCATGACAAAAAGAGTCCATAGTTAACGCCTGCTATATTATAAAAAATAAAAAGAGACCAAAGAAGTTCTGGGAAGGACAGAGTGTAAAACGGACCGATGCCTACGAGACGGACATAAACACTCGGAAACAGACAGCCACAGAGCGCATGAGGAAATAAGTAGGCCACTGTAAAGTGTTCCTTTTAAGTTCGTGTAATTAGCTCAAATTCACATTATGCATGTTATGCAACATAGCAGAAATTACACCAGCATAAAATTTTGGACATTTTTTTGTGCTGCAGAAGACTGCTCCCGCAGAAAATGTTTTGTGGGAGACAACATATTCAAGCAGAAAATTGTCGTGAGAATTTTTTTCCTTGAACCAGTTCTCTCGAGTCACTTTCTAAATTGTGGTATGCCCTTGCATTTAATTTTCACTTGAGATATACCAAAGTGCATTTCATGTAATTTACACATCATTTTATTCTATTTCCCTGACATTTGTGTCATTTCAGAAAAAAAAATGTGAGATTTCTTACACCCATAGCAACGAAAGCAACACATGAATGTTGCAGAAAAGGGACAAATAGAGCTAGTGCTTGGGAGCAGATAACAGCAATAGACAGCGAAAGCGTGGGAGGAGGGAGGTTGAGAGAGACATAGCAAGGTAACAGGAAAGTGACAGCAGAGAAGCAGACATCATCTTAAATTGATCTTGACATACAGAGAATATATGAATCATGTTGTGATTGTTCTATGTACCACACAGGTATTGTGAACCAGAGCAAGCAAAAATTAAATCACGCATCAGGCTGCGGCGGGGAGATGGGGAAGGGAAGTTGTCACGCACCGGAAAAGCTGCGCTGTGGAGGACATGTCAGGAGACAACACAGTGCACACTGACTGGCTGTATGTGGTACAGAGACTGGGCATTCTAATTCATGAATCCCCACACTTGGTAGCTTATTGGGAATTAATGCCCATCGGTTCTTAATTTGCACCATTGGTTGCAGGTAGAGGATACTGGCTCTTGTTTTGGGGAATTATGACTTAGGGCCTTAATAATGAGCCCCTTACGCCACCGTTGCATCACTTTTTATGACGTTGCAGCAGCGTAAAAAAATGCGCCATATTTACAAAGTGTTAGGCAATTGGGCAACCCAGTCAACCCTTGTGGGCTTGAGTAGTAGAATTAGGAAGGTGAAGCTGCCTACAACGGATTTATTGAATACCACAAAGTTAGAGATTCTAGATATATCTTTGTCAAGTGATATCTTAACAACACTCAAACGAACAGATCAAAGTGACGCATCTAGTCACTTTGTGAACCCCTGCGCTACATTATACCTGTGACAGGTATAATGTATGCACGGTGGGCGTTCCGGTGCAGAAAAGGCTCGTAGAAGCGTTGCAATGAAATCTATGAGATTTCACTGCGACACATCTACGGCCTCACTGCGCCAATTCCTTACGCATGCTTGAAGCAGGTGTAATGGGTGATGCAGGCCTTTTCACATGAGACTTGCCCCATGTGAAATAACACATTGCTGGAGTTGTGTCTGTTTCCAGACACACTCCGTCAATGTGTCAATTTTTCGCCGACAGATACGTCAGGATTCCTGACGTATCTGTCAATCTTTGCAACATGGAGCGCCGTACAATAAATACGGCGCATCCATGGTGTAGCAAGGAGGGCGCACTGAAAAGTGTTGCATCGCTGTTTTACCGCAGCGATGCAACACTTTTCATAAATGAGTCCCTTAGTTTTTATCATCAGACTTTGGCCCAAAGCAAGAGAGAGAAAGGAAGATAAACATAGGAAAAAAGTGACAAAATAGAGAAAACTGACGAACAGGAATATGATAAAGAGACATGAAGTGTAGGGTGGTGGAAGTAGGAGGCATAAGGTGAAATCAAGGCTAGGTTACCATGGAATTCTACTACCCCAACATTTCCCAGTGTCACTTCCAAGCAAAACGTCGGACTAGTGCAGTCCTCTATCTATCTATCTATCTATCTATCTATCTATCTATCTATCTATCTATCTCTAGATATGTAAATATATCTATACAGGGCTCGAAAAATCCACTCGCCCACTCGCATTTGCGAGCCAGATTTAATTAGGGCGAGCTAGTTTTAGGTCCTACTCGCCCTTTCTGGCGAGGAGGAAAATAAACTGACTTTTGACCTCTGTCTCTGAAAGCAGAGGAAATGTGACAAGAGAGCAAGATTTAAAGGCATCTTTATTGCTCACAAAGTAAATGAGCAATAAAAATGCCTTTAAATCTTGTTAACTGGTCAAACAGTGAGTTTAACATTAACGCGTACGAGTCTGAGCGCCATTTCCCTGATATACGGAAAACCCTTCACAGCTTAGCTCCTTTGGTTTCAGGGCAGGCAGCCGCAGCGTGGTTTATCAACAGTTTACACAGTACTACCTCATATTATGGATAGAGAAAAGATCGCATCAGAATTATTCGAGAATCTAGTTAAGGGCATCCCGACTAACACTACAGTTACAAGTGGAAACCCCTCACGCAATGAAGGTCTCAGGGAGAAATTCCTGAGATTAGAGAGATTGAAGAAAACTGAGAACTCTAGGTGGTGGGATAGTGCCACTCTCAAACAGTACCTCAGACTTAACAGAGTCCCGAGGGGACTCCGTTCACAAATTTTTCCAACCTTTGATGATTTAGACGATGATTTGTTATGTAAATGGGAAGAAACTTTGACATTGAATTCCAACACACTTATTGATATTCTTATAGAAAATGCGGAACGCAAAGTAGCCAGACTTCAAATTGAGATTACCAATCTGGAAAAAGAGATAGCGGATCTCAATTTAGCAGAGGCCACAGAAAAGAATTATGTCATTCTTAATGACATACTGACGAAACTACCAGAACGAAATAAAAGAAAGGAAGACACGACAGTTGAGGAGAGACGAGGCTGACTATAGGGAAGGACGTGTTTTTACATTTGCTAGAAAATACGACCAGGTGGTACGCAACGCTCCTCGGAGCGATCCATCTACCAAAACAGATACTCTCTCTGCCTCATCGAGCTCCACCTCACTCAACACGCTGCATAGCAGTGACAGTGAAACAGAGAATCAATTGAACAGACTTGACTCCACCAAGTTGTCTTTTTTAAAGGAGGTCCAAACCATAAGAAGGGAGAACAGAACGCAACAGAGAAAAGGTACATTAGACAGAAAACCCGGAGGGGCAAGAGGGGAGCCAACAGAAGATTACAAAAAGAGATTGAGATCAGGGAACGAGAGGGACAAAGAGGTACGCTAGAGCAGGGCATACAGGTGGTTAACTTATCCTCCCATATACTCGATACTAGCATGATCTCTTTACTCAGTAAAGGTTTAAGTTTCAACCCACATGAACAAGGGGATACTTGCAGACATAAAATCGACCTCTTTAGATTCATGAGGGGTCTTAAAGTTAAAAAACATTTCAGCGGTTTGCCACCTACGACCATGACTGTCAGAAATATTTGTATTGATAACCCTGCAGGAGTACAAAGCATCAAGGATATTCAGGATACACACTTACTTTTGTCCCTCACCGATACAGATGAACCACCCATCAACATGGACAGTCTGTTACACGCACTTGATATAGAGACTGATCTCACCCAGAGTAGTGGGCTCAAACCCAAATCCAAATGGACGCCCTTGCTACCAGGAGGCAACCCCATTGATA
The DNA here is from genome assembly GCA_963921515.1 of Calotriton arnoldi. Taxonomy (NCBI): domain Eukaryota; kingdom Metazoa; phylum Chordata; class Amphibia; order Caudata; family Salamandridae; genus Calotriton; species Calotriton arnoldi. Next base: position 25,458 of record CAWUFW010013435.1, read on the forward strand.
CTTTTCATAATCTTGTCCTAGCAGACATAGACAAATATGAACAGAAAGTCATGAGGTCCAAACACAAGATCAAGGATAATTTGAGGAGAGATGAACGTGTGGCCCTCAAAGCCCTTACCATTAACACAGATATCATTATCAAGGAAGCCGATAAGGGCGGCAACGTGGTTGTCATGAACAAAACTGACTACCACAATGAAATTCTTACCCAATTGCAAGACATCTCATGCTATCAACGTCTCACTTTCAATCCTACAGGGACTCTCTCTGACAAAATCAACGGCCACTTAGCTGCATGGCATTCAGCCGGGCTCATAGATGATCAAGAATTTCTATTTCTCAAAGTACACAGACCAGATTATCCTTGGCTGTACACCTTGCCCAAAATTCACAAGCTAGCCCCTTTTCCCCCTGGTAGACCCATTGTGTCCGGTATTGGGGGACCGACTGAAAGAATCGCCCAATATGTAGATTTATTTCTCAGTCCCATGGTTAAGAATCTCCCATCCCATATTCAGGACACTAAACACATCTTGAGCATCTTATCTGATCTCCAGTGGCAACCAGATATGATTCTGGCCACCTTGGATGTAGTTTCCCTCTACACCTCCATCGAACCCATCTTAGGACTGGACGTCATCACTAAACTACTACACAATAGGCCGGCCTCCCTCTGGCAACATTCCCAGATGCTGACCACCATGATGAACATCATCCTCAATGATAACTATTTCATGTACGACAACATCTGGTACAAACAATCCAAGGGCGTTGCCATGGGTTCCAAGTTCTCACCTTCGTTTGCCAATCTTTACATGGGTGTGCTGGAATCAGAATGGATATGGAGCTCCAGAGGGGCCCCATGGGTCAACTCTGTAATCTACTGGGGACGATACATTGATGATTGTCTGTTACTATGGTCAGGTTCCCAGTCACTACTCGACGAGTTCTGTCGGCATCTCAATTCCAACAACATGAACATGAGATTCACCAGCCACAGCAGCTTCACCAACATTACATTTCTAGATGTGGAACTCTACATTAAGGCCGACACCCTACACAGTCGCCTCTATAGAAAGGAAACATCTTGTAATGCCATTCTCCATGCGGAAAGTTCCCACCCGGCACATCAGATTCAGGCCATCCCCTATGGTGAATTTGTTAGGGCCAGACGGAATTGTAGCGAAGAACCCGAGTTTCAACAGTGTATCAAGAACATGAAACAGAGATTCAGGGACAGAGGCTACCATCCCCACACGATATCCAAGGCTGAAACCAGGGTCAATCAGCTAGATAGACAAAACACCCTTCGGGCTAAGAACACATTTGGAACACGCGATCAACCAGTCAGATTGGTGACAGACTACAGCAACATGGGTCTAGTTATAAGGAAAAGCCTCAATAGACACTGGGGCACTCTCCTGGCAGACACCTCCCTGAAGAATATCATCACGGCCAGACCACTAGTGACATACAGGCGCGGTAGAACGCTCAGATCCAGATTAAGCCCTAGTGTTCCTAGACATGTCGCCAGGCCTACCTGGTTAGGCACACACACTCTGGGTTTCTACAAATGTGGTAATTGTGGAGTATGCAGACTAGCCCAACATGGAGTCAGAACTTTCAAGGCACATGACAAGAGGATGTACTGGATCAAGCACAACATCAATTGCCACACTAAGTTTGTGGTTTACATACTTGAATGCACATGCAAGCGCTGGTACGTTGGCAGCACGATCAGACCCCTCAAAGAACGCATCAGCGAACACATCAGAGCCCTACAAAACCAGGATATCAGATACCCGATGGCCGTGCATGCGGCTACCTGTTCAACCCAAAGCATCAACAAGCGATTTTCCTTCTTTGGTTGTGATGTTGCCACTGCTAACCCTAGAGGGGGTAACAGAGAACTTCAACTCAGGCGCCAAGAAGCGTCATGGATCATGCGCCTTCATTCTGTGACACACGGACTCAACACTGATCATGAACTGCACTACTTTCTGGGCGACTGATCGAGGATGGTGCTCTTCCTGTGTCTTCTGTGTCATGCATGTATCATTCCTATGTAGTAATGATTATTAAGTTTGACATCTGTGCGATGTCAAGTTCTGTTGACTTGAGATTTTGTGGTGTTCCCTAGCCATTGTGCTAGATTCTTTTAGAATTTGTTGCCCTTTTGTTTATATAGAGTTTATTATATCTATTTCTGGCTTCTCCCTCTGTTCCATGCAGTCCCCCTGCTGCTCATGTTTATTTCGGTTTTTCTCAATATCATTCCACCAACTGTTCAGCTGTCCTCCATTTTTGCTATCTCTACCTCGCTAATATTTCTCCCTTCTACTTTGTTTAAGCCCGCATTCTATGTTTCGTATGTTGTGTGTTATGTTGTCATTATCATTTGCCATGTGACACTGTAGGTTTTCTCCAGCAAATAATATAATTTTTTTTCAATATGTACTATTTTGATTTACTCTGTGACCCAGTGCGTATTGTTTTTATGTAGTGCTCATTGCTTTCACTTCAAGCGTCTTACTTGGTGCCATACTGTTCTTTCGTTGTACTTATGCATTTCATTATGAGTTTAATCATATCACTCATTTTGGAGCTGGCCTTCGGTCTTACTGGCCCCCCCTATTTTTCTCTGCCATTCTTGTTTCCGTTCATTCTGCTCCTGAATTTATTCCCTGTCCTTTCTTTGTGTCCACACTCGTAGTCTGTTCACTTCTTCACCCTTTCTCTTTTTTTCCCCCCCCCTTGGTTTCACCCTCTGGATCCATCATCACCTGATCTGGCCACACCCCTGTGCTGGGACCACGCCCCTGCACTCGCCTCCTCTTATTCCCTCCTCCCACTCTCACCGTGACTTCCGTATCCGGCAGTCATTGGAGAGACGGACGTCAATTTCCCTCTGAGTAAGTACCTGGGGCTTGGGCCCTTGCTCGGTTCACGTTCTTCCCCGGTCCTCCTGCTCTAATCCTCGTGTACCTTCCTCCCCAGTTTTCATGCAGGTCCCGGGCTCATCCGCCTTATTTCTCCTTCCCCTTGCAGCACACTCGCAGCTTCACTCAAGGTGAGTTCCCACCGCTTCCGCTTCTTGCCTCTCCACGCCACTGTTCCCTGGCTCACCCCGTTTCTATTCCTTTCCAGCGCGTCCTTTTGGGCCCTGCCCCGCCAGGCATTACAGGGACTACCCTCCCGTGCCACACGGTTTTGAACTGTTTCACAGACCCCGTGGTCTCTCCCTCCAGACGTCCCTATCTTTGCGCCCAGTTCTTCACTACCCTCCGGGTAAGCTCCCCTCTTCCCTTCTCCGTCTGTCACCTATTGTCCGGTCGGTACCTCACTCGCTCTGCTCACCTATCTCACTTTTCCCCTCACTTCGTTGGTCGGTTGTTTTACAGAGTGTACCTCGCTTGGGTCACTCACATAGATACCCTCACTGTCGAGTTCACACTTCCTCCCTCCTCATGCCTTCTCATTTCTCCTCACTTGTATCAACTCTCGGTTATTACCTTTCCCTTTTGTCTTGTTCGGCTTGGTTTTCTTCCCTTTGCCTCACCACTTCTTTTCGACTCCCATCTCTTTTTTTCACCCACTCCTTTTGTTGTTAACCGTACTCACGTACTTTGTTACTATCGTCCAACTCAGTATCTTCCGTTGGTCACATTCACTGTTTACTAATTTCTTTCCAGCAGATTGTGCATTACGATACGGTGTATGAATATTCAATTTTTTACTCATGCGCCTTTTCTCACTGTGATTTCGTTGTAGCATGTATTTGATTCATTCAATTATTATCTTCTATGTACCACTATTTCCACGTGATTGCGAATTTGGTCACTTTCCTGACTTCGTCTAAACACCGTCCCCGTGTTATGATTCATCTGCGTACTGACACGGTTCTGTGTTTCACTCCATGTCTCTCTTTTGCACATGGTCAGCAACACATGATGGTTCTCTTTGCCTTCGCACTACTTTTCCAGGATGCTTGTTTCACCTTGTTTGGTCACCTCTGACCAGTCCCTGCAGCATCATCATGTGTCTTTATACCGGTCTCCTTTCTTCACTGCTGGCACCCTCAACGACCCTTATTACTGTGTCCAGTTACATAGCCACAATCTGTTGTCATTCAGCCACGTTTCTTTGTTTGTTTTTTTAGGCTTCTCCTCTGCTGTGTTGTTGTTGTTGTTTCTTGTACCTTGATTCACTTCATTATCTCCCCTGGGGTTTCCTCCACAATTGTTTCTGGTGATAGTGCGTGTCGTTGTCACTAGTTACGCAGATACACATTGTGTGTATGAGTGTTCCTCATTATTTGATATACCTTGTATCTTCCCCAGCCCTGAAGAGTCACGGGATTACCACCCAATGTGACGAAACACGTGTCGGCTGGTTCTTTTTGTGCTTTATTTCATCATTAAATAATTATGACTCACACAACTGATGTTGATCTTGAATTGGGCTACTTTTGAGACTTTGCTTTGATCTGTTATCCCAACTACGTGTGCACAGGACATTGTTCATATTACCAGTGTGGGTTGTTGACTCACACGATTTACGAGGGTTATTGGGTTATTTCCCCCAACTTGTTAGCACCGTACACATACAACAGTGAGTTTAACATTAACGCGTACGAGTCTGAGCGCCATTTCCCTGATATACGGAAAACCCTTCACAGCTTAGCTCCTTTGGTTTCAGGGCAGGCAGCCGCAGCGTGGTTTATCAACAGTTTACACAGTACTACCTCATATTATGGATAGAGAAAAGATCGCATCAGAATTATTCGAGAATCTAGTTAAGGGCATCCCGACTAACACTACAGTTACAAGTGGAAACCCCTCACGCAATGAAGGTCTCAGGGAGAAATTCCTGAGATTAGAGAGATTGAAGAAAACTGAGAACTCTAGGTGGTGGGATAGTGCCACTCTCAAACAGTACCTCAGACTTAACAGAGTCCCGAGGGGACTCCGTTCACAAATTTTTCCAACCTTTGATGATTTAGACGATGATTTGTTATGTAAATGGGAAGAAACTTTGACATTGAATTCCAACACACTTATTGATATTCTTATAGAAAATGCGGAACGCAAAGTAGCCAGACTTCAAATTGAGATTACCAATCTGGAAAAAGAGATAGCGGATCTCAATTTAGCAGAGGCCACAGAAAAGAATTATGTCATTCTTAATGACATACTGACGAAACACCAGAACGAAATAAAAGAAAGGAAGACACGACAGTTGAGGAGAGACGAGGCTGACTATAGGGAAGGACGTGTTTTTACATTTGCTAGAAAATACGACCAGGTGGTACGCAACGCTCCTCGGAGCGATCCATCTACCAAAACAGATACTCTCTCTGCCTCATCGAGCTCCACCTCACTCAACACGCTGCATAGCAGTGACAGTGAAACAGAGAATCAATTGAACAGACTTGACTCCACCAAGTTGTCTTTTTTAAAGGAGGTCCAAACCATAAGAAGGGAGAACAGAACGCAACAGAGAAAAGGTACATTAGACAGAAAACCCGGAGGGGCAAGAGGGGAGCCAACAGAAGATTACAAAAAGAGATTGAGATCAGGGAACGAGAGGGACAAAGAGGTACGCTAGAGCAGGGCATACAGGTGGTTAACTTATCCTCCCATATACTCGATACTAGCATGATCTCTTTACTCAGTAAAGGTTTAAGTTTCAACCCACATGAACAAGGGGATACTTGCAGACATAAAATCGACCTCTTTAGATTCATGAGGGGTCTTAAAGTTAAAAAACATTTCAGCGGTTTGCCACCTACGACCATGACTGTCAGAAATATTTGTATTGATAACCCTGCAGGAGTACAAAGCATCAAGGATATTCAGGATACACACTTACTTTTGTCCCTCACCGATACAGATGAACCACCCATCAACATGGACAGTCTGTTACACGCACTTGATATAGAGACTGATCTCACCCAGAGTAGTGGGCTCAAACCCAAATCCAAATGGACGCCCTTGCTACCAGGAGGCAACCCCATTGATACTTTTCATAATCTTGTCCTAGCAGACATAGACAAATATGAACAGAAAGTCATGAGGTCCAAACACAAGATCAAGGATAATTTGAGGAGAGATGAACGTGTGGCCCTCAAAGCCCTTACCATTAACACAGATATCATTATCAAGGAAGCCGATAAGGGCGGCAACGTGGTTGTCATGAACAAAACTGACTACCACAATGAAATTCTTACCCAATTGCAAGACATCTCATGCTATCAACGTCTCACTTTCAATCCTACAGGGACTCTCTCTGACAAAATCAACGGCCACTTAGCTGCATGGCATTCAGCCGGGCTCATAGATGATCAAGAATTTCTATTTCTCAAAGTACACAGACCGGCTTATCCTTGGCTGTACACCTTGCCCAAAATTCACAAGCTAGCCCCTTTTCCCCCTGGTAGACCCATTGTGTCCGGTATTGGGGGACCGACTGAAAGAATCGCCCAATATGTAGATTTATTTCTCAGTCCCATGGTTAAGAATCTCCCATCCCATATTCAGGACACTAAACACATCTTGAGCATCTTATCTGATCTCCAGTGGCAACCAGATATGATTCTGGCCACCTTGGATGTAGTTTCCCTCTACACCTCCATCGAACCCATCTTAGGACTGGACGTCATCACTAAACTACTACACAATAGGCCGGCCTCCCTCTGGCAACATTCCCAGATGCTGACCACCATGATGAACATCATCCTCAATGATAACTATTTCATGTACGACAACATCTGGTACAAACAATCCAAGGGCGTTGCCATGGGTTCCAAGTTCTCACCATCGTTTGCCAATCTTTACATGGGTGTGCTGGAATCAGAATGGATATGGAGCTCCAGAGGGGCCCCATGGGTCAACTCTATAATCTACTGGGGACGATACATTGATGATTGTCTGTTACTATGGTCAGGTTCCCAGTCACTACTCGACGAGTTCTGTCGGCATCTCAATTCCAACAACATGAACATGAGATTCACCAGCCACAGCAGCTTCACCAACATTACATTTCTAGATGTGGAACTCTACATTAAGGCCGACACCCTACACAGTCGCCTCTATAGAAAGGAAACATCTTGTAATGCCATTCTCCATGCGGAAAGTTCCCACCCGGCACATCAGATTCAGGCCATCCCCTATGGTGAATTTGTTAGGGCCAGACGGAATTGTAGCGAAGAACCCGAGTTTCAACAGTGTATCAAGAACATGAAACAGAGATTCAGGGACAGAGGCTACCATCCCCACACGATATCCAAGGCTGAAACCAGGGTCAATCAGCTAGATAGACAAAACACCCTTCGGGCTAAGAACACATTTGGAACACGCGATCAACCAGTCAGATTGGTGACAGACTACAGCAACATGGGTCTAGTTATAAGGAAAAGCCTCAATAGACACTGGGGCACTCTCCTGGCAGACACCTCCCTGAAGAATATCATCACGGCCAGACCACTAGTGACATACAGGCGCGGTAGAACGCTCAGATCCAGATTAAGCCCTAGTGTTCCTAGACATGTCGCCAGGCCTACCTGGTTAGGCACACACACTCTGGGTTTCTACAAATGTGGTAATTGTGGAGTATGCAGACTAGCCCAACATGGAGTCAGAACTTTCAAGGCACATGACAAGAGGATGTACTGGATCAAGCACAACATCAATTGCCACACTAAGTTTGTGGTTTACATACTTGAATGCACATGCAAGCGCTGGTACGTTGGCAGCACGATCAGACCCCTCAAAGAACGCATCAGCGAACACATCAGAGCCCTACAAAACCAGGATATCAGATACCCGATGGCCGTGCATGCGGCTACCTGTTCAACCCAAAGCATCAACAAGCGATTTTCCTTCTTTGGTTGTGATGTTGCCACTGCTAACCCTAGAGGGGGTAACAGAGAACTTCAACTCAGGCGCCAAGAAGCGTCATGGATCATGCGCCTTCATTCTGTGACACACGGACTCAACACTGATCATGAACTGCACTACTTTCTGGGCGACTGATCGAGGATGGTGCTCTTCCTGTGTCTTCTGTGTCATGCATGTATCATTCCTATGTAGTAATGATTATTAAGTTTGACATCTGTGCGATGTCAAGTTCTGTTGACTTGAGATTTTGTGGTGTTCCCTAGCCATTGTGCTAGATTCTTTTAGAATTTGTTGCCCTTTTGTTTATATAGAGTTTATTATATCTATTTCTGGCTTCTCCCTCTGTTCCATGCAGTCCCCCTGCTGCTCATGTTTATTTCGGTTTTTCTCAATATCATTCCACCAACTGTTCAGCTGTCCTCCGTTTTTGCTATCTCTACCTCGCTAATATTTCTCCCTTCTACTTTGTTTAAGCCTGCATTCTATGTTTCGTATGTTGTGTGTTATGTTGTCATTATCATTTGCCATGTGACACTGTAGGTTTTCTCCAGCAAATAATATAAATTTTTTTCAATATGTACTATTTTGATTTACTCTGTGACCCAGTGCGTATTGTTTTTATGTAGTGCTCATTGCTTTCACTTCAAGCGTCTTACTTGGTGCCATACTGTTCTTTCGTTGTACTTATGCATTTCATTATGAGTTTAATCATGTCACTCATTTTGGAGCTGGCCTTCGGTCTTACTGGCCCCCCTATTTTTCTCTGCCATTCTTGTTTCCGTTCATTCTGCTCCTGAATTTATTCCCTGTCCTTTCTTTGTGTCCACACTCGTAGTCTGTTCACTTCTTCACCCTTTCTCTTTTTTCCCCCCTTGGTTTCACCCTCTGGATCCATCATCACCTGATCTGACCACACCCCTGTGCTGGGACCACGCCCCTGCACTCGCCTCCTCTTATTCCCTCCTCCCACTCTCACCGTGACTTCCGTATCCGGCAGTCATTGGAGAGACGGACGTCAATTTCCCTCTGAGTAAGTACCTGGGGCTTGGGCCCTTGCTCGGTTCACGTTCTTCCCCGGTCCTCCTGCTCTAATCCTCGTGTACCTTCCTCCCCAGTTTTCATGCAGTTCCCGGGCTCATCCGCCTTATTTCTCCTTCCCCTTGCCGCACACTCGCAGCTTCACTCAAGGTGAGTTCCCGCCGCTTCCGCTTCTTGCCTCTCCACGCCACTGTTCCCTGGCTCACCCCGTTTCTATTCCTTTCCAGCGCGTCCTTTTGGGCCCTGCCCCGCCAGGCATTACAGGGACTACCCTCCCGTGCCACACGGTTTTGAACTGTTTCCCAGACCCCGTGGTCTCTCCCTCCAGACGTCCCTATCTTTGCGCCCAGTTCTTCACTACCCTCCGGGTAAGCTCCCCTCTTCCCTTCTCCGTCTGTCACCTATTGTCCGGTCGGTACCTCACTCGCTCTGCTCACCTATCTCACTTTTCCCCTCACTTCGTTGGTTGGTTGTTTTACAGAGTGTACCTCGCTTGGGTCACTCACAAAGATACCCTCACTGTCGAGTTCACACTTCCTCCCTCCCCATGCCTTCTCATTTCTCCTCACTTGTATCAACTCTCGGTTATTACCTTTCCCTTTTGTCTTGTTCGGCTTGGTTTTCTTCCCTTTGCCTCACCACTTCTTTTCGACTCCCATCTCTTTTTTTCACCCACTCCTTTTGTTGTTAACCGTACTCACGTACTTTGTTACTATCGTCCAACTCAGTATCTTCCGTTGGTCACATTCACTGTTTACTAATTTCTTTCCAGCAGATTGTGCATTACGATACGGTGTATGAATATTCAATTTTTTACTCATGCGCCTTTTCTCACTGTGATTTCGTTGTAGCATGTATTTGATTCATTCAATTATTATCTTCTATGTACCACTATTTCCACGTGATTGCGAATTTGGTCACTTTCCTGACTTCGTCTAAACACCGTCCCCGTGTTATGATTCATCTGCGTACTGACACGGTTCTGTGTTTCACTCCATGTCTCTCTTTTGCACATGGTCAGCAACACATGATGGTTCTCTTTGCCTTCGCACTACTTTTCCAGGATGCTTGTTTCACCTTGTTTGGTCACCTCTGACCAGTCCCTGCAGCATCATCATGTGTCTTTATACCGGTCTCCTTTCTTCACTGCTGGCACCCTCAACGACCCTTATTACTGTGTCCAGTTACATAGCCACAATCTGTTGTCATTCAGCCACGTTTCTTTGTTTGTTTTTTTAGGCTTCTCCTCTGCTGTGTTGTTGTTGTTGTTTCTTGTACCTTGATTCACTTCATTATCTCCCCTGGGGTTTCCTCCACATTTGTTTCTGGTGATAGTGCGTGTCGTTGTCACTAGTTACGCAGATACACATTGTGTGTATGAGTGTTCCTCATTATTTGATATGCCTTGTATCTTCCCCAGCCCTGAAGAGTCACGGGATTACCACCCAATGTGACGAAACACGTGTCGGCTGGTTCTTTTTGTGCTTTATTTCATCATTAAATAATTATGACTCACACAACTGATGTTGATCTTGAATTGGGCTACTTTTGAGACTTTGCTTTGATCTGTTATCCCAACTACGTGTGCACAGGACATTGTTCATATTACCAGTGTGGGTTGTTGACTCACACGATTTACGGGGGTTATTGGGTTATTTCCCCCAACTTGTTAGCACCATACACATACAACAGTGAGTTTAACATTAACGCGTACGAGTCTGAGCGCCATTTCCCTGATATACGGAAAACCCTTCACAGCTTAGCTCCTTTGATTTCAGGGCAGGCAGCCGCAGCGTGGTTTATCAACAGTTTACACAGTACTACCTCATATTATGGATAGAGAAAAGATCGCATCAGAATTATTCGAGAATCTAGTTAAGGGCATCCCGACTAACACTACAGTTACAAGTGGAAACCCCTCACGCAATGAAGGTCTCAGGGAGAAATTCCTGAGATTAGAGAGATTGAAGAAAACTGAGAACTCTAGGTGGTGGGATAGTGCCACTCTCAAACAGTACCTCAGACTTAACAGAGTCCCGAGGGGACTCCGTTCACAAATTTTTCCAACCTTTGATGATTTAGACGATGATTTGTTATGTAAATGGGAAGAAACTTTGACATTGAATTCCAACACACTTATTGATATTCTTATAGAAAATGCGGAACGCAAAGTAGCCAGACTTCAAATTGAGATTACCAATCTGGAAAAAGAGATAGCGGATCTCAATTTAGCAGAGGCCACAGAAAAGAATTATGTCATTCTTAATGACATACTGACGAAACACCAGAATGAAATAAAAGAAAGGAAGACACAACAGTTAAGGAGAGACGAGGCTGACTATAGGGAAGGACGTGTTTTTACATTTGCTAGAAAATACGACCAGGTGGTACGCAACGCTCCTCGGAGCGATCCATCTACCAAAACAGATACTCTCTCTGCCTCATCGAGCTCCACCTCACTCAACACGCTGCATAGCAGTGACAGTGAAACAGAGAATCAATTGAACAGACTTGACTCCACCAAGTTGTCTTTTTTAAAGGAGGTCCAAACCATAAGAAGGGAGAACAGAACGCAACAGAGAAAAGGTACATTAGACAGAAAACCCGGAGGGGCAAGAGGGGAGCCAACAGAAGATTACAAAAAAAGATTGAGATCAGGGAACGAGAGGGACAAAGAGGTACGCTAGAGCAGGGCATACAGGTGGTTAACTTATCCTCCCATATACTCGATACTAGCATGAACTCTTTACTCAGTAAAGGTTTAAGTTTCAACCCACATGAACAAGGGGATACTTGCAGACATAAAATCGACCTCTTTAGATTCATGAGGGGTCTTAAAGTTAAAAAACATTTCAGCGGTTTGCCACCTATGACCATGACTGTCAGAAATATTTGTATTGATAACCCTGCAGGAGTACAAAGCATCAAGGATATTCAGGATACACACTTACTTTTGTCCCTCACCGATACAGATGAACCACCCATCAACATGGACAGTCTGTTACACGCACTTGATATAGAGACTGATCTCACCCAGAGTAGTGGGCTCAAACCCAAATCCAAATGGACGCCCTTGCTACCAGGAGGCAACCCCATTGATACTTTTCATAATCTTGTCCTAGCAGACATAGACAAATATGAACAGAAAGTCATGAGGTCCAAACACAAGATCAAGGATAATTTGAGGAGAGATGAACGTGTGGCCCTCAAAGCCCTTACCATTAACACAGATATCATTATCAAGGAAGCCGATAAGGGCGGCAACGTGGTTGTCATGAACAAAACTGACTACCACAATGAAATTCTTACCCAATTGCAAGACATCTCATGCTATCAACGTCTCACTTTCAATCCTACAGGGACTCTCTCTGACAAAATCAACGGCCACTTAGCTGCATGGCATTCAGCCGGGCTCATAGATGATCAAGAATTTCTATTTCTCAAAGTACACAGACCGGCTTATCCTTGGCTGTACACCTTGCCCAAAATTCACAAGCTAGCCCCTTTTCCCCCTGGTAGACCCATTGTGTCCGGTATTGGGGGACCGACTGAAAGAATCGCCCAATATGTAGATTTATTTCTCAGTCCCATGGTTAAGAATCTCCCATCCCATATTCAGGACACTAAACACATCTTGAGCATCTTATCTGATCTCCAGTGGCAACCAGATATGATTCTGGCCACCTTGGATGTAGTTTCCCTCTACACCTCCATCGAACCCATCTTAGGACTGGACGTCATCACTAAACTACTACACAATAGGCCGGCCTCCCTCTGGCAACATTCCCAGATGCTGACCACCATGATGAACATCATCCTCAATGATAACTATTTCATGTACGACAACATCTGGTACAAACAATCCAAGGGCGTTGCCATGGGTTCCAAGTTCTCACCATCGTTTGCCAATCTTTACATGGGTGTGCTGGAATCAGAATGGATATGGAGCTCCAGAGGGGCCCCATGGGTCAACTCTATAATCTACTGGGGACGATACATTGATGATTGTCTGTTACTATGGTCAGGTTCCCAGTCACTACTCGACGAGTTCTGTCGGCATCTCAATTCCAACAACATGAACATGAGATTCACCAGCCACAGCAGCTTCACCAACATTACATTTCTAGATGTGGAACTCTACATTAAGGCCGACACCCTACACAGTCGCCTCTATAGAAAGGAAACATCTTGTAATGCCATTCTCCATGCGGAAAGTTCCCACCCGGCACATCAGATTCAGGCCATCCCCTATGGTGAATTTGTTAGGGCCAGACGGAATTGTAGCGAAGAACCCGAGTTTCAACAGTGTATCAAGAACATGAAACAGAGATTCAGGGACAGAGGCTACCATCCCCACACGATATCCAAGGCTGAAACCAGGGTCAATCAGCTAGATAGACAAAACACCCTTCGGGCTAAGAACACATTTGGAACACGCGATCAACCAGTCAGATTGGTGACAGACTACAGCAACATGGGTCTAGTTATAAGGAAAAGCCTCAATAGACACTGGGGCACTCTCCTGGCAGACACCTCCCTGAAGAATATCATCACGGCCAGACCACTAGTGACATACAGGCGCGGTAGAACGCTCAGATCCAGATTAAGCCCTAGTGTTCCTAGACATGTCGCCAGGCCTACCTGGTTAGGCACACACACTCTGGGTTTCTACAAATGTGGTAATTGTGGAGTATGCAGACTAGCCCAACATGGAGTCAGAACTTTCAAGGCACATGACAAGAGGATGTACTGGATCAAGCACAACATCAATTGTCACACTAAGTTTGTGGTTTACATACTTGAATGCACATGCAAGCGCTGGTACGTTGGCAGCACGATCAGACCCCTCAAAGAACGCATCAGCGAACACATCAGAGCCCTACAAAACCAGGATATCAGATACCCGATGGCCGTGCATGCGGCTACCTGTTCAACCCAAAGCATCAACAAGCGATTTTCCTTCTTTGGTTGTGATGTTGCCACTGCTAACCCTAGAGGGGGTAACAGAGAACTTCAACTCAGGCGCCAAGAAGCGTCATGGATCATGCGCCTTCATTCTGTGACACACGGACTCAACACTGATCATGAACTGCACTACTTTCTGGGCGACTGATCGAGGATGGTGCTCTTCCTGTGTCTTCTGTGTCATGCATGTATCATTCCTATGTAGTAATGATTATTAAGTTTGACATCTGTGCGATGTCAAGTTCTGTTGACTTGAGATTTTGTGGTGTTCCCTAGCCATTGTGCTAGATTCTTTTAGAATTTGTTGCCCTTTTGTTTATATAGAGTTTATTATATCTATTTCTGGCTTCTCCCTCTGTTCCATGCAGTCCCCCTGCTGCTCATGTTTATTTCGGTTTTTCTCAATATCATTCCACCAACTGTTCAGCTGTCCTCCGTTTTTGCTATCTCTACCTCGCTAATATTTCTCCCTTCTACTTTGTTTAAGCCCGCATTCTATGTTTCGTATGTTGTGTGTTATGTTGTCATTATCATTTGCCATGTGACACTGTAGGTTTTCTCCAGCAAATAATATAATTTTTTTCAATATGTACTATTTTGATTTACTCTGTGACCCAGTGCGTATTGTTTTTATGTAGTGCTCATTGCTTTCACTTCAAGCGTCTTACTTGGTGCCATACTGTTCTTTCGTTGTACTTATGCATTTCATTATGAGTTTAATCATGTCACTCATTTTGGAGCTGGCCTTCGGTCTTACTGGCCCCCCCTATTTTTCTCTGCCATTCTTGTTTCCGTTCATTCTGCTCCTGAATTTATTCCCTGTCCTTTCTTTGTGTCCACACTCGTAGTCTGTTCACTTCTTCACCCTTTCTCTTTTTTTCCCCCCTTGGTTTCACCCTCTGGATCCATCATCACCTGATCTGACCACACCCCTGTGCTGGGACCACGCCCCTGCACTCGCCTCCTCTTATTCCCTCCTCCCACTCTCACCGTGACTTCCGTATCCGGCAGTCATTGGAGAGACGGACGTCAATTTCCCTCTGAGTAAGTACCTGGGGCTTGGGCCCTTGCTCGGTTCACGTTCTTCCCGGTCCTCCTGCTCTAATCCTCGTGTACCTTCCTCCCCAGTTTTCATGCAGGTCCCGGGCTCATCCGCCTTATTTCTCCTTCCCCTTGCCGCACACTCGCAGCTTCACTCAAGGTGAGTTCCCGCCGCTTCCGCTTCTTGCCTCTCCACGCCACTGTTCCCTGGCTCACCCCGTTTCTATTCCTTTCCAGCGCGTCCTTTTGGGCCCTGCCCCGCCAGGCATTACAGGGACTACCCTCCCGTGCCACACGGTTTTGAACTGTTTCCCAGACCCCGTGGTCTCTCCCTCCAGACGTCCCTATCTTTGCGCCCAGTTCTTCACTACCCTCCGGGTAAGCTCCCCTCTTCCCTTCTCCGTCTGTCACCTATTGTCCGGTCGGTACCTCACTCGCTCTGCTCACCTATCTCACTTTTCCCCTCACTTCGTTGGTTGGTTGTTTTACAGAGTGTACCTCGCTTGGGTCACTCACAAAGATACCCTCACTGTCGAGTTCACACTTCCTCCCTCCCCATGCCTTCTCATTTCTCCTCACTTGTATCAACTCTCGGTTATTACCTTTCCCTTTTGTCTTGTTCGGCTTGGTTTTCTTCCCTTTGCCTCACCACTTCTTTTCGACTCCCATCTCTTTTTTTCACCCACTCCTTTTGTTGTTAACCGTACTCACGTACTTTGTTACTATCGTCCAACTCAGTATCTTCCGTTGGTCACATTCACTGTTTACTAATTTCTTTCCAGCAGATTGTGCATTACGATACGGTGTATGAATATTCAATTTTTTACTCATGCGCCTTTTCTCACTGTGATTTCGTTGTAGCATGTATTTGATTCATTCAATTATTATCTTCTATGTACCACTATTTCCACGTGATTGCGAATTTGGTCACTTTCCTGACTTCGTCTAAACACCGTCCCCGTGTTATGATTCATCTGCGTACTGACACGGTTCTGTGTTTCACTCCATGTCTCTCTTTTGCACATGGTCAGCAACACATGATGGTTCTCTTTGCCTTCGCACTACTTTTCCAGGATGCTTGTTTCACCTTGTTTGGTCACCTCTGACCAGTCCCTGCAGCATCATCATGTGTCTTTATACCGGTCTCCTTTCTTCACTGCTGGCACCCTCAACGACCCTTATTACTGTGTCCAGTTACATAGCCACAATCTGTTGTCATTCAGCCACGTTTCTTTGTTTGTTTTTTTAGGCTTCTCCTCTTCTGTGTTGTTGTTGTTGTTTCTTGTACCTTGATTCACTTCATTATCTCCCCTGGGGTTTCCTCCACATTTGTTTCTGGTGATAGTGCGTGTCGTTGTCACTAGTTACGCAGATACACATTGTGTGTATGAGTGTTCCTCATTATTTGATATGCCTTGTATCTTCCCCAGCCCTGAAGAGTCACGGGATTACCACCCAATGTGACGAAACACGTGTCGGCTGGTTCTTTTTGTGCTTTATTTCATCATTAAATAATTATGACTCACACAACTGATGTTGATCTTGAATTGGGCTACTTTTGAGACTTTGCTTTGATCTGTTATCCCAACTACGTGTGCACAGGACATTGTTCATATTACCAGTGTGGGTTGTTGACTCACACGATTTACGGGGGTTATTGGGTTATTTCCCCCAACTTGTTAGCACCGTACACATACAACAGTGAGTTTAACATTAACGCGTACAAGTCTGAGCGCCATTTCCCTGATATACGGAAAACCCTTCACAGCTTAGCTCCTTTGATTTCAGGGCAGGCAGCCGCAGCGTGGTTTATCAACAGTTTACACAGTACTACCTCATATTATGGATAGAGAAAAGATCGCATCAGAATTATTCGAGAATCTAGTTAAGGGCATCCCGACTAACACTACAGTTACAAGTGGAAACCCCTCACGCAATGAAGGTCTCAGGGAGAAATTCCTGAGATTAGAGAGATTGAAGAAAACTGAGAACTCTAGGTGGTGGGATAGTGCCACTCTCAAACAGTACCTCAGACTTAACAGAGTCCCGAGGGGACTCCGTTCACAAATTTTTTCAACCTTTGATGATTTAGACGATGATTTGTTATGTAAATGGGAAGAAACTTTGACATTGAATTCCAACACACTTATTGATATTCTTATAGAAAATGCGGAACGCAAAGTAGCCAGACTTCAAATTGAGATTACCAATCTGGAAAAAGAGATAGCGGATCTCAATTTAGCAGAGGCCACAGAAAAGAATTATGTCATTCTTAATGACATACTGACGAAACACCAGAATGAAATAAAAGAAAGGAAGACACGACAGTTAAGGAGAGACGAGGCTGACTATAGGGAAGGACGTGTTTTTACATTTGCTAGAAAATACGACCAGGTGGTACGCAACGCTCCTCGGAGCGATCCATCTACCAAAACAGATACTCTCTCTGCCTCATCGAGCTCCACCTCACTCAACACGCTGCATAGCAGTGACAGTGAAACAGAGAATCAATTGAACAGACTTGACTCCACCAAGTTGTCTTTTTTAAAGGAGGTCCAAACCATAAGAAGGGAGAACAGAACGCAACAGAGAAAAGGTACATTAGACAGAAAACCCGGAGGGGCAAGAGGGGAGCCAACAGAAGATTACAAAAAGAGATTGAGATCAGGGAACGAGAGGGACAAAGAGGTACGCTAGAGCAGGGCATACAGGTGGTTAACTTATCCTCCCATATACTCGATACTAGCATGATCTCTTTACTCAGTAAAGGTTTAAGTTTCAACCCACATGAACAAGGGGATACTTGCAGACATAAAATCGACCTCTTTAGATTCATGAGGGGTCTTAAAGTTAAAAAACATTTCAGCAATTTGCCACCTACGACCATGGCTGTCAGAAATATTTGTATTGATAACCCTGCAGGAGTACAAAGCATCAAGGATATTCAGGATACACACTTACATTTGTCCCTCACCGATACAGATGAACCACCCATCAACATGGACAGTCTGTTACATGCACTTGATATAGAGACTGATCTCACCCAGAGTAGTGGGCTCAAACCCAAATCCAAATGGACGCCCTTGCTACCAGGAGGCAACCCCATTGATACTTTTCATAATCTTGTCCTAGCAGACATAGACAAATATGAACAGAAAGTCATGAGGTCCAAACACAAGATCAAGGATAATTTGAGGAGAGATGAACGTGTGGCCCTCAAAGCCCTTACCATTAACACAGATATCATTATCAAGGAAGCCGATAAGGGCGGCAACGTGGTTGTCATGAACAAAACTGACTACCACAATGAAATTCTTACCCAATTGCAAGACATCTCATGCTATCAACGTCTCACTTTCAATCCTACAGACACTCTCTCTGACAAAATCAACGGCCACTTAGCTGCATGGCATTCAGCCGGGCTCATAGATGATCAAGAATTTCTATTTCTCAAAGTACACAGACCGGCTTATCCTTGGCTGTACACCTTGCCCAAAATTCACAAGCTAGCCCCTTTTCCCCCTGGTAGACCCATTGTGTCCGGTATTGGGGGACCGACTGAAAGAATCGCCCAATATGTAGATTTATTTCTCAGTCCCATGGTTAAGAATCTCCCATCCCATATTCAGGACACTAAACACATCTTGAGCATCTTATCTGATCTCCAGTGGCAACCAGATATGATTCTGGCCACCTTGGATGTAGTTTCCCTCTACACCTCCATCGAACCCATCTTAGGACTGGACGTCATCACTAAACTACTACACAATAGGCCGGCCTCCCTCTGGCAACATTCCCAGATGCTGACCACCATGATGAACATCATCCTCAATGATAACTATTTCATGTACGACAACATCTGGTACAAACAATCCAAGGGCGTTGCCATGGGTTCCAAGTTCTCACCATCGTTTGCCAATCTTTACCTGGGTGTGCTGGAATCAGAATGGATATGGAGCTCCAGAGGGGCCCCATGGGTCAACTCTATAATCTACTGGGGACGATACATTGATGATTGTCTGTTACTATGGTCAGGTTCCCAGTCACTACTCGACGAGTTCTGTCGGCATCTCAATTCCAACAACATGAACATGAGATTCACCAGCCACAGCAGCTTCACCAACATTACATTTCTAGATGTGGAACTCTACATTAAGGCCGACACCCTACACAGTCGCCTCTATAGAAAGGAAACATCTTGTAATGCCATTCTCCATGCGGAAAGTTCCCACCCGGCACATCAGATTCAGGCCATCCCCTATGGTGAATTTGTTAGGGCCAGACGGAATTGTAGCGAAGAACCCGAGTTTCAACAGTGTATCAAGAACATGAAACAGAGATTCAGGGACAGAGGCTACCATCCCCACACGATATCCAAGGCTGAAACCAGGGTCAATCAGCTAGATAGACAAAACACCCTTCGGGCTAAGAACACATTTGGAACACGCGATCAACCAGTCAGATTGGTGACAGACTACAGCAACATGAGTCTAGTTATAAGGAAAAGCCTCAATAGACACTGGGGCACTCTCCTGGCAGACACCTCCCTGAAGAATATCATCACGGCCAGACCACTAGTGACATACAGGCGCGGTAGAACGCTCAGATCCAGATTAAGCCCTAGTGTTCCTAGACATGTCGCCAGGCCTACCTGGTTAGGCACACACACTCTGGGTTTCTACAAATGTGGTAATTGTGGAGTATGCAGACTAGCCCAACATGGAGTCAGAACTTTCAAGGCACATGACAAGAGGATGTACTGGATCAAGCACAACATCAATTGCCACACTAAGTTTGTGGTTTACATACTTGAATGCACATGCAAGCGCTGGTACGTTGGCAGCACGATCAGACCCCTCAAAGAACGCATCAGCGAACACATCAGAGCCCTACAAAACCAGGATATCAGATACCCGATGGCCGTGCATGCGGCTACCTGTTCAACCCAAAGCATCAACAAGCGATTTTCCTTCTTTGGTTGTGATGTTGCCACTGCTAACCCTAGAGGGGGTAACAGAGAACTTCAACTCAGGCGCCAAGAAGCGTCATGGATCATGCGCCTTCATTCTGTGACACACGGACTCAACACTGATCATGAACTGCACTACTTTCTGGGCGACTGATCGAGGATGGTGCTCTTCCTGTGTCTTCTGTGTCATGCATGTATCATTCCTATGTAGTAATGATTATTAAGTTTGACATCTGTGCGATGTCAAGTTCTGTTGACTTGAGATTTTGTGGTGTTCCCTAGCCATTGTGCTAGATTCTTTTAGAATTTGTTGCCCTTTTGTTTATATAGAGTTTATTATATCTATTTCTGGCTTCTCCCTCTGTTCCATGCAGTCCCCCTGCTGCTCATGTTTATTTCGGTTTTTCTCAATATCATTCCACCAACTGTTCAGCTGTCCTCCGTTTTTGCTATCTCTACCTCGCTAATATTTCTCCCTTCTACTTTGTTTAAGCCCGCATTCTATGTTTCGTATGTTGTGTGTTATGTTGTCATTATCATTTGCCATGTGACACTGTAGGTTTTCTCCAGCAAATAATATAATTTTTTTCAATATGTACTATTTTGATTTACTCTGTGACCCAGTGCGTATTGTTTTTATGTAGTGCTCATTGCTTTCACTTCAAGCGTCTTACTTGGTGCCATACTGTTCTTTCGTTGTACTTATGCATTTCATTATGAGTTTAATCATGTCACTCATTTTGGAGCTGGCCTTCGGTCTTACTGGCCCCCCTATTTTTCTCTGCCATTCTTGTTTCCGTTCATTCTGCTCCTGAATTTATTCCCTGTCCTTTCTTTGTGTCCACACTCGTAGTCTGTTCACTTCTTCACCCTTTCTCTTTTTTTCCCCCCCCTTGGTTTCACCCTCTGGATCCATCATCACCTGATCTGACCACACCCCTGTGCTGGGACCACGCCCCCTGCACTCGCCTCCTCTTATTCCCTCCTCCCACTCTCACCGTGACTTCCGTATCCGACAGTCATTGGAGAGACGGACGTCAATTTCCCTCTGAGTAAGTACCTGGGGCTTGGGCCCTTGCTCGGTTCACGTTCTTCCCCGGTCCTCCTGCTCTAATCCTCGTGTACCTTCCTCCCCAGTTTTCATGCAGGTCCCGGGCTCATCCGCCTTATTTCTCCTTCCCCTTGCCGCACACTCGCAGCTTCACTCAAGGTGAGTTCCCGCCGCTTCCGCTTCTTGCCTCTCCACGCCACTGTTCCCTGGCTCACCCCGTTTCTATTCCTTTCCAGCGCGTCCTTTTGGGCCCTGCCCCACCAGGCATTACAGGGACTACCCTCCCGTGCCACACGGTTTTGAACTGTTTCCCAGACCCCGTGGTCTCTCCCTCCAGACGTCCCTATCTTTGCGCCCAGTTCTTCACTACCCTCCGGGTAAGCTCCCCTCTTCCCTTCTCCATCTGTCACCTATTGTCCGGTCGGTACCTCACTCGCTCTGCTCACCTATCTCACTTTTCCCCTCACTTCGTTGGTCGGTTGTTTTACAGAGTGTACCTCGCTTGGGTCACTCACATAGATACCCTCACTGTCGAGTTCACACTTCCTCCCTCCCCATGCCTTCTCATTTCTCCTCACTTGTATCAACTCTCGGTTATTACCTTTCCCTTTTGTCTTGTTCGGCTTGGTTTTCTTCCCTTTGCCTCACCACTTCTTTTCGACTCCCATCTCTTTTTTCACCCACTCCTTTTGTTGTTAACCGTACTCACGTACTTTGTTACTATCGTCCAACTCAGTATCTTCCGTTGGTCACATTCACTGTTTACTAATTTCTTTCCAGCAGATTGTGCATTACGATACGGTGTATGAATATTCAATTTTTACTCATGCGCCTTTTCTCACTGTGATTTCGTTGTAGCATGTATTTGATTCATTCAATTATTATCTTCTATGTACCACTATTTCCACGTGATTGCGAATTTGGTCACTTTCCTGACTTCGTCTAAACACCGTCCCCGTGTTATGATTCATCTGCGTACTGACACGGTTCTGTGTTTCACTCCATGTCTCTCTTTTGCACATGGTCAGCAACACATGATGGTTCTCTTTGCCTTCGCACTACTTTTCCAGGATGCTTGTTTCACCTTGTTTGGTCACCTCTGACCAGTCCCTGCAGCATCATCATGTGTCTTTATACCGGTCTCCTTTCTTCACTGCTGGCACCCTCAACGACCCTTATTACTGTGTCCAGTTACATAGCCACAATCTGTTGTCATTCAGCCACGTTTCTTTGTTTGTTTTTTTAGGCTTCTCCTCTGCTGTGTTGTTGTTGTTGTTTCTTGTACCTTGATTCACTTCATTATCTCCCCTGGGGTTTCCTCCACAATTGTTTCTGGTGATAGTGCGTGTCGTTGTCACTAGTTACGCAAATACACATTGTGTGTATGAGTGTTCCTCATTATTTGATATACCTTGTATCTTCCCCAGCCCTGAAGAGTCACGGGATTACCACCCAATGTGACGAAACACGTGTCGGCTGGTTCTTTTTGTGCTTTATTTCATCATTAAATAATTATGACTCACACAACTGATGTTGATCTTGAATTGGGCTACTTTTGAGACTTTGCTTTGATCTGTTATCCCAACTACGTGTGCACAGGACATTGTTCATATTACCAGTGTGGGTTGTTGACTCACACGATTTACGGGGGTTATTGGGTTATTTCCCCCAACTTGTTAGCACCGTACACATACAACAGTGAGTTTAACATTAACGCGTACGAGTCTGTGCGCCATTTCCCTGATATACGGAAAACCCTTCACAGCTTAACTGGTCACATTTATTTGCTTTCACAGACAGAGGTCAAGTGCATTTCAGTTAGCTCGAGCCCCCCCACACTGCCCCGGGGACCACCACCTCCCCAGGGCATTAATTAAGAAAAGGTGGGGGTCCTTTACGGACCCCCGGCCCTGGGGACCACCACCTCCCCAGGGCTTTAAATATGTTGGAGTGGTGCCGCGCGGCCCCCCTCCAGGAGCCCTCCATTGCCCTGGGGACCACCAGCCCCCAGGGCCAGCTCCAGCAATGTCCCGGGGTGCCCACCCCAGTAAATTGCAGTTTGCAATGGCATGGCGGGAGCACTGCTCCCGCCATGCCATAGCAGACTCTGCTTTGCTTCATGGAAGCGAGAGGAGAAAAGATGCTCCTGCTTCCATGAAGTGAAGTAGAATTGCTTTTCGGCAAAGGGAGCTGCATCTTTGCAGCTCCCTCTGTCCAAAAGCAATGCTGGCTCTAGCAGGAGATGGGGAGCCGGCAGGGACTGTGGGGGCCTTGGGGCACTCTCCGCGGTCCCCAACGATGTGGCCATGCCCCGGGGGATGGGGTCCCGGGGGACAAAAATGGCCAAGGAGTGGAGCCACTCAGGCCCCTCCCTTTTAATTTTTTTTTTAAATGGCTGGGCCCCGGGGGATGGGGTCCCCTGGGCCAAAATCAGCCTGGGGAGGGGGAGGGCGCACGGCCCCCCCCTTCTTTAAAATACATTTTTTTAAATGGCCAAGCCCCAGGGGATGGGGTCCCCGGGGCCGAAAATGGCCTTTGGGAGGGGAGCCTCTCGGCCCCCCTCCCTCAAAAAAAAAAACATTGGCCGGGCCTCGGGATGGGGTCCCCGGGGCCGAAATCGGCCGGTGTAGGGGTGCTGCACGGCCCCCCTCCCCTTTAAAAAAAATATAGAAAGGCCCATCTTCGGGGGATGGGGTCCCCGGGGCATATATGAGCCTCGAGAGGGGGGCCACACAGCTCCCCTCCCTTTTTAATTTAAAAAAAATAAAAAAAATGGGCCAGGCCCTGGGGGATGGGGTCCCTGGGGCCCAAAAGCACCAAGGGAAGGGGGGCTACACAGCCCCCTTTCCTAAAAAAATAGACAAACTGCAACTCGCCGGAAGCCCCGCCCCCTTTCACAAGTACTCTGCAAATGCGCCTCCTGGCGTGCTCTAGGTTGGGGGATGAAGTCCCTGTCACTACTGAGGGACCTTAGGGGCCAACTAGCCCACCAGGTACCTCCAGTAAGCCCCACACAGTGTGATTGCTGAGAGGTGGTCCGAGGTCACACCCCTTTTAACAACACTCTGCAAACGCACCTCCTGGCGCGCTGCTGGTGGGGCGAGAGGTCCCCTTGTGTCTTGAGGGAGGCAGGGCTAAAGTGGACTTGATCCTCCAAGCAGCAGTGCACCAGGAGGCCCGTTTGCAGAGTGGTATTAAAAGGGGGTTAGCCTCTGACCACCTCTCAGCAATCCAGCTGTGTGATGCTTACTGAAGGTAACAGGCAGGCTAGTTGGCCCCTAAGGACCCCCCAGCAGCGAAGGGGACTTCATACCCCAACCAAGAGCACGCCAGGAGGTACGTTTGCAGAGTGGTGGAGAAAGGGGGCGTGGCCTGGTATCATAATTCAGCAATCCTGCAATCTTGCTGTCTGGGACTTACTGGAGGTAATAGGAGGGGTAGTTGGCCCCCAAGGACGTTCTTGGGGGCCAACTACCCCTCCTGTTGCCTTCAATAAGTCCCACACAGTGGGATTGCTAAGAGGTTTTCGGAGGCCACGCCCCCTTTCTCCACTACTCTGCAAACGCGCCTCGTGGCGCACTTCTGGTTGGGGGATGAAGTCCATTTACTCCTAAGGGACCTTGGGGGCCAAGAAGCCCTCCTGGTACCCCCTATATGTCCTACGCAGCGGAATTCCTGAGGGCTGGTTTCAGTGGCTGTGAGTTTTTAAAAGTTTATGAGTGTTAAATATATATATCACGGTGTATTGGTGAATCAGTGGGTTTATGAGTGACTGTATGGATGACTCAGTGTGTGCATGACTGACTGTATAAGTGAGTGATTAGTTGTCTCAGTAAATGTATTGGTGAGTGACTGGTTGTATAAATTTAGGTATCTGAGTACTACCCATGCACTCATCCAATCACTAAACCACTACCCATGCACTCATTAATTACTCAGACACTACCCATGAACTCATGCATTCTCTCAGGCACTACGTATGCACTCATCCAATCACCCAAGCACTACGCATGCATTCATCCAATCATCCAGACACTAGCCTTGCACTCATTCAATCACTGAAGCACAACTCTTCAACTCAAGCATTCACTCAGGCACAGGTTTCAGGGATGTTATAGTTTAGGCAGACATTTCACTCGTACAAAACCAGAGAAATTGAGCTGTTATAGACTCGCGCCCCTGCAATTCACTGCTGATGATGTCACATATTACATCACTCATGAAATGGTCAGTGACATTACTGATGACATCACTGATGACATCTCAAATGACATCACTGATGACATCATCCACATCATCTCTGATGCACCGACTCCCATCCAATATAACCTATCATACACCCACTCCAAATTTCAGACTACCATTCTTGAAACCATTGACACACCAATACCAGTACGTACATACCCACTCACTGATTCATAGGTCTACTTACACATGTACTCACTCACCCATACAGGCACTCATACAGCCAGTCACCCATAGAACTACTCACACACATACTCACTCACCCAAACACTCAATCACACAGCCACTTACTCACCCATACAGAAACACACACACACTCACTACTCCTACAGATACTAACAGATACTTACTCCCCATACAGTCGCTAACACAAGCACGTACTCACTCATACAGCCACTCTCACAATCACTCACTCACACATAGTCACTTATATACTCCAACACTCACATATACTGCCTTTCACATATGCAGTTACTCACCCATATACCACTGAGACATCCATTCACTCACTGACACAGCCATACGCACACTCACTCACCCATACAGTCCCTCACAGATGCACTCATGAACCCATACACCCAGGGAGTCACCCATTCATACATCCAAGAAGGGAATCACACATCCCCTCACCCACCCACACAAAATCTCAGGCACCCATACAGGTACTCAGACAACTAATCAATAACACATATAGACACTCAAATCAAATAAAATATATTCTTTATTCGGTTACCAGTCACAAGCAACCATAAAAGCACAATATTACATCTGATAAAAACTATATTGATATATTCTAAATTATAAAATGTTATAAAACTATAGATTTGCCACACTTAAGTACATTTTTTTAAAAAGCGGACACTGCAGCAATAACAAACACAACATCTAAAAGTTGCAAAGCTAATAACGCAGGGCGACATTGTTTTATACCAAACTTCTGTAAAACGGGAATAATCCATCTTTTCCTGGGCTTACTGTAATATTTACAGAAGAACATAATATGTATTGTAGATTGTGCGGAAATCTCATCACAAGGGCATTTAATCAATTCTTTAGACCAGTCATTCATGTCAGGGTAAGTAACTAAACGATGTAAAATGTTTAGTTTAAATCGAGTTAATAAAAAACGCTCATAGTCACTCATAGTTAGATTCAAATATGGTTGCATTCCCACACTAGAAAGTGTAAGTTGATGTGCTGATACAGTAGATTTTTTAGACTCATTTAAAGCCCTCTTCTCGTGCAAAAAATTTAAACATTTAGTTTTAAAATCATTCCTTGACTCACCGCACATTGATAAAGGATCATTAAAATATTCTGAGTGACCAATACTACTTAAGAACGTTTTAACGTATTGAATCCATCTAAAGCAGCTAACCCCATCTAATCTCAAAGCATCATTTAAAATAGAGCGATTAAATGTAATTTCATCAACCGTCCAGATTTTGAACCATAATAAAACTGGCTGTAACCTGATCAAATCCTCTAAGTACGGTATGCCTAACTCAACATGGCATATATAATTTGCCGTACTATCCGGAACAGCCAAAATAAACTTAAGAAAATGGTTCTCTATAATCTGTAGAGCACTCACATCAGAATATCCCCATATGCCTGCACCGTAAATGGCAACAGATATACATTTAGCCCTATAAATTTGCAGAAGTTCACATGGTGGGCGTTTACCCAGCTTTTGGCTGAAATTGATCAATGCCTTTACTGATTTGGTGAACAAAAGCCGTCTTGTGCAGATAGCCTGGGTCCAAGATCCAGAATCGCTAAAAGAATCCCTAAATATGAAAAATCTTTAACACTAATAATAGGTTTTGTGTAGATAAAAATGGGGCCCGCCGTGTTTTTAGTACCCTTACCACAGCCCATAAAAAAGGTTTTCGAGCAATTAATGTTCAGCCCCAAATTAGACATAAAATCTGTAAAAATATTGACAACCTTTTGAAGCGCAAGCGGGGTTCGGGCCATTAAAACCGCATCGTCCGCATATAAAAGTGCGGGGATGGGTCGCCCCTACGAGAGGTAAATCATTACAGTTCTCAACCAATACCGCCTCTAACCTGTTAATGTACAATGTAAAGAGGAAAGGGGCAAGGACACATCCCTGTCTCACTCCTCTTTGTACACGGAAAGGTTTAGTGCATTCATCACACCTTCCGTACCGGACCTTTGCGCTAGCCCCTAAATATAGCTGCCTCAAAAAATTAATAATTAAAATATCTATTCCTAGATTCTCTAAAATTTCCCATAACTTATGATGCACAACACAATCAAAAGCCGCAGTTAAATCAACGAAAACCATAAAAATTCTCCCCCCTTAGCTCTCGTATATTTTTCCAAAATGATGTGTAAATTTAACCCTTGCTCAATGGTACCCATACCCTTCCTAAAACCATATTGGAGATCGCTTAAAATGTTATGCTCATCTGCCCACACCTGCAATCTATCCAATAAAACTCGACCTATAATCTTTATTGTAGAATCCAGGAGTGAGATGGGACGGTAGCAAGCTGGGTCAACCCTATTGCCTTTTTTAAAAATGGGCACTATTACCGATTTGGCCCATGTAATTAAAAATGTCCCTTCTCTCATGCAGGCATTAAATACTTGTGTCAGAAGGGGTCCCCATAAATCTAAATTAGCTTTAAAAAGATCCACAGGGATCCCGTCTGGTCCTGCTGCTTTTCCTCCAGCACTCATCTCTATGGCCTTAGTAACTTCACATAATTTAAAAACAAGATACGATTCGGTCGTGATCGTCGGGAGTACAGTAAGGGTCAAATCTTGAATTATTACAGGGGAATCTGCTACATTTTCATACAACTTAGAGTAATGTGTTATCCATTCTGGTTCTGTGATGGCAATTTCTATTGTTGCTTTAGTGTCGTCTGTAAGGAAAGGTGAATTAACCATTTTCCAGAAAGCCGCCGAATCATGCATTTCTGAAGCCTCCATTAGGTTCAGCCAGGTGTCCCTTTTCAAAACCATCTTTCTCCTTCTTAGTGCTGCTTTATATTCGTTCCTAGCCACTCTAATCATCCCCGTATTCTTAATAGGTGCGTGTAACTGTTTCTTCAATTTCTTATGAGCCATAGTGCAACTTGAATCAAACCATCCTTCCTTATGGGTGAATTGTTTCTTTTTATTATCAACCATAAGAGACTTCTTTATATAATTACTGATTTCTAAGAAATTCGTTATTACTTCATGATCAAGGGCACTATCTCTTAAACAGTTAAAAATCGTTGTCTTACAATTCAACCCCAGTTGTTTAATAAATGCACCAGTATCGATGTTTCTCCATCTTAGGGTATATCCATTCTGTCTATTCAATTCGATATTCTCAACTAAATCAGGAGAAGCATAATTACAACTATATATTTGCGTAAAAAGTGTCAAATCAAGACTCAACGGAAAATAATCACTAAGAGCTATCTCATGTGTTAAAAAATTCGCAACATGAGATGCATGTCTAGATGTCATTAGTATAAAATCAATGATTGAAAACAGGCCTCTCCCATTGAACGTGGGTTTAAAAGGCAGCACAGGTGAGCATAAATCATTAGCGAAGCCCAGATCCTGTGAGAATATGGCATCATTCAGCGTACTCCCGATCGTATTATGCACAAAATGTGGAAAACTAGGCCCTTTTTCATAGCCAAATCCATAGATCCCCTTATCTGATAACTGGCATAGTGTAGAATTAAAATCCCCCCCAGATAATTAATTCATCAAAGGTCTGTAAATTACTAATTCTTTGTAGAATTGAACGCAATAAGCCCTCAAACATCACGGGTTTTATGTTATTATAGAAGTTTATAATGACTATACGAGGGCCCTTAATTGGATATAAAGTTAGAATTTGGTAAAATTGTTCATTCACATCTAAACTAACTTTGTCAAAATTAAGTTTATTCGACAGATAGATACATAAACCTCCCTTTGCACGCCCATACATTGAAGGCAGGAGAATGAAAAGTTTTATAGCCGTTGATGTGAATAGGGTTAACAGCCCAGGTTTCCTGGAAATTGATAATATCATAGTTATTAACAAAATCCACCCAAATAGGATTAGTTACTTTAGACTTAATTCCCGCCGTATTCCAGAACAACAATTTACAAACTTGTTGTGGGCCCCCGGAACATCCTCTACCCCTTGCACTACTACAAACTACCCCATACAGGCACTCATACAGCCAGTCACCCATAGAACTACTCACACACATACTCACTCACCCAAACACTCAATCACACAGCCACTTACTCACCCATACAGAGAAACACACTCACTACTCATACAGATACTAACAGATACTTACTCCCCATACAGTCGCTAACACAAGCATGTACTCACTCATACAGCCACTCTCACAATCACTCACTCACACATAGTCACTTATATACTCCAACACTCACATATACTGCCTTTCACATATGCAGTTACTCACCCATATACCACTGAGACATCCATTCACTCACTGACACAGCCATACGCACACTCACTCACCCATACAGTCCCTCACAGATGCACTCATGAACCCATACACCCAGGGAGTCACCCATTCATACATCCAAGCAGGGAATCACACATCCCCTCAGCCACCCACACAAAATCTCAGGCACCCATACAGGTACTCAGACAACTAATCAATAACACATATAGACACTCATGTACCTACTCACCAACCCATGCAGCTACTTACACACCAACTGACAGACTGATACACACATTCACACAGATTAGTCACTCACCCATACATTCACTAAGAAACGTTTAATCACTCACTTACACAGTCAGTCACACACCCGCTAAATCATCCATACAGACACTCATACACCCACTCAGTCTTCAAATACACCTTTGTATATATATATATATATATATATATATATATATATATATATATATATATATTACCTACTGGCGGTCACCAGTAGGTAGTTATAGTTAGGACCTAGTTTCCATAGGAAAAGCGTTTTTGTTTCCCCAATAACTTTGGCGCCGGTTGACGAATCTTCGTGAAACTTTCAAAACTAGTAGCCCGCTCAGGTCAGCTCTTGTCTTAAAAGTTTCGGGGTGATTTGTCAAACGGGGGCCGAGAAAAAAGGGGGTCCCAAAACGTGTTTTCCCCATGTAATTTTCCATTGGAAACTTTAGACAAAGCTACAGCCCGAACTGCTGAACGGAATTACACCAAATTTGGCAAAAAGGTAGCCCTTGGTTCAGAAAGAGTCCTTTTTGTTAAATGGTGTAAATCCGTTCAGTAGTTCCTGAGAAATTAGAAAAAGAAAAAGTTTCTATATCTATGACCGCGTTGGATTCGTGAACCCTCCCGACCACGAGCTTCATTCTAATTGGCTGCCAACACTCCAAACCAGGAAGTGTTGGCAGACATCGTGTGACTCGGTAGAACCGAGTCACAAGAAAACAGTAGAAAAAACATTAAAAAACAAGAAAAGGGGGCAGGGTAGAAACACCCTGACCCCTAGGCCTGCTCAGGGGTTCCACAAGTTCCCCAGGGCCAAAAAAAGCATTTAAAAAAAAATAAGTTTGGCGGAAATCGTGATGGGGTCACAAATCCCGCCGAAATTATAAAAAAAAAACAAAGCGCGGTGAAGGATCCGGGATCCTGATGAAAGGATGACTGGACGCTGGGTTCAGGGTTGAAGATAAGTTTAATCTTGTAGGAAGGATCCCATCCAGGCAGGGCATGTCATAGCATCAACAGCCTCTTCTCATATTCAAACTCTACATTCTACTCCTCTGGCTAGGCAACACAGTGGAGCGTATGACATGCAAGCATTCCTTAGTAACCATGGCACCAGTACAACAGTAGGCAGATGCCACACACCTTCCCTCCTTCAAAAACCAAACAAAACAAAACAAAGTACAGATAAAGTGTAAATAAAAAAAACATAAACATCATGAGATCTTATTTTACAAAATCTCTCAAATACAAAGGTTTCACTCTCAACCTAGGAGACACCCTAGGACTACTTACAGACACATTTGCATCTCCATTACATTTGTGTGAACTAGTGGTGGCCGAGCTAAGAGTGCCTCTGTAAGGAACAACTCTACCAAGGTTCCATATGCGATGATCGTGAGTTTTGATGGCATTCTTGAATAATTTAATTACTCTGATGGGTTTCGAGAATTTAGAGCTTAAACCAGGGTGTTTAATGACTACTAAATCTCCCACTGCAACTTTTGTACTTTTGACAGCTTTCCTTGAATCAAAGAGGGACTTCCTGGCTGCTGCTTTTTTAGCCTCTCTCTCTCGCCATACCTTTGTGCTCTCCACATTACCTGACTTACACTCCAACTCACGCACCCAGGATGGCTCAACTAAGGTACATGGTGTTCTGCCCCTGAACAAAACAAAAGGGGATTTACCAGTGGTACTATGCGGAGTCAACCTGTACATATTAACTTTCTTTAGTATCTCTTTTTCCAATCAAGCCCACAACCTTTGGCCAGCGAAATCACCTCCTTCAGCACCCGGTTAAAGCGCTCAACCATACCATTGGTTTCTGGGTGATATAGAGAGCATTTTTTGTGTTTAATCCCACACCTCTTTAAAAATGCTTCCATCTCTCTCGAGACCAACTGCACACCATTATCGGTCAAAATTGTGTTGGGATAACCCTCCCTAGCGAAAAGGTCTTCTAAAAAAACAATGACATTCTTTGTCTCTATTCCACTGGTAAAGTGCACTTCAGGCCATCGCGAGAACATGTCTATAGCAACAATGAGAAACAGTTGATGCCCATTGTAATGAACAGGACCCAAGATATCCAAAGCTATGTCTTTCCATGGACCACTCGGGAGATCTCTTACAATCATGGGTTGTACTCTTGCCGTCTTGGACTTCTCACACATGGAACACTCTATACAATCTCTCACCAATCTCTCTACTTGCAAGTCCATACCAGGCCACCAATATGAAGCACGCAGTCTTTCTTTAGTCTTGGATATACCTAAATGTGACAAATGAGACAATTCAACCAGTCTACTGCGCAGATTGTTGGGAGGAATCAATCTAGTGCCTCGAAACAAAAGTTCCTTGGACATACTCAATTCATCTTTTACACCCCAGAATTTTCTTGCTTCTTCCGAAGCTTGTCTCTTGGAGTGCCAACCTTGATTAATCAAGGATACAATTTCCCTTAACACCACATCAGAGGTCAATTCATTCCGCCACTCATCCTCCGAAATGATCTCCTTATCTATCAAATAAACACGGGTGTCATCGTCAAATTCATCACCACCAATCTCATTCTCACCTCCAACATTCACCAATCTGGACAAAGTGTCAGCCACACCATTTTCCACACCCGGTATATATCTTGTTTCAAAATTAAATTCTTGTAAAGCAACCACCCACTTTGTGATCCTGCTGGAGATAGAATCTATCCCTTTCTTTGAAAATACCTCACAAAGGGGTTTGTGGTCTGTTCGAATAATGAATTTGTTACCCCACAAGAATTTCCTGAACTTCCTTATGGCCCAGAATACAGCCAAAGCCTCACGCTCAATAACTGAGTAGCGAGACTCAGGATCTTTTAGGGCACGAGACGCAAACATGATAGTCAACATACCTTTATCACTCTGCTGTTGAAGAACAGCCCCTAACCCTTTAAGACTAGCATCGGTGGTAATAATTGACACTTTTTGAGGATCATAACTCTTGAGACACGGAGCACCATTGAGTTTATCCTTCAACAGTTTAAATTCTTCCTCACAAGCATCACTCCATATAAATTCAGCACCCTTTTTAAGGAGAGCTCTCATGTTGGCACTCAGTTCTGCAAAATTCTCAATGAATTTGTTGTAATATTCTATCATCCCAAAGAATTTCAATAACTCATCTCTTGAAACGGGCGCACACATGCGAGTAATGGTGTCTACTAACTCAGATTTAGGTAACACACCATCAGGGGAAATGGTGTGACCCAAGTAGTTGATACTAGAGATGGCAAACTGACACTTCTCTGCTTTGATCGTCAGATTCGCCATGTCTAATTTTCCAAGCACCACATCCAGATGACGCTCATGTTCTTCCTCATTCTTGCCAAACACCAAAATATCATCCTGATATACACATACGCCTTTGCAACCTTTGAGGACCTTCTCCATTACACGTTGGAAAACAGATGCCGCTGACACCAGGCCAAACGGCATCCTTACAAATCTGAAGGTCCCAAAGGCGTCACAAAGACAGTGAGGTCTCTAGATGATTCTTTCAACTGGATCTGGTGATAGGCCGACGTGAGATCAATAGTGCTGAATACTTTCGCACCATCCAACAAGACTAATAACTCTGAAATATTAGGGAGTGGATAATGATCTACTATCACATTCTTGTTTAGTTGCCTCAAGTCAATGCACAGCCGAAGACTTCCATTGGACTTGCGAGCTGCGACGACTGGAGCTAGCCACTCTGTACCCTCTACTTCTTCAATTATACCTCCTTCCATGAGTTTCTTTAATTCCTTCTCCATCTCATCCCTAATTGCCAAAGGTACACTTCTAACCTTGGAGCACGAAGGTTGAGCATCAGCACGTAGACGTATCTCATGCTCAAATGTTTTAAGACATCCTAGGCCTTCCCTGAACACATTAGGGAACTTCTCTTTTATGTGGTCAATGGTGACACCGTTAGAAAAGGTGCAAGATTGAACCACATCTGTTTTTCCTTTGATGGGAATGGAAGTGCTACTGTTTTGGACGGTATTGACCCTATCTTTCAACAAGATTGGGGTACTGCTACTAGGATCGAGCATCACCCCTAAGTCCCCTTGGTGAAACCAGCTTATTATGCTGTCACCTTTTTCGGATACATAAATCTTTCCTGATACATACCGTTGTTCATATTCAATCAGCCCTAAAAAATAACCCCTCAAAGGTATAGGTTCACCACCATAAGCCAGAGGTTTTATATCTGGCTTCTTCAGAGAAACTTTGTTTGCCAACTTCTTGCTAAAAAATTCTTAGAAACTATTGTAATTTTGGCACCAGAGTCAAACAAGACTTTGGTAGATTCACCCTCAACAAGGATGGAATCTACGGGACATGTTCTGGTCTTCACTTCTGTGCTTTCAACTTGTACAACAATTTGTCCACAAACAAAATCTTCCTCCTCCCCACCATCCTCTGTGTCAACACACTTTACTTTAGAAGAGGAAGCAAAAACCCTTGTTTTACACATAATCGCAAGATGACCCTTCTTTCTGCACTTGGAACATATATTTTTTTGAGCTGGGCAATTTTTGTCGTTTGCCAAGAGTCCAATTTTATCACACCTGTAACACCTTCTTATGCTTGGTTTGCTTCTAATTTCACTACCTTCAACCCTCCCCACAGGTTTCTTATAATCCGTCTTAATTGCTTGTACTACTACTTGTTTATCTTTCTTAATGATTTCAACACACTTCAATGAGTGTTCCACCCTTTTAGCAACTTGCAAAACTTCATCAAGAGACGGTTCGTCTCGCATCCATAACTCATCTCTTACTCTTTCAATGTTACACCCTACCATAAATTGATCTCTAATCCTTTCATCGACCAGATTAGCAAACTTACAAGATGAAGCCAGTTTCCTAAGGTAAGTTACATAAGTCTCAACTGACTCTCCTTCACCTTGCAGTCTCTTTGCAAAATGGTACCTTTCTAAAATTGTGCTGACTTTAGGAAGAAAATGCTTGTCCAATTTTTTTATGCAAATGTCATATTCATTAAGCCCTTGAGCCTCTGCATCGTTCAACTCAGGAAGATGATCATATACCTCCTGGCCCTCAGAACCTAGACAATGTAGTAGAAGTGAAGATCTTCGTTCAGCACTAAGTGATGTCCCGCACACTTTTGCATAACGTTAAAAGACCTTCTTCCATTTTTGCCATTTTATAGGAGGATCTCCAGGGGATACCAAGAAAAACGGAGGAGCTGTGACGTTTTGCATTCTTGTTTAAAATACTTCTATTTACTACTTGCCCAATAAAAGAAAAAAAAAAAATTAATAAGAAAGGAAAAAAAAAATATTGTGTAATTAAAGCACTGCTGAAGTTGGAAGACTGTCTTAGAAGTGTGCCTACCACTGTGGGGATTTCCAAACCCTTGCACACATTGTAGGCGTAATTGTAGTGTGCCTGTCACTGGTGACCTTCTTGTGCAGGCATAATTATAGTGTGCCTGTCACTGGTGAGCTTTCTCTTAAATAAGCTCAATAAACCCAAAATAAGTACTTTTTGGAGCAGGCGCAACTCAAGTGTGCCTGTCACAGATGGAGAGAAGAATTAAGTGCGTTGAACTGCAGTGAAGAGTAGTCAAGAGACTTTTATTCCGTTGAAATGCAGGGTTCTCCCAACACCTTGATGGGAGTACAAGCACACTCAAGATGGCCGCCAGAAAGTGTCAGGACACGTAAATAACGTTTGTGTCACTGTTGATCTCCACTCTGCGTCAGAAAGGCGGTGACTCCCAGAAACGAAGAGGATGAAGCAACACTCGCTCCTGTGTCCAGAACTCCGGTAAGCACAAATATTGCTTAATTCGCAATTAGACAACTCTACCGCAGAACCAGTGCAGGCTCGAACCATATGACAGCTCGCAGGGCCTTTATAGTGAAGAATGAGCGCCGCTTAGCTGACAAGAGTAGACTCGTTGAAGGCGCGCGCTGCTAGTATCAAAGTCGGGGCCCCAAGAGCTAACAGTTAGAGGGACGACGCGACCCAATCTCAATCTGGGTATGTCCCCAGACATTTAATCATATGGACATTTAGTCGCCCAAGATGCGCTCTGTAAAGAGACAGACACGGTGAAAGCGAGCTGGGAAGCAGAGCGTTGAGAGTGGACGGAACGTGAAAGCGGAGGGTAGTCTCCTTGAGGGCTTTAAACACAGTGTTCGTGGGGTCACTGGGAGTTGGACGCAACTTAAAAAAAATAGGAACGTTATTCCACGAAGATTTCTGTACTCACGACCTTCGGGTAGAGGTTGCGCAGAGTCGAGGTCTTGCCGTTGAGATCCTTTCACTACACTTGATCACTTGATCACGCTTGTCATCCTGCCGACTACGCCAGTGAAGGATCCGGGATCCTGATGAAAGGATGACTGGACGCTGGGTTCAGGGTTGAAGATAAGTTTAATCTTGTAGGAAGGATCCCATCCAGGCAGGGCATGTCATAGCATCAACAGCCTCTTCTCATATTCAAACTCTACATTCTACTCCTCTGGCTAGGCAACACAGTGGAGCGTATGACATGCAAGCATTCCTTAGTAACCATGGCACCAGTACAACAGTAGGCAGATGCCACACGCGGGCTTCCGCGCTTCGTTAAAAAAAAGCCCCCAGGTGGGCCAGGTCCCGGGGGCACTGCCAATTTATAAGCGGGAGCCAGCGGGGGCCCCCACAGCCCCGGGGACCGCCACCTCCCCGGGGTTGTGAAAAAAAAATGCGTTGGGGGGGTCCCAATCCCCCCACGCTGCCCCGGGGACTGCCACCTCCCCGGGGCTTCAACAAACAAGCGTGGGGGGCACGTGGCCCCCCGCAGCCCCGGGGACTGCTACCTCCCTGGGGCTGATAAAAAAAATGCATGGGGGGTCCCAATCCCCCCACGCTGCCCCGGGGACCACCACCTCCCCGGGGCTCTTTTAAAAAAAAAAAAAAAACCTGTGTGGGGGGCTTGAGCCCCCCCACACACCCCGGGGACTGCCTCCTCCCCGGGGCACTAAAAATGGAAATGCGGGGGTCCGTTACGGATCCCACGAGCCCGAGGGCCACCACCTCCCCGGGGCTTTGCATTGGTAGGGAGGGGGCCGCGCGACCCCCTCCTGGAGCCCTTTATGGCCCTGGGGACCACCACCCCCAGGGCCATCTCCTGCAGTGTCCCGGGGTGCCCACCCCCGGGACACTGCTGTCTGCTATGGCAGGGCGGGAGCCATGCGGCTCCCGCCCTGCCATAGCAAACTCTGCTTTGGATTTTGGAAGCGAGAGCAGGTTTCCTGCTCTCGCTTCCAAAATCCAAAGCAGATTGCTTTCCACAAGGGGAGCTGCATGTCAGCAGCTCCCCGTGTGGAAAAGCAATGCCAGCTCCCGCAGGAGGTGGGGAGCCGGCGGGACCGTGGGGGCATTGGGGGTCCTCCCATGGTCCTCAATGGAAAGGGCCGGCCCCGGGGGATGGGGTCCCCGGGGCAAAAAGTGGCCCGGGAGGGGGGCCACACGGCCCCCCTCCCTTTAAAAAAAAAAATGAATGGAAGGGCCCCAGGGGATGGGGTCCCCGGGTCGGAAATCGGCCTGGGGAGGGGGCTGCGTGGCCCCCTCCTCTAAATCATAATAAAAAAAATAATGGCCAAGCCCCGGGGGATGGGGTCCCCAGGGCCAATAGTGGCCCAGGGAAGGAGGGCCAAGCAGCCCCCCTTCCCTATAATAAAAAAAAAAAAAGGAGAAGGCCGGCCCCGGGGGATGGGGTCCCCGGGGCCAAAATTGTCCTGAGGAGGGGGGCCACGCGGCTTCCCTCCAAATATAGATAAAAAAAAGAATGTTGGCCAGGCCCCGGGGGATGGGGTCCCTGGGGCCAAAATTGGCCTCAGGAGGGGGGCCACGCGGCCCCCTTCCCGTTTCTTTTTTTAAAAAAAAATAAAAAGAAAATGCTCAGGTCCCGGGGGATGGGGTCCCCGGGGCCAAAAGTAGCCCAGGGAAGGGGGCCACGCAGCCCCCCTCTCAGAAAAAAAAATTAAAAAAAGAAACCGGCAACTTGCCGGAGGCCCCGCCCCCTCCCTGCAGCACTCTGCAAACGCGCCCCCTGGCGGGTTCTAAGTTGGGGAATATATTCCCCTTGAATACTGAGGGCCCCTGGGGGCCAACTAGCCCACCAGGTACCTCCAGTAAGCGCCAGGGAGCTGCATTGCAGGGAGGTGGTCCAAGGCCACGCCCCCTTTTTACACCACTCTGCAACGCAGCTCTGTGGCACTTACTGGAGGTAGCTGGTGGGCTAGTTGGCCCCCAGGGACCCTCAGGACTCAAGGGGACTTAATCCCCCAATTTGCAACGCAACAGGGGGTGCGTTTGCACAGTGGTGCAGGAAGGGGGTGTGGCCTGATGTGACAAGTGTGCAAACGCGCCCTGTGGCGCGTTTTAAGTTGGGGGATTAAGTCCCCTTGAATCCTGAGGGTCCCTGGGGGCCAAATAGCCCACCAGGTACCTCCAGTAAGCGCCAAGGGCTGCGTTGCAGAGAGGTGGTCCAAGGCCACGCCCCCTTTTTACACCACTCTGCAAGGCAGCTCTGTGGTGCTTACTGGAGGTAGCTGGTGGGCTAGTTGGCCCCCAGGGACCCTCAGGATTCAAGGGGACTTAATCCCCCAAGTTACAACGCACCAGGGGGCGCATTTGCACAGTGGTGCAGGGAGGGGGCGTGGCCTGATGTGACAAGTGTGCAAACGCGCCCTGTGGCGCGTTTTAAGTTGGGGGATTAGTCCCCTTGAATCCTGAGGGTCCCTGGGGGCCAACTAGCCCACCAGATACCTCCAGTAAGCGCCAGGTAGCTGCGTTGCAGAGAGGTGTAAAAAGGGGCGTGGCCTTGGACCACCTCTCTGCAAAGCAGCTCTGTGGCGCTTACTGGAGGTACCTGGTGGGCTAGTTGGCCCACAGGGACCCTCAGGATTCAAGGGACTTAATCCCCCAACTTACAACGTGCTAGGGGCGCGTTTGCACAGTGGTGCAGGGAGGGGCGGGGCCTGATATAAGAAGTTAGCAATCCTGCTGTGTGGGACTTACTGGTGGTAATAAAAGGGGTAGTTGGCCCCCAAGGTTGACATTGGGGGCTAACTACTAAGGGTGGGCGGCAAATTCCGTTCCGCTCGCGGAACTTGCGAAATTTCGGCATTTTCGCGTTCCGCGCAGAACGCGGAAATGTCGAAACTTCCGCGATCCGCGGCGGAACGGAATTCGGGTGCAAGAAAGCACTGAAGCAGGTGCCCGAGTTGAAGCTCAAATTCTGTAACGCATTAATCAGCACAAAAAATTCGTGAGGTAGGTCGAGGCTAAGCAGGAGTGCTTTCTGCCCATATCTACCGTCAAACATTAGCTGTAATCCCCGATGGAGGTCTTTGCATCCTTGATTTTCCCGAGCGCAATCCCCGTGTAGGTCCAGTGACCAGGAGGTTCTTCCTCCTCATCTGCTGCTCAGATCCTGCTCTGACCCTTTATAAACAAGAGGCATGTGAACAGGCCTAGAAGCCCGTCCCGTTTGCCCCCGCCCCACATACACTAGTGGTATGCACCGTCTTCCCGCCCTTTCCCCAGAATGATGGACAGCTTAATCAAAGGACCCCGGCGCTTTTGGCGCGGTGGCAAAGTTACAGACACACAGGTCACTGGGGTCAATTCTTCTGGACCTTTACGCAGCTGTAGTGTAGGAAAGGCACTATACATTTACCCAACAAGGTAGCACTTACCGATTAGCCAGTAGAAAGTACTCCAGTTGAGTAGAGGTATTGCACAAAACGGAGGCATCTTCGTGGATAAATATGCAGGGCAGGTGTGCAGAATTCGTGAGCGTTGTTAAGCAGATGTGCCTTCTTCCTATTTCCACCCTGAAAAGTTAGCTGTAATCCCCGATGGAGGTCTTTGCATCCTTGATTTTCTCGAGCGCAATCCCCGTGTAGGTCCAGTGACCAGGAGGTTCTTCCTCCTCATCTGCTGCTCAGATCCTGCTCTGACCCTTTATAAACAAGAGGCATGTGAACAGGCCTAGAAGCCACGCCCGTCTGCCCCCGCCCCACATACACTAGTGGTATGCACCGTCTTCCCGCCCTTTCCCCAGAATGATGGACAGCTTAATCAAAGGACCCCGGCGCTTTCGGCGCGGTGGCAAAGTTACAGACACACAGGTCACTGGGGTCAATTCTTCTGGACCTTTACGCAGCTGTAGTGTAGGAAAGGCACTATACATTTACCCAACGAGGTAGCACTTACCGATTAGCCAGTAGAAAGTACTCCAGTTGAGTAGAGGTATTGCACAAAACGGAGGCATCTTCGTGGATAAATATGCAGGACAGGTGTGCAGAATTCGTGAGCGTGGTTAAGCAGATGTGCCTTCTCTCCATTTCCAACGTGACAAGTTAGCTGTAATCCCCGATGGAGGTCTTTGCATCCTTGATTTTCTCGAGCGCAATCCCCGTGTAGGTCCAGTGACCAGGAGGTTCTTCCTCCTCATCTGCTGCTCAGATCCTGCTCTGACCCTTTATAAACAAGAGGCACGTGAACAGGCCTAGAAGCCCCGCCCGTTTGACCCCGCCCCACATACACTAGTGGTATGCACCGTCTTCCCGCCCTTTCCCCAGAATGATGGACAGCTTAATCAAAGGACCCCGGCGCTTTCGGCACAGTGGCAAAGTTACAGACACACAGGTCACTGGGGTCAATTCTTCTGGACCTTTACGCAGCTGTAGTGTAGTTAAGGCACTATACATTTACCCAACGAGGTAGCACTTACCGATTAGCCAGTAGAAAGTACTCCAGTTG
Source organism: Calotriton arnoldi (assembly GCA_963921515.1). Lineage (NCBI taxonomy): Eukaryota > Metazoa > Chordata > Amphibia > Caudata > Salamandridae > Calotriton > Calotriton arnoldi. The sequence continues at coordinate 66,199 of CAWUFW010013435.1, forward strand.
AGTAGAGGTATTGCACAAAACGGAGGCATCTTCGTGGATAAATATGCAGGGCAGGTGTGCCGAATTCGTGAGCGTGGTTAAGCAGATGTGCCTTCTCTCCATTTCCAACGTAAAAAGTTAGCTGTAATCCCCGATGGAGGTCTTTGCATCCTTGATTTTCTCGAGCGCAATCCTCGTGTAGAATTCGTGAGCGTTGTTAAGCAGATGTGCCTTCTTCCTATTCCACCCTGAAAAGTTAGCTGTAATCCCCGATGGAGGTCTTTGCATCCTTGATTTTCTCGAGCGCAATCCCCGTGTAGGTCCAGTGACCAGGAGGTTCTTCCTCCTCATCTGCTGCTCAGATCCTGCTCTGACCCTTTATAAACAAGAGGCATGTGAACAGGCCTAGAAGCCCCGCCCGTTTGCCCCCGCCCCACCTACACTAGTGGTATGCACCGTCTTCCCGCCCTTTCCCCAGAATGATGGACAGCTTAATCAAAGGACCCCGGCGCTTTCGGCGCGGTGGCAAAGTTACAGACACAAAGGTCACAGGGGTCAATTCTTCTGGACCTTTACGCAGCTGTAGTGTAGGAAAGGCACTATACATTTACCCAACGAGGTAGCACTTACCGATTAGCCAGTAGAAAGTACTCCAGTTGAGTAGAGGTATTGCACAAAACGGTGGCATCTTCGTGGATAAATATGCAGGGCAGGATTCAACGGGCGCAGCAAAATCTCTGCGAGCACGCGAAATTCCGCGTGCTCGCGGAGATTTCTTGCCGTTTCGCGGAATTTTGCGGAACGCAACTCCGCAAATTCCGCCCACCCCTACTAACTACTCCTCCTGTTACCTCCAGTAAATCCCACACAGTGGGATTGCTAAGAGGTGTTTGAAGGCCACGCTCACCTTTCTCCACCACTCTGCAAACGTGACTGCTATGTTATAGTTAGAAATTAGCATTTAAAAAACCTTTGAAATTTACTGAAAAAAACCATAGGTTTCAGGGACGTTATAGTTAGAAATTAGCATTTAAAAAACCTTTGAAATTCACTGAAAAAAACATAGGTTTCAGGCACGTTATAGTTAGTTGGACATTTCTCTCGTAGAAAACCATAGAAATTCCCCTATTATAGTTAGTTCAGCTAACTATAACTCGCGCACCCGCAATACACTGCTGATGACGTCACATATTACATCAATCCTGACATGGTCAGTGACATCACTGATGACATCACTGATGACATCTCAAATGACATCACTGATGATATCATCCAGTGACTGTGTTTTTCTTTAAAGTTTAAATATGTATTATATATATGCCAAGGTGTATTGAAGAATGAGTGAGTGTATAAGTGTCTGGATGGAGGATTTAGTAGGTGTGTGACTGACTGTTTAAGTGAGTGATTACATGTGTCTTACTGAATGCATGGGTTAGTGACTAAACTGTGTGAATGTCTGTATCAGTCTGTCTGTTGTTGTATAAGCTGCTGCATGGGTTGGTCAGGAGCTACATGAGTGTCTATATGGGTTATCGATTGGTTGCCTGAGTATTTGTATGGGTGCCTGAGTGTGTGTGTGTGTGGGTGGGAGGTGTGTGACTCTGTGCATAGATGTTTGAGTGGTTGATTCACTGTGTGTATGGGTTCAAGAGTGCATGTGGAAACAGCTGTATGGGTGGGTGAGTGTGTGTATGGGTGTGTTGGTGAGTGAATGGATGTCTCAATGGTACATGTCCAAGTAACTACATATGTAAAAGGCAGTGTATGTGAGAGTTGAAGTATATAAAGGACTATTCGTGAGAGTCAGTTATTGTGAGAGTGGCTGTATGGATGTGTGTGTACTTGTATCAGTGATTGTATAAGAGAGTAAGTATGCGTTTGTGACTGTTTGAATAAGTCATGTGGTGTGTGTATAACTGTATAGGTGAGTAAATGGGAGTGTGATTGATTCTTAGCATGACTGACTACGTCTGTGAGTAACTCTGGATGAGTGGTGGTGTGTGAGTGTCTGTATAGATGTATGAGTGCATATGATAGTGTTGTATTGATGAGTGACTGCATGTATGAGTGACTGTATGGGTGAATGAGTGGATGTGTGTGTAGACCTAGGAATCATTGAGTGCGTATGAAGTAACTGGTATTGGTGTGTCTATGGTTTCAAAAATGGTAGTCTGTATTTTACAGTGGGTGTATCAAAGGTTATATTAGAGTGTGAGGAGGTGCATCAGATTTTCACGTGGATGATGTCATCAGTGATGTCATCAGTGATGTCATTTGAGATGTCATCAGTGATGTCATGAGTGATGTCACTGACCATGTCATGATTGATGTAATATGTGACGTCATCAGCAGTGCATTGCGGGCGCGTGAGTTATAGTTAGCTGAACTAACTATAACGGGGGAATTTCTATGGTTTTCTACGAGAGAAATGTCCAACTAACTATAACGTCCCTGAAACCTATGGTTTTTTCAGTGAATATATATATATATATATATATATATATTCACTGAAAAAACCATAGGTTTAAGGGGCGTTATAGTTAGTTGGACATTTCACTCGTACAAAACCATAGAAATTCCCCAGTTATAGTTAGTTCAGTTAACTATAACTTGCGCGCCTGCAATGCACTGCTGATGACGTCACATATTACATCACTCATGACATGGTCAGTGACATCACTCATGACATCACTGATGACATCTCAAATGACATCACTGATGACATCACTGATGACATCATCCAGTGAATGTGTGTTTTTCTGAAAATTAAATATGTTTTATATATGTATATCTCAAGGTCGAGGAAGAATAAATGGGTATATAAGTGTCTAAATGGATGGTTTTTTTTTGTAAAATTGATTGTATAACTGACTAAGAGGCCGATTCCGATCTCGGCCGGTAGGGCACCGAATCGGATTCGGCTTTACCGGATCCGATTCGGAGGCCTCTTTTCCGACCGATTCGTGCATGTGTCCGGGCGAGCGAGTACGATGCGAGCATACGCGAAATCGCCGACCGACTCGTTCGCGGGTCTGAACCGCTCCGATCGACTCGCACGGACACGACTCGTACCGCGCAATGGAGACGTTCCCCGACCGAGCCAGTACGATGCGCGCCTCGAGCAGTCTGACCGACTCGCGCCATCCGGCTCCAAAGAGCAGTCGGAGCCGGACTTCGGGGGTCCGTGTCGGACCCCCCTGCACGCATAGCCGTGCAAGTCGCACACAGGGGGGACCCATGGGTCCCCCTACACGTGCATGTACGGCGTGACCCGCATCGACGCGAACCCGCTTCAGGGGGCGCCCTTGTTCGCGTCGTACCCATTGAGTCAATGGGAGCCCGTGTACGCGTTGTACGACCGGCTCCCATTGACTTCAATGGGAGTCCGACCGAATCGAGTCCGATAGCATACGTACGCATCGTACTCGTTCGGTCGGGCTGTTAGAGTCCGATTCGGTCGGAAATCTCTCCGGGTCCAGCTCGGTCGGAGAGATTTCCTGCCCGAATCGGAATCGGCCCCTAAGTGTATCTTAGTGAATACATGGGTTAGTGAGTAATGTTTAAATATGAAAATATCTGTATCAGTCTCTCACTTTGTGTATAAGTGGCTGCATGGGTTGGTGAGTAGCTACATGAGTGTCTATATGGGTTATTAGTTGGTTTTTGAGTATCAGTATGAGTGTCTGAGTGTCTGTATGGTTCGGTGGGGGGTATTACTTAGTGCATAGATGCATGAATGAGTGACTCACTGTTTGTATGTGTTGAGGATAGCATGTGTGCAGGACTGTATAGGTGGATGGGTATGTGTATGGGTGTGTTAGTGAGTGAATGACTGTCTCGATAGTGTCTTTATGAGTAACTACATATGTTTTAAACTAGTATATGTGAGTATTGGTGTATATAAGTGAGTATATGTGAGAGTGAGGGATTGGAAGAGTTCCTGTACAAATAAGTAGCTGTTTATATAAGTGATTGTTTAACCCCTTCGCTGCTTCTGTCGGCCAACGGCCGTCGCGAGCACTACCTCCGTAGTGCTGCGCACGTCCGTTGGCCGACGCGGCCCCGCCCACTTAATTAAACTGCCGCACCGCGGCGGAATTCGCGCCGCGGTTAAGTGGTTAAGAGAGTAAGTATGTGTAAGTTTCTGTAGAAGTAAGTGTGGTAGTGTGTGTATAACTGTATATGCAAGTAAATGGATGTTTGATACTTTGTTTGCATGTGTGACTATGTGTGTGAGTAACTCTATGGATGAGTGGCGGTGTGTAACAGGATGTATAGGTGTATGAGTACATATGATGAGTGAGTACATGTATGAGTGACTGTATAGGGACTGTTGGTGAATGAGTGGATGTGTGTGTAGATCTTGGAATTACTGAATAGGTGTGTTGTAACTGGTATTGGTATGTCCATTGTTTTGAAAATGTTAGTTTGTATTTTTGAGTGTGTGTATCAAAGGTTATATTAGGGTGAGAGGAGGTCTGCCACTCTATCACAAGGATGATGTTATCAGTGATGTCATCAGTGATGTCATTTGAGATGTCATCAGTGATGTCATGAGTGATGTCACTGACCATGTCATGAGTGATGTAATATGTGACGTCATCAGCAGTGCATTGCGGGCGCGCGAGTTATAGTTAGCTGAACTAACTATAACGGGGGAATTTCTATGGTTTTGTACGAGTGAAATGTCCAACTAACTATAACGCCCCTGAAACCTATGGTTTTTTCAGTGAATATGTATATGAGCACCACTTCCGAATCTCCATAATGAATCGGACTCCGACACGGGGGTAGCGTTAGCAATTTCATCTCAGATTTAATTCATGTACGCTGTAACGCGTTTCGGCACACCTGCCTTGATCACACAGCAATCGCCATTAAAAAAAATGCGTTTAAAAAGCAGAGTAGCGGGGTCACATGACTCATGATTCTCAATAGGCAGCAAAGACAGACTTCAAATGATGAAACGAAAGCAGATACATAGAGAAATGCCAATCACCTTCAAACAAATCAATATTGTTTGCAAATCTTGCTACAATTTTCGTTTAAAATTATATTATTAATTCATGATTAAAGCAACAATTAAAATTTCATTGTCACTAAAAACAAGCTTATTACTATTTTAAACACGTGCTGGTACAAATATGATAAACATGGCTTAACACAATTCCTCGTGGCATAATGATAAAAGGCAAGTGCCCATGCTCTCATTTATATCATTAATATCATGCACATAAAGTGTCCATGTATACTAATGCTTAAAGTTCAGCATTGTAAAATTATTCTACACAATGATAAATCTCATTATGAGTTACAAAGTAGACGATCCTACTTCATAAATTCTTTACACATACTTCATTAAAATTGCATGAAATAATGTGCACCCTTTTGTTTGTCCAATGCAAATATTAAATTGAGTGAAGTGCTACTAGCTAAGTCATGACTATAATTCATCTGGGAATCAGTCCAAGTAAAAAGAAAACAGATACTCAATCATGAGTTAAAACATTTAATAAAGTGCAAGTACTATTCATCAAGTGTCTCTGGACCTCCGGTTGCTTCACAAAAGCTGATTTCAGGTACTTTCCAGCTTTGATTAATGATGCATCTAAGAATTAATCAAAAGTGCAAATGCTTCATTATTGTACTCAAAATTATGGTCTATATACCTGTGCAAATTTATGCAATAAAGTGCAAGTGCATTACAGTACTTAAACATAAACTTTATGTGGCCCATTAATGAACCATAAAGTGCTAGTGCATCGACCTAATATCTCATCCTAGAGTACATAAGCAGTTTCATTAAGTTTTCATGTTATATCAATATACCCAGAGAACAGAAATATAATTACCCACTTGATGAATTACTGTTAACTCTACCATACTAAAAACTTTACTTTCTTGTCTACAAAAGCTTCATTTTCACCCTGCCTCCATCATCCTTATAACTTTCACATGGACAACGTCTGTCTATGCCACTCAAAAAGCTCCTAACTCTGCTAAAATTAAAATAAAAAGCCTCTGAACTGGATACCTCTACTTTGTTAGATGGACATACAAGTCTTCTTCAACATTACGTCCAAATGGAATCTTGGAATTGAACAGCAAAATATATCTGGACTCAAGTTGACGAAGTTTACCCTCTCGATCACCCCCTCTTCTGAGTTTGGGAACTTGGTCTATTGCAAAGTAGGACAGGTCATTTATGTTGCCTTTGTGAACCTTGTTTATGTGTCGTGAGACCACATAATTCTTGTCATTGTTTTTACAGCCCTAAGGTGCTGCAGTATGCACCCAGGGGAATCCAGGATGGGGTGACTTGACTGGCTCTCACCAGGTTCTGTTACCCAGAATTCCTTGCAAACCTAAACATTTGTAAAAAAAAACACATTTTCCTCACATTTCTGTGGTGGAAAGTTCTGGAATCTGCGTGGATCCACAAAATTCCACCTACCTCGCGTTCCCCAAAGTCTTCCGAGAAAAATGGTACCTCACTTGTGTGGGTAGGCCTAGTGCCCGCGACAGGAAACGGCCCAAAACGCAACGTGGACACACCACATTTTCACAGTGAAAAAGGACACTTTTTTTGCAAAGTGCCTAGCTGTAGATTTTGAACCCTAGTTCTGCCGGCACCTAGGGAAACCTAGCAAACCTATACATTTTTGAAAACTACACACCCAGGGGAATCCAGGATGGGGTGACTTGACTGGCTCTCACCAGGTTCTGTTACCCAGAATCCCTTGCAAACCTGAAAATTTGTCACAAAACCCACATTTTCCTCACATTTCTGTGGTGGAAAGTTCTGGAAACTGCGTGGATCCACAAAATTCCACCCACCTCGCGTTCCCCAAAGTCTTCCAAAAAAAATGGTACCTCACTTGTGTGGGTAGGCCTAGTGCCCTTGACAGGAAACGGCCCAAAACACAACGTGGACACACCACATTTTCACAGATCACTGACAGAATATCGAGGAGAAGAATATCGACCTGCACAATATCGAGGTAAAAATATCGAGTGACAGAATATCGACTTCCTATCTACAAACAGGTAAGTACAAAAATATTGAATCCTAAATATCGTTGTTAATAATATAGGGGTCATTACAATGACGGGCGGATCGCCACCGGCCATATGGCGGTGGCGATCCGCCCGCCATTTCCCACCGCCCGCATGCCATTTCCCCCCGCCATATTACGATGGCGGGGGGGAGCCCGGCGGACGGAAAGACCGTCCGCCGGTTTTCCGCCGGTCCCACAGGGGACCGGGCGGTAAAGGACCCTAATATGGTGGCGGTGTCTGCAAGACACCGCCATCCATATTAGGATGTTGGCGGAAAGCAGCCTTTCCATGGCGGTGTTGCCGCCATGGAAAGGCATGTGGTCTTTGCTTCTGGGGGCCCGTTGCGGGCCCCCAGGATTTGGGGGGGGTGGGGGGTGCACATGGGGGGTACCTATGGTACACCCCTACATTTGAATGCACAAGGTGGCAGGCACCACGCGGTGCCTGTCACGTTGTTCATTCAAATGCACAACATGCGTTTTTCGCATTGCGGCGGGTGCTAGTGACAGCACCGCCCGCCGCAATGCGAACAATACGGGATGCCACCGCCACAGTGGCGGTGGCATCCTAATACCCATGGCGGGACCGCCGCACCCCTTGCGGATGGCCCCGCATTCCGTTGCGGTGGCGGGCGGACTTTGTCCGCCCGCCATCGTAATATGCCCCATAGTTTGCTAAAATATCAACTTTTTTAAATGTCTTAAAAGTAATATAAAATTAATGAAATAATAAATATAATGAAGTAAAACATAATTAAAAATGATTTTAAAAGGTTAAAATTAATAAATAATAAATGTAATGTAAAAAATAAAAGAAACATGCATTTTTTTTTTTTTATATATATTAACTTAATAATATTAAAAAATAATTAATATGTTTAATTATAAAATGTTAAAAACATAATTTAAAATATAATTACATATATATATATAAATAAACCTATAATATAAATATAAAAATAAATTATATATTATAAGTTAAAACATTAAAATAAATATTTAAAAAAATAATAATATTTGACACTACATAAAATATAACAATACTGAAAACGTTGCATAGCGTAGGGGATAAAATTCCTATTCCCCCTCCAGCGAGTGGTACAGTAGGGAAAGTGTTGGATAGCGGGTGGATAAAAATTACTATTCCCACTCCAGCGAGTGGAACACTAGGGAAAATGTTGGATAGTGGGTGGGTAAAAATTACTATTCCCACTCCAGTGAGTGCTACAGTAGGGAAAGTGTTGGATAGCGGGTGGGTAAAAATTACTATTCCCACTCCAGTGAGTGCAACAGTAGGGAAAATGTTGGATAGCGGGTGGGAATAATGTACTATTCCCACTCCACCAAGTGTAACAGTAGAGAAAGTGTTGAATAGCGGGAGGGTAAAAATTACTATTCCCACTCCAGCGAGTGGAACACTAGGGAAAATGTTGGATAGCGGGTGGGTAAAAATTACTATTCCCACTCCAGTGAGTGCAACAGTAGGGAAAGTGTTGGATAGCGGGTGGGTAAAAATGACTATTCCCACTCCAGTGAGTGCAACAGTAGGGAAAGTGTTGGATAACGGGTGGGAATAATATACTATTCCCACTCCACCAAGTGTAACAGTAGAGAAAGTGTTGGATAGCGGGAGGGTAAAAATTACTATTCCCACTCCAGCGAGTGGAACAGTAGGGAAAGTTTTGGATAGCGGGAGTGTAAAAATTACTATTCCCACTCCAAATAGTGCAACAGTAGGGAAAGTGTTGGATAGCGTAGGGGAAAAAATTACTGTTCTCACTCCAAAGAGTGCAACAGTAGGGAAAGTGTTGGATAGCGTAGGGGTAAAAATTACTATTCCCACTCCAAAGAATGCAACAGTAGGGAAAGCATTGGATAGTGTAGGTGTTAAAAATAACATACTTATAAATTAAATAATTTTTGTAATTAAATAATGAATTATTAATAAATTAACAATAAATTAATTGAAAATACCAATAAATAATAATTAAAAATTACTTTAATAACATTAAATTACTTCCCACCCTATTCCCCAATAAACACACAACCCACTCCACATACAATTTCTCATAATTAATATAATTAATCAATTAATATAAATTAATTACCAATTAATAATTAATTAGCAATAAATTAATTATCAATACCAATAAATAATAATTAATATAAAAAAATTACCAGATAATAATTAATTAACAATACATTAATTATCAATACCCAAAAATAAAAATTAATAATTAGCTCATTACAATTAAATTACTTCCCACCCTATTCTCCTATAAACCCACAACGCGCTCCAATAATAATTAATACAATTAATATAATTATCAATTAATCAATTAATAAAAATTATATTCCAATTAATAATTAATTAACAATAAATTAATTATCAATACCAATAAATAAAAATTTATAATTACTTCATTACAATTAAATTACTTCCCACCCTATTCCCCTATAAACCCACAACGCACTCCAATAATAATTAATACAATTAATATAATTATCAATTAATCAAAATTAATTACCAATTAATAATTAACAATAAATTAATTATCAATACCAATAAATAAAAATTTATAATTACTTCATTACAATTAAATTACTTCCCACCCTATTCCCCTATAAACCCACAACCCACTCCTAAAAAAATACACAATTAACATATCAACAAATTAATTATCAATAATTAATATCAAATTAATAACTTATTAATAATTTTTTTTACACATTAAACATAATTACCAATAATGTATTAATTATTATTAATCAATTTATAATTAAGTAATAATTAATTAATTAACACAATTAACAATATAAATTATTAAATACAAAATTATTAATGAATTAATTAATTAATTAATTTAAATTAAATTACTTCCCACCCTATTCCCCTATAAACCCACAACCCGGTACGGAATAAAATTACACAAAAATTAATTAACAAATAAGTAATTAATTCAAAAAAATTCTTAATTAATATATTATAATTAAATTACTTCCCACCCTATTCCCCTATAAACCCACAACCCGCTACGGAACTAAAATACGCAAAAATAATTTAACATAAAAATCATTACTTACAAACATAATATATACTTTTAACACATATACTAACACTTAAAACACTAAAAAAATCGATATTTTTTACAACTATATTATGACTGTCGATATTACTAACTTCGATATTATAAAAAACGATATTTCTTACCTGCATTTCGATATTCTGCACCACTATATTTTTGTAAGTCGATATTTTGGCAACTCGATATTTAAAATTCGATATTTTGGCAACTCGATATTTAAAATTCGATATTTAGGCTGTTTACCCATTTTCACAGTGAAAAGGGACCCTTTTTTTGCAAAGTGCCTAGCTGTAGATTTTGAACCCTAGCTCTGCCGGCACCTAGGGAAACCTAGCAAACCTATACATTTCTGAAAACTAGACACCCAGGGGAATCCAGGATGGGGTGACTTGACTGGCTCTCACCAGGTTCTGTTACCCAGAATCCCTTGCAAACCTAAACATTTGTCCAAAAAACCACATTTTCCTCACATTTCTGTGGTGGAAAGTTCTGGAATCGGCGTGGATCCACAAAATTTCACCCACCTTGCGTTCCCCAAAGTCTTCCGAGAAAAATGGTACCTCACTTGTGTGGGTAGGCCTAGTGCCCTTGACAGGAAACGGCCCAAAACGCAACGTGGACACACCACATTTTCACAGTGAAAACTGACCCTTTTTTTGCAAAGTGCCTAGCTGTAGATTTTGAACCCTAGCTCTGCTGGCACGTAGGGAAACCTAGCAAACCTATACATTTTTGAAAACTAGACACCCAGGGGAATCTAGGATGGGGTGACTTGACTGGCTCTCTCCAGGTTCTGTTACCCAGAATCCCTTGCAAAGCTAAACATTTGTCAAAAAAACACATTTTCCTCACATTTCTGTGGTGGAAAGTTCTGGAATCTGCATGGATCCACAAAATTCCACCCACCCCGCATTCCCCAAAGTCTTCCGAGAAAAATGGTACCTCACTTGTGTGGGTAGGCCAAGTGCCCGCGACAGGAAACGGCCCAAAACGCAACGTGGACACACCACATTTTCACGCTGAAAACTGACCTTTTTTTTTTTTAAAGTGCCTTGCTGTAGATTTTGAACCCTAGCTCTGCCGTCACCTGGGGAAACCTATCAAACCTATACATTTTTGAAAACTAGACACCCAGGGGAATCCAGGATGGGGTGACTTCACTGGCTCTCACCAGGTTCTGTTACCCAGAATTCCTTGCAAACCTAAACACTTGTAAAAAAAAACACATTTTCCTAACATTTCTGTGGTGGAAAGTTCTGGAATATGCGTGGATCCACAAAATTTCACCCACCCCATGTTCCCCAAAGACTTCAGAGAAAAATGGTACCTCAGTTGTGTGGGTAGGCCTAGTGCCCGCGACAGGAAACGGCCCAAAACGCAACGTGGACACACCACATTTTCACTGTGAAAACTGACCCTTTTTTGCAAAGTGCCTAGCTGTAGATTTTGTACCCTAGCTCTGCCGGCACCTAGGGAAACCTAGCAAACCTATACATTTTTTAAAACTAGACACCCAGGGGAATCTAGGATGGGGTGACTTGACTGGCTCTCAAAAGGTTCTGTTACCCAGAATCCCTTGCAAACCTAAACATTTGTCAAAAAAAACACATTTTCCTCACATTTCTGTGGTGGTAAGGCCTGTATGCTGGCTGACATTGTCCTTCGACTATTTCCCCAAGAAGAAACTACCCACATGTGCCACTGTCTGCTGTGGGGATATTGCCTTTCCCTGCCCTGAGCCCTGGTGGGACAGGAGTCCCAGGGCCATCACACGCCAGCGTCATCTCTACCACCAGTACCACGGCAGCATTTTGGGGGACTACTAGTCCCAGAGTGCACAGCGTCCGCTGCAGGTGCCGCTAACGAGGGGGAGGCGCTGTTTCACCATCGCGCATAAAAGCGCTGCCTCCCGGGCTAAGGGCGGGCCCGTCCTTGCCCGTCATTGCCAGGAAGAGGCAGGGCAGGGCCCCCCCCCTTTTCATTTTGTATGCGGCCAGTCAGCTGGAGTGTATTGCTGCTGGGTTAACCCAGAGTCCTCCGGATCAAAAAAACTTAAGGTACTGTTTGCGCGGAGTGTTTCCCGCTAAGAATGCTGTTTACATGAAGGACTGACCTGGATGGTCATTTTGACTCTTTAATGCTGAGTGGTTATTTGGTCACTGCTATATTTGAGACAGGTTACGTATATTACACCATACTGAGAAGTAAAGTGTGGTACTGGCATAGTGCCGTGAGGATTAGTATTTAGCTCCCGCTGGTAGTTTTGCTTAGAGTATGGGGAAAAGAAAAACACCGGAAGGAAGCGTGGATGGGGGAGAGGGCGGAGGGACGGGAACTAGTCGGGGCAATAAGGGTAAAAAGGCTAGAAAGCTCCAGAAACGTCCAGGAGGTAATTGCGTCATGGATCGTATTGACACCCTAATAAGTGAATGCGAGGGCATTTGAGAGACCACTCCTAGTATACCGCCCATCGCCACTCAGATCCCCCCCAGGCCAATCAAATCTTCCAACCCCGCTATCCCTGCTATGTTTAGCAAACTAAAAAAAAAAAAAAATGTAGCCACTAATAACGATGCAGGAGAAAGTGACATAATGGGAGTAGCCCAACCACTAGTTGGTTCGAGTGAACCCAACATCGATCATATAGATCCTATAATCGTTTGCACGAATAGATTCTCACCATTGTTAGAAATAGTGGGTGGTGAAAATGAAAAGGGAGTAAGACCTCCGACAACCAAGGAGTTGCAAGCGCCACATGTACAATCTAATGAGTTATTAATAGGATCTAACATTGAATATCAGGATATGTTCCATCTAGTCACTAAACTAAGACAGGAAGTGGGGTCGATGAGAATTTTGATTGAGGACCTGACCACTATGGTAAAATTCCTTTCATCCGATTTACCACGAAGTGGTAACAACGGTAGGGTAGAAAATAGCCCCCGAGTGCATTCATCGGGAGCTAACTCTATAAAATCTCCGGTTAAATTAGCTACAGATACTAGAGGTACTGATGCCACCAAGAACAGTGCTCTGTTCCTTCAGGGTAAGGGCAGGATATACAATGCAAAGACCCCACTATTGAAGCCTATGTATTATTCATCACATCCAACAGCTTATTCTAGTAACTGTGATAGGGAGTCAGCAGAGAACAATCGGCCAATGTATTCTCGAAATATACCCTCCTATACCAAGCAATCGTATGACGAGAGCCAGCTTGTACATTCTGAGCAGCATACATCCAACCTTTATAGTCCACATAGAATATTTATGGTGAATGTACCCAATCTTGAGGCAAATAAAGGCAGAGAGAACATGGATTCATTGACTAATAACGCCATTCACTGGATACGTCATGTAAGGGGATGCCGCTCATTGATTAGGGAAGGCATAGTGAAGGCTCGGAGGCTTACCTCACCAGCCCATCAGCAAGATTGTATTGAGCTTACACTGACCAGGGCAGATTTAGTTGAAAATCTCTTTTCATTAGAATTTCGTACTACTGCTCCAGGACGGTCTACCATTCAGTTCAGACGTTCTCCCCCAAGTGGTAACCTTGCAGACAATCTAAGGCACGGGCTAGTAAGCCCTCAGGGTAGCTCCACGCTGGAAAATAATGATTGACTGAAGCGAATATCGTCACAACAGATACAAGGAGATGCAAGCTGCTGTAGCAGTAGGGATTGCCCTCCTAGTTCCAATCAGCTTACTGCAGGGCTTGTTTACTTACCTAGGATTACTCCTGCCCCTCCACCTGCGGCTGAGCGCACATTAGTAGAGAATAGTCTTCCCCCCGCTACACCTAGCATGCAATTGCCACTTTGTACTATGCTGTCTTGGAACATTGCAGGTCTGAGCGCGAAGATAGGTTCTCCTGAGTGGCATGCCTTTATAGAGGGATACGACATCTGCCTCTTTCAGGAAACCTGGGCAGAGGATCCTCTCTACTGTTCTGGTTACCTGAATTATTATGTGCCGGCTACTAGAGGTGCAAAGGGGAGGCCTTCAAGAGGCTTGACAATTTGGGTGCGCCAGAGTCTAGGCCTTGTCATCCAGGTGCTGCCAACACAGAGTCATGACATACAGCTGGTAAGACTGATTAAGGGCACACATAGGACAATAGACATTTATAACGTCTATGTGAGAGGCACTAGAGGGAAGCAGTCAGGAGTTTTGGCGGCTCTCACCGACCTCCTTGACTCTCACACAGAGGTTTCTAATGCTATAGTCGCGGGTGATTTTAACTCCACCTTTGAGCCCCTTCTAAATGAGGAGGGACCGCTGAATGAAGAAGAGGATTTGAGGTGGGGCATTCCAAAGCTGGCGCTCGATCCCATAAAAAGATGGACAGAAGTGGCCATCCAAATAAATTCTATTTGCATGGAAAAGGGACTATGGGCCACAAATGGACGTGCCCCATCTGATAGGTTGGGAGCAAACACCTTTAACAATGGCTATTGCACTAGCAGAATTGATTATGTTTTAATTAGTTTGACACTATGGCATTCCTTCCGAGACATGGCTGTTAAAGACAGGATCGAAAGTGACCATAATCCCCTATGTGTGTCACTGGAATTAACAACGCAAAAGGCACTAACTCGAGTAGGTAAGGATCACTCCACACACGACGTAGTTCCAACTAACGACATGAGACGCCTCAAATGGGCGAAGATTGTGGAGATGCCTGAGCAGCTTGCTTGTATTAACAGGGATGTGGACTGTGTCATAAGTGAGCTCGAAGATAGCGTAGCGAACGTCAAGGCCCATGAACAGATAACTTGTATACATAACAAATTTTTTGCACACCTTCTTACCTATTTCATTAAGCAGGGCAGACCATGCAAGGCCGTAAACCGAAAACCCGGACACTGGTTTAATAAAGACTGTAGAATATCACGCGCAGCGTTAGTGTCTGCTGTTAAAGCAGGTGATTCAGTAGAAGTTAGAGCAGCCAGGCACACCTATAGCAGCACCCAAATAAAGGCAAAGAAAGCATGGGACTACAGCAGATAGCAGGAGCTAAGAGAGGCTTGTGCCACGAATAACTCCAAACACTTCTGGAATGTAATTAAATGGGGCGGAGGTGGACAGGCGGAAGAGCCCCAAAATCATGTTTCCCAGGAAGACTGGGTTAACCATTTCAAACCCCAATATGCTCTAAGCACAGAAGAAGAAGAATGTGCCATCACCTACTTATTCTATCAGGATGAGGCCTTTAGTAGGGGCGACGTAGAAGCCGCACTTAGATCCATAATGGTAGGGAAAGCAACCGGCCCAGACGGCATCCCCGGGGACATATTTTTATCTGACAAGGAAAGGTGGTGCCGGTACATCTTACTATTGACGAATGCCATTGCCCAGGGTGCACCGGTCCCGGACTCCTGGAAAGGAGCTGAAATAATACCGGTTTTTAAAAAAGGGGACAAATCACTTCCAGGAAACTACAGGCCCATTAGTCTAATTGACACCATGCAGAAGGTAACGGGTAGACTCGTGCTCAATAAGGTACAAGAATGGATTGAGGAATGTAACATTCTATCCCCATTGCAAGCAGGGTTCCGGGCCTTCACAAGTACCATCGACCAGGTGTTTCGGTTTGTTTTACTTCATTGGAAGGTTGTGTCCCTGGGCAAGGGAAGTCTATATGCCGCTTTTGTAGATTTAAGATCAGCGTTTGACCTTTTCCCTCGTGCAAAACTTTGGGCGACACTGCAAGAAATGGGAATGCCTATTGAATTATTGACCCTCATTATCAGACTGCACGATAATAATAGTGCTAGGATTCGATGGGGCTCGCAGGGTGAGGTTACCAGTCCCTTTCCAGTTGAAAAAGGTGTACGCCAAGGCTGTGTACTGGCCCCAACATTATTTTCCTTATATATTAATGGAATAACAAATTGCATGGGGGCCACTCCCACAGACGCACCACTACTAGCGGGCGAAAGAATACCCATATTGATGTTCGCAGACGACACGTTGATCATTTCCAAGACTCCCAGTGGTCTCCAAAAAGCACTGGTAATTTTTGAGGAGTTCTGTACAAACCGAGCCTTGGAGGTCAACGTGTCGAAAACGAAATTAATGGTTTTTAATCCACATAGGACCTACAAGGGGGGCATTCGTATGAACGATCGCTTGCTAGAGGAGGTCAAGCAGTTTTCCTATTTAGGGGTCAATATCCAAGACAACCTCAAATGGGGCCACCAAATTGACTTGGCATCCCTAAAACACCGCCAACTGGCGGGGGTGATGCACAAGGAACATCAAACCTCTTTTTTAAGCCAATTAGCTCGGCTCTTGAAATCTACAGCATGAAAGTAGTCAGCTCTGCCCTGTATGGCTCAGAACTTTGGGGCTATGAGAACCTGTCTAAGCTTATTGTCTCAGAGAATAGGTTTATGAAGAAAATAACCAGTTTGCCTCTGAGTACCCCTACGTGTCCCTTACTGTATGATCTGGGAAGAAAAGCGATCACAGACGTAGCTAAGCTGCGACCCCTTTTATATTGGCGGAGATTGTGGACAACCCCGGAACTGGCAGCTTATGCGGCTGGCTTCCAGGACATAATAAGGGCAGACACCTTCCATCAAATTAAATGGTTGAAGGAGGTTAGAAAGTCCCTGCTAAGTATAGGTATGCAATTCCTGTGGGAGGACCCATCAAATTCTATTTTTCAGTCCAAAAAGATTCTGAAAGATAAATATTGGGAATTGATACAGTTTAATATGCTTAGAAATAGTGAGACGTCCACCTTAACTGGAGCTTTCCTGCAAAACAAACTAATTCCTAAATTTGAAGCATACTGGGACTTAATCACAAAACCGCTCGATCGGAAGCTGTATTTTCAGTTCAGGGTAGGCTCATTACCAGTTAAAGGTTTTACATCTAGATGGGCCAAACCCAGTGATAACTTGTGCCCAGTATGCCAGTCCAGTAAAGAATCTGTGACCCACTTACTGTTTGCCTGCACTGGTTATGTCGGTCCACGTCGTGCTTGGTTAGCACCACTCTGCAAACGTTTAGGAACAAAAGAGCTAGTGAAGCAGAGAGAATCTTGTGAACCGATACATCAACTACGTCAGCCATAGCGATGGCAAAATACTTGGGTTGGTCATGGGCAATAAGATCATGCTCACTTCGCCAAGTTCAGGGTCAATGAAGATAGTGCCTTCAAGAACTAAATTCACAAAATCATGGCCAAGTGACGTAGTTAATGGGTGCGCTTGTGGACCTGCACTATGTAATTGCCTAATGCAGTTAGCGTCTTCAAGAACCAAAATCAGAAAACTATGTACAAGTGACGTAGATAAGGGGTTCGCTTAATTGCCTGCCTTAATTAATTGCCTCCAGAACACTGTAATTTGTATTGTTTTTAATCAAAAATAGTTTTTAATAGAAGATTTTCTATATGGGTTTTAAAATGTTACTTTTAAACATTTTAAAGATGTATCTGCTTATTCTTAATTTTATCTGGTTTCTTTTAAATCCAAGTTGGTGCTGCATGTAATTGTCTTTTTACCTATTTATGGATTTGTATGTGCTTTTATGACTAATCATGTCGAATAAAGCTGACTTGGATTGGATTGGATTAGTTCTGGAATCTGCGTGGATCCACAAAATTCCACCCACCCCGCATTCCCCAAAGTCTTCCGAGAAAAATGGTACCTCACTTGTGTGGGTAGGCCTAGTGCCCGCGACAGGAAACGGCCTAAAATGCAACGTGGACACACCACATTTTCACAGTGAAAACGGACCTTTTTTTTGCAAAGTGCCTTACTGTAGATTTTGAACCCTAGCTCTGCCGTCACCCGGGTAAACCTATCAAACCTATACATTTTTGAAAACTAGACACCCAGGGGAATCCAGGATGGGGTGACTTGACTGGCTTTCACCAGGTTCTGTTACCCAGAATCCCTTGCAAACCTAAACATTTGTCCAAAAAACACATTTTCCTCACATTTCTGTGGTGGAAAGTTCTGGAATCTGCATGGATCCACAAAATTCCACCCACCCCGCATTCCCCAAAGTCTTCCGAGAAAAATGGTACCTCACTTGTGTGGGTAGGCCTAGTGTCCGCGACAGGAAATGGCCCAAAACGCAACGTGGACACACCACATTTTCACAGTGAAAACGGACCTTTTTTTTAAAAAAAGTGCCTTGCTGTAGATTTTGAACCCTAGCTCTTCCGTCAACAGGCGAAACCCATCAAACCTATACATTTTTGAAAACTAGACACCCAGGGGAATCCAGGATGGGGTGACTTCACTGGCTCTCACCAGGTTCTGTTACCCAGAATTCCTTGCAAACCTAAACATTTGTCCAAAAAAACACATTTTCCTCACATTTCTGTGGTGGAAAATTCTGGAATCTATGTGGATCCACAAAATTCCACCCACCTCGCGTTCCCCAAAGTCTTCCAAGAAAAATGGTACCTCACTTGTGTGGGTAGGGCCAGTGCCCTTGACAGGAAATGGCCCAAAACGCAACGGGGACACACCACATTTTCACAGTGAAAACGGACCCTTTTTTTGCAAAGTGCCTAGCTGTAGATTTTTAACCCTAGCTCTGCCGGCACCTAGGGAAACCTAGCAAACCTATACATTTTTGAAAACTAGACACCCAGGGGAATCCAGGATGGGGTGACTTGACTGGCTCTCACCAGGTTCTGTTACCCAGAATCCCTTGCAAACCTAAAACTTTGTCCAAAAAAACACATTTTCCTCACATTTCTGTGGTGGAAAGTTCTGGAATCTGCGTGGATCCACAAAATTCCACCCACCCCATGTTCCCCAAAGTCTTCCTAGAAAAATGGTACCTCAGTTGTGTGGGTAGACCTAGTGCCCGCAACAGGAAACGGCCCAAAACGCAACGTGGACACACCACATTTTCACTGTGAAAACTGACCCTTTTTTTGCAAAGTGCCTAGCTGTAGATTTTGAACCCTAGCTCTGCCGGCACCTAGGAAAACCTAGCAAACCTATACATTTTTGAAAACTAGACACCCAGGGGAATCCAGGATGGGGTGACTTGACTGGCTCTCACCAGGTTCTGTTACCCAGATTCCCTTGCAAACATAAACATTTGTAAAAAAAAAAAACACATTTTCCTCACATTTCTGTGGTGGAAAGTTCTGGAATCTGTGTGGATCCACAAAATTCCACCCACCCCGCATTCCCCAAAGTCTTCCGAGAACAATGGTACCTCACTTGTGTGGGTAGGCCCAGTGCCCTTGACAGGAAACGGCCCAAAACGCAACGGGGACACACCACATTTTCACAGTGAAAACTGACCCTTTTTTTTGCAAAGTGCCTAGCTGTAGATTTTGAACCCTAGCTCTGCCGGCACCTAGGGAAACCTAGCAAACCTATACATTTTTGAAAACTAGACACCCAGGGGAATCCAGGATGGGGTGACTTGACTGGCTCTCACCAGGTTCTGTTACCCAGAATTCCTTGCACACGTAAACATTTGTCAAAAAAACATTTTCCTCACATTTCTGTGGTGGAAAGTTCTGGAATCTGTGTGGATCCACAAAATTCCACCCACATCACGTTCCCCAAAGTCTTCCGAGAAAAATGGTACCTCACTTGTGTGGGTAGGCCTAGTGCCCTTGATAGGAAACGGCCCAAAACGCAAGGTGGACACACCACATTTTCACAGTGAAAACGGACCCTCTTTTTGCAAAGTGCCTAGCTGTAGATTTTGAACCCTAGCTCTGCCGGCACCTAGGGAAACCTAGCAAACCTATACATTTTTGAAAACTAGACACCCAGGGGAATCCAGGATGGGGTGACTTGACTGGCTCTCACCAGGTTCTGTTACCCAGAATCCCTTGCAAACCTAAACATTTGTCAAAAAAACACATTTTCCTCACATTTCTGTGGTGGAAAGTTCTGGAATCTGTGTGGATCCACAAAATTCCACCCATCCCACGTTCCCCAAAGTCTTCTGAGAAAAATGGTACCTCACCTGTGTGGGTAGGCCTAGTGCCCGCGACAGGAAACGGCCCAAAACGCAACGTGGACACACCACATTTTCACAGTGAAAAAGGACCCTTTTTTGCAAAGTGCCTAGCTGTAGATTTTTAACCCTAGCTCTGCCGGCACCTAGGGAAACCTAGCAAACCTATACATTTTTGAAAACTAGACACCCAGGGGAATCCAGGATGGGGTGACTTGACTGGCTCTCACCAGGTTCTGTTACCCAGAATCCCTTGCAAACCTAAAACTTTGTCCAAAAAACACATTTTCCTCACATTTCTGTGGTGGAAAGTTCTGGAATCTGCGTGGATCCACAAAATTCCACCCACCCCATGTTCCCCAAAGTCTTCCGAGAAAAATGGTACCTCAGTTGTGTGGGTAGGCCTAGTGCCCGCAACAGGAAACGGCCCAAAACGCAACGTGGACACACCACATTTTCACTGTGAAAACTGACCCTTTTTTTGCAAAGTGCCTAGCTGTAGATTTTGAACCCTAGCTCTGCCGGCACCTAGGAAAACCTAGCAAACCTATACATTTTTGAAAACTAGACACCCAGGGGAATCCAGGATGGGGTGACTTGACTGGCTCTCACCAGGTTCTGTTACCCAGATTCCCTTGCAAACATAAACATTTGTAAAAAAAAAAAACACATTTTCCTCACATTTCTGTGGTGGAAAGTTCTGGAATCTGTGTGGATCCACAAAATTCCACCAACCCCGCATTCCCCAAAGTCTTCCGAGAAAAATGGTACCTCACTTGTGTGGGTAGGCCCAGTGCCCTTGACAGGAAACGGCCCAAACCGCAACGGGGACACACCACATTTTCACAGTGAAAACTGACCCTTTTTTTTGCAAAGTGCCTAGCTGTAGATTTTGGACCCTAGCTCTGCCGGCACCTAGGGAAACCTAGCAAACCTATACATTTTTTAAAACTAGACACCCAGGGGAATCCAGGATGGGGTGACTTGACTGGCTCTCACCAGGTTCTGTTACCCAGAATTCCTTGCACACGTAAACATTTGTCAAAAAAACATTTTCCTCACATTTCTGTGGTGGAAAGTTCTGGAATCTGTGTGGATCCACAAAATTCCACCCACATCACGTTCCCCAAAGTCTTCCGAGAAAAATGGTACCTCACTTGTGTGGGTAGGCCTAGTGCCCTTGATAGGAAACGGCCCAAAACGCAACGTGGACACACCACATTTTCAAAGTGAAAACGGGCCCTCTTTTTGCAAAGTGCCTAGCTGTAGATTTTGAACCCTAGCTCTGCCGGCACCTAGGGAAATCTAGCAAACCTATACATTTTTGAAAACTAGACACCCAGGGGAATCCAGGATGGGGTGACTTGACTGGCTCTCACCAGGTTCTGTTACCCAGAATCCCTTGCAAACCTAAACATTTGTCAAAAAAAACACATTTTCCTCACATTTCTGTGGTGGAAAGTTCTGGAATCTGTGTGGATCCACAAAATTCCACCCATCCCACGTTCCCCAAAGTCTTCTGAGAAAAATGGTACCTCACCTGTGTGGGTAGGCCTAGTGCCCGCGACAGGAAACGGCCCAAAACGCAACGTGGACACACCACATTTTCACAGTGAAAAAGGACCCTTTTTTTGCAAAGTGCCTAGCTGTAGATTTTTAACCCTAGCTCTGCCGGCACCTAGGGAAACCTAGCAAACCTATACATTTTTGAAAACTAGACACCCAGGGGAATCCAGGATGGGGTGACTTGACTGGCTCTCACCAGGTTCTGTTACCCAGAATCCCTTGCAAACCTAAAACTTTGTCCAAAAAAACACATTTTCCTCACATTTCTGTGGTGGAAAGTTCTGGAATCTGCGTGGATCCACAAAATTCCACCCACCCCATGTTCCCCAAAGTCTTCCGAGAAAAATGGTACCTCAGTTGTGTGGGTAGGCCTAGTGCCCGCAACAGGAAACGGCCCAAAACGCAACGTGGACACACCACATTTTCACTGTGAAAACTGACCCTTTTTTTGCAAAGTGCCTAGCTGTAGATTTTGAACCCTAGCTCTGCCGGCACCTAGGGAAACCTAGCAAACCTATACATTTTTGAAAACTAGACACCCAGGGGAATCCAGGATGCGGTGACTTGACTGGCTCTCACCAGGTTCTGTTACCCAGATTCCCTTGCAAACATAAACATTTGTAAAAAAAAAACCACATTTTCCTCACATTTCTGTGGTGGAAAGTTCTGGAATCTGTGTGGATCCACAAAATTCCATGCATCCCACGTTCCCCAAAGTATTCCGAGAAAAATGGTACCTCACTTGTGTGGGTAGGCCTAGTGCCCGCGACAGGAAACGGCCCAAAACGCAACGTGGACACACCACATTTTCACAGTGAAAAAGGACCCTTTTTTTGCAAAGTGCCTAGCTGTAGATTTTTAACCCTAGCTCTGCCGGCACCTAGGGAAACCTAGCAAACCTATACATTTTTGAAAACTAGACACCCAGGGGAATCAAGGATGGGGTGACTTGACTGGCTCTCACCAGGTTCTGTTACCCAGAATCCCTTGCAAACCTAAAACTTTGTCCAAAAAAACACATTTTCCTCACATTTCTGTGGTGGAAAGTTCTGGAATCTGCGTGGATCCACAAAATTCCACCCATCCCATGTTCCCCAAAGTCTTCCGAGAAAAATGGTACCTCACTTGTGTGGGAAGGCCTAGTGCCCGCGACAGGAAAAGGCCCAAAACGCAACGTGGACACACCACATTTTCACTGTGAAAACTGACCCTTTTCTTGCAAAGTGCCTAGCTGTAGATTTTGAACCCTAGCTCTGCCGGCACCTAGGGAAACCTAGCAAACCTATACATTTTTTAAAACTAGACACCCAGGGGAATCTAGGATGGGGTGACTTGACTGGCTCTCACCAGGTTCTGTTACCGAGAATCCCTTGCAAACCTAAACATTTGTCAAAAAAAAACACATTTTCCTCACATTTCTGTGGTGGAAAGTTCTGGAATCTGCGTGGATCCACAAAATTCCACCCACCCCGCATTCCCCAAAGTCTTCCGAGAAAAATGGTACCTCACTTGTGTGGGTTGGCCCAGTGCCCTTGACAGGAAACGGCCCAAAACGCAACGGGGACACACCACATTTTCACAGTGAAAACTGACCCTTTTTTTTGCAAAGTGCCTAGCTGTAGATTTTGAACCCTAGCTCTGCCGGCACCTAGGGAAACCTAGCAAACCTATCCATTTTTTAAAACTAGACACACAGGGGAATCCAGGATGGGGTGACTTGACTGGCTCTCACCAGGTTCTGTTACCCAGAATTCCTTGCACACGTAAACATTTGTCAAAAAAACATTTTCCTCACATTTCTGTGGTGGAAAGTTCTGGAATCTGTGTGGATCCACAAAATTCCACCCACATCACGTTCCCCAAAGTCTTCCGAGAAAAATGGTACCTCACTTGTGTGGCTAGGCCTAGTGCCCTTGATAGGAAACGGCCCAAAACGCAAGGTGGACACACCACATTTTCACAGTGAAAACGGACCCTCTTTTTGCAAAGTGCCTAGCTGTAGGTTTTGAACCCTAGCTCTGCCGGCACCTAGGGAAACCTAGCAAACCTATACATTTTTGAAAACTAGACACCCAGGGGAATCCAGGATGAGGTGACTTGACTGGCTCTCACCAGGTTCTGTTACCCAGATTCCCTTGCAAACCTAAACATTTGTAAAAAAAAAACACATTTTCCTCACATTTCTGTGGTGGAAAGTTCTGGAATCTGTGTGGATCCACAAAATTCCACCCATCCCACGTTCCCCAAAGTCTTCCGAGAAAAATGGTACCTCACTTGTGTGGGTAGGCCTAGTGCCCACGACAGGAAACGGCCCAAAACGCAAAGTGGACACACTACATTTTCACAGTGAAAACGGACCTTTTTTTTTGCAAAGTGCCTTGCTGTAGATTTTGAACCTAGCTCTGCCGTCACCCGGGGAAACCTATCAAACCTATACATTTTTGAAAACTAGACACCCAGGGGAATCCAGGATGGGGTGACTTGACTGGCTTTCACCAGGTTCTGTTAACCAGAATCCCTTGCAAACCTAAAAATTTGTCCAAAAAACACATTTTCCTCACATTTCTGTGGTGGAAAGTTCTGGAATCAGCGTGGATCCACAAAATTCCACCCACCTTGCGTTCCCCAAAGTCTTTCGAGAAAAATGGTACCTCACTTGTGTGGGTAGGCCTAGTGCCCACGACAGGAAACGGCCCAAAACGCAAAGTGGACACACTACATTTTCACAGTGAAAACGGACCTTTTTTTTTGCAAAGTGCCTTGCTGTAGATTTTGAACCTAGCTCTGCCGTCACCCGGGGAAACCTATCAAACCTATACATTTTTGAAAACTAGACACCCAGGGGAATCCAGGATGGGGTGACTTGACTGGCTTTCACCAGGTTCTGTTAACCAGAATCCCTTGCAAACCTAAAAATTTGTCCAAAAAACACATTTTTCTCACATTTCTGTGGTGGAAAGTTCTGGAATCAGCGTGGATCCACAAAATTCCACCCACCTTGCGTTCCCCAAAGTCTTTCGAGAAAAATGGTACCTCACTTGTGTGGGTAGGCCTTGTGCCCTTGACAGGATACGGCCCAAAACGCAATGTGGAAACACCACATTTTCACAGTGAAAACGGACCCTTTTTTTGCAAAGTGCCTAGCTGTAGATTTTGAACCCTAGCTCTGCCGGCACCTTGGGAAACCTAGCAAACCTATACATTTTTGAAAACTAGACACCCAGGGTAATCCAGGATGGGGTGACTTGACTGGCTCTCACCAGGTTCTGTTACCCAGAATTCCTTGCAAACCTAAACATTTGTCAAAAAAAACACATTTTCCTCACATTTCTGTGGTGGAAAGTTCTGGAATCTGCGTGGATCCACAAAATTTCACCCACATCGCGTTCCCCAAAGTCTTGCGAGAAAAATGGTACCTCACTTGTGTGGGTAGGCCTAGTGCCCTTGACAGGAAACGGCCCAAAACGCAACGTGGACACACCACATTTTCACAGTGAAAGCGGACCCTTTTTTTGCAAAGTGCCTAGCTGTAGATTTTGAACCCTAGCTCTGCCGGCACCTAGGGAAACCTAGCAAACCTATACATTTTTGAAAACTAGACACCCATGGGAATCCAGGATGGGGTGACTTTACTGGCTCTCACCAGGTTCTGTTACCCAGAATTCCTTGCAAACCTAAACATTTGTCCAAAAAAACACATTTTCCTCACATTGCTGTGGTGGAAAGTTCTGGAATCTGCGTGGATCCACAAAATTCCACCTACCTCGCGTTCCCCAAAGTCTTCCGAGAAAAATGGTACCTCACTTGTGTGGGTAGGTGGAAAGAAGACGGGATGCAGGTGAGTTGTAGAGTCTTCTTTAATACAGTCCGGTCCCTCAGCTTCCCCGTCAGCAACTGCCAAGCTACGCATTCTGTGTTCCATGCAAGGAACTCACAGAGCAGAATGCGCATGAGAAAACCCACGAGAGATCCCAACACACCCCCCTCCCTTCACATAAAAACAAAGAACTTATTAACAATGAAAACAAAAAGAGAAAAAGCAAAACTAAAATCTAACATAATCCTGAAATTTGGTGGGAGGAGCCCTAGTTCTAGGAAGACATTGTCGGGGAACAGTGTCCTTGACAGGTACAGGAATCCTCTGGCTCACCACTACAGGAGGCAAGGACGTACAAGGAGTGTCCACCCCAAATTTACCTCTCACAAACTCAGTTTTTGACTTTGGCACTACTGAGACAGCACACTTGTTCCAGATTTTCCCATTCTCCAGTACAATAACATGGTCTCTCACCTCTCTCACTCTAACAGGAGCAGAAAACCGAGAGAATCCCTTACGAACAAGAACTGGTTTCTTCATCCTAACCCAATCCCCTTGACGCACGGGAGATACTCTGACACAAACAGATGCATACTTGGCCTGGGCAGCAGCCCTGACGTCACTTACTCTGCCTAACCTCTGCAGATCCACATCCTTCCTTGACATCCAGTCTTTATTCAGCTTGGAACCAGCCACCCTACCTCTTAACAAAGTGAAAGGAGACATGCCAGTACTAGAGTGAGGAGTAATTCTCATTGCCCACAACATGTCAGAAATCACCACTTTCCAGTGTAAGCCATTGATTAAAGCCAACTGCAATTGATCCTTGATCACACGGTTCAGGCGTTCAACTAAACCGTTGCTGCGGGGGTGATAGAGGGAGGTGAGAATATGTTTAATGCCATGCATCTTCAGAAATTCCTCCATCTCCACAGATACTAACTGGGTGCCGTTATCAGTCACTAACTCCTCCGGGAACCCTTCCCGAAGAAAAACATCCTTAAAGAAATTGATAACAGTAGCAGAATTGATCCCCTCCACAAACCTGATCTCAGGCCATTTGGACATATAGTCAATCAACACCAGAGCGTATTTTGGAGAACTGCCCAACCCACCAAACGGACCAGCCTCATCGAAAGCCAACTTGCACCATGGTGAGTTCTTCACAGCAACAGGACAGATGGAAGAGGGATAGGTCACTTGAGTCTTGTCACTCAAAACACACGCACCACAATCACGAACACAGTGCTCAATGGACCTATCAACACCCGGCCACCAGAAATGCTCCCTAACTCTCCGCTTCATGGCACGGATGCCCATATGACCTTCATGGGCCAGATCCAAAACCTTCTTACACATGGTCATGGGGACAACCAGTAATCCACCTCTACGCAGAATCCCGTCTACCAGAGACAACTCATCACATACCCTCTTAAAAGGAATTAGTTCAGGAGCCAAAATCGTTCTGTTAGGCCAGCCGTGAACCACAAAGTCCATCACCTTCCTGATATCAACATCCTCAGACAGAGCCAGCTTCCAATCAACTTCAGACAAAGCAGCTCCTGTATCAGCTACTGTACCAACAGCACACACCATATCCAAATGTTCACCCTCAGGGTCGGAGACAATTTCAGTGAGGGGTAACCTGGACAGACAGTCGGCTACACGATTCCTCACACCAGCCATATACTCCAGACGGTAATTAAATTCATTCAGTCTGTACTGCCATTTAGCAATGCGTGGAGTGGCCCTGCCACCACCCTTGGTGGTAAAAAGATCTACCAATGGTTTATGGTCAGTCCTAAGAACAAATTCGTACCCCCACAAAAAGTTGCGAAAATGCTGTACACCCCACCATAAAGCCAGGGCCTCCTTTTCAATCGTTGAGTAAGTGCTCTCCGCTCCCCGAAGTGCTCTAGAGGCAAAAGCAATGGTCTCCTCCCTATTGTCAGATCTTTTCTGCATAAGAACTGCCCCTAGACTCGCATTACTTGCGTCAGTGGTAACAATGCAGCGATCATTAATGTTAAATAACTTGAGTGGCCATGCTTGAACAATTGCCTCTTTCAATAACTTGAAATCACAAGCACACTGGTCCGACCATATATATCTTGCATTCTTTTTTAGGAGCTCACGCAAACACACAGTCCTATCAGAGAAATTGGCTACAAATTTGGCGTAGTACTCAACCAGCCCAAGGAAAGAACGAAGCTGGTCCTTGTTCTGCGGCTCGGGTGCGTTTTGAATGGCATCAAGAAGCTTAAACTTGGGTTCCACCCCGTTTGCTGAAATGTGGTGCCCCAGATAATCTACACCATCTTGAAGAAATTTGCATTTGTCCTTCCTTAATGTTAACCCACTAGATTTGACAATCTCCAATACCTGCTTTACTCTGGCATTGTGCTCTAGCACAGTTTTTCCGTGAATTAGGATGTCGTCTTGGAAAAAGACGACTCCCGCAGTGTTCTTAAACAGGTTCCCCATAAGACGCTGGAACACTGCAGAAGCCGACGCCAACCCAAACGGCATGCGTATATAGCGAAACGCCCCTTCAGGTGTCACAAAGGACGTGAGGTGTCTCGAGTCCATGCACAGCTCGACTTGATGGTAAGCAGAGGAAATGTCAAGTGAGGAGAAATACTTTGCACCCTCCAAAGTTGACAACATCTCATTGATGTTGGGCAGGGGTTGGCGGTCCACCCATATGCAAGCATTAAGGTCGCGCAAGTCCACACACATTCTGAGAGATTTGTCTGCCTTGTGCGCCAAAACAATGGGGGACAACCATTCAGACCCCTCAATGGGCTCACTTACTCCCATTGTACACAACCGCTCAAGTTCCTGTCTAAGCTCACCACGCATACTAAGTGGTACCTTGCGCACTTTATGTGCAACAGCCCTTGCGCCCTCCTTGAGAACGATGCGGTGCTGAAAACCCTTGAGCTTACCCAACTCACCACTAAAAATCTCTGGATAACTTAGAATCCAATTCCCATTAGATGACGACTCAGCAGTAACTGTGTGCACAGGGGTGGCAGCAGGGAGGCTAGAATAAAATTGTTTAGCTTCATGTTTCGACAGGACCATATCTGGATGATTGGGATCAAGAATGATTCCCAGCTCACCTTGTTCCTCCCATCCCAACAAATTTGCACCTTCTTTTACAATGAATATAGTCCCTTGTGCTGAATCACCTTTGAATTCTAAATTGCCTATAAATTTGCCAAAGACCTCAACTCTTTTACCACCATAAGCAAAAAAAATTATGTTGGACTGATCAACAGGAATATCACCCAAACTTTCAAAGTCTTTGGAATTAATTAGGGTAAAGGGAGAACCAGAATCGGCAAGAAACTTCATCTTCTTCCCGTTCAAACTTATGGCACACGCAGGTGATTTCCTTCTATGGGGTTCTAAAATGGAAGCAATTTCTACTACACCATCAGATTGAATAGAGGAAGAAGACAACATTAATAATTCATAACTTTCATTATCTTCCCCGTGGTCAACACAGTCCTCTTCAATAGTTTTGACAGTTCGTGATGGTTCCCTGTGAGGCACCGTAGCTTTACACATACGTGCCAAATGTCCTTTCTTCCCACACTTAAAGCAAGTTTGATTTATGGCAAAACAAAACTTAAAATTGCCCAAATGAGATCTGCTTCCACAACGGTAACAAGAAAGATCTTGTCTATCAGATTTGGATTTAGGCAAACTACGTGCAGGTGAAGAAGTACGAGGCACATTCATGTTGGATCCCTTGGTGGTTTTAGTAGTAGTTTTTGTACTAACTAATTTTATTTCATTGGAAGGCGCAGATGGCGCAGACACACTCATCTCTTTCATGCAAAATTGAGAATGCTCAATACTTCTCGCTAAGATGAGAGCAGTCTCCAAGTCAGGATCCTCAGAAGATAACAGTTTCTCCTGAATCTTTTTGTTGCAAGTGCGTTCAATTAGCTGATCACGGATTATTTCATCCCTAAACTCCCTATAATTGCAAGTGACAGCTAGAATTCTGAGAGCAGCAACGAAATAGTCTATGGATTCCCCAGGAATTTGGGCACGTTGCAAAAACTTGTGACGCTCTAATACTATATTTCGCTTAGGATTAAATCTTTTGTCTAAAGTTTTAATAAGCGAAGCGTAGTCATCAACAATTAGTGAATCGCCTTCATCACCTCCACTAATGCATGTTCTCACGAGTTCAAGGGGTAAGGTCTTTAAAATGTTCCTCCCTTCAGCACCCAAATTGTAAACAAGTAAAGCTTTCTTCTTTTTCGAGGTGAAAATGTCTCCATCAATCGCCTCAATGTAGGCTTCAAATGTCTCCTTCCACTGTTGCCAAATAACAGGAGGAGTACCAGGTGACTGCAAAAAGGGAGGTGGTGCAATTACATGATCCATTTGGTGGCTGTGAGTGGGTGAGTTGCTGTCCCAAAAGTCACAACCAGAAATGATCAACTAGTACAATGATGCTGATAAACTCTGTTGACACACGTGGTGTGCGTGTCACCGTGGCAACAATATTTAGAATGCAGAGAAATGTGCGTGTTACTGTTAAATCACCACCAATATGGCCAGCATTGTGTGCTGGCGTGGTCATGCAAACACAGTTTGAAGAAAGCTGCGCAGCACACTAGTCTTGGAGAGATGCACTGAATGCGGTTGTCACAGTAAGCAGAAAGTAACTGTAATAATGTGGATCACCATGCACAGTCGGATGACACACCAGGTGTGTGTGTCACCGAAGAATCTTTAATAAAGATTAAATGCCGCACAATTGACGATGCTGCATTGTCAGTACATTTAAAATCCAGGTAACGATGTTGACCAGTTCAAAATGGCGCTTACGTTCCTTTGCGTAAGTTCTGAATGAAAGATAAACGCGCACGAGTCATTTCCTCCGAATACGCGCATGCGTGGGATTGAGTGATGAATCTGAAAGCAGCGCGAGGAGCGTGTTCAAAATTCAGCTCCGTTGAAGCTGTACAATCTAAGCAATGCGCAAAAAAATGGCCAAAATCTCACCATAACCTTCAGTGAGAACGCGACCTTCAGGACAAAACTCTTCGACTCCACTAGGAGCGATCACGGGGCATCGGAAGATTCATCTCTTCAGGCCTCCCAAACGAGACACTAACATCGTCTCGAAGCAGCAGGACGTCCCGCCGCACACAGTGAGGAAGACAGAGGACCGAACAACTCGTCGCCACTGGAAAGAAGACGGGATGCAGGTGAGTTGTAGAGTCTTCTTTAATACAATCCGGTCCCTCAGCTTCCCCTGCAGCAACTGCCAAGCTACGCATTCTGTGTTCCATGCAAGGAACTCACAGAGCAGAATGCGCACGAGAAAACCCACGAGAGATCCCAACAGTAGGCCTAGTGCCCGCGACAGGAAACGGCCCAGAACACAACGTGGACAAACCACATTTTCACAGTGAAAAAGCACCCTTTTTTTGCAAAGTGCCTAGCTGTAGATTTTGAACCCTAGCTCTGCCGGCACCTAGGGAAATCTAGCAAACCTATACATTTGTGAAAAGTAGACACCCAGGGGAATCCAGGATGGGGTGACTTGACTGGCTCTCACCAGGTTCTGATATTCTGATACCCAGAATTCCTTGCAAACCTAAAAATTTGTGAAAAAACCCACATTTTCCTCACATTTCTGTGGTGGAAAGTTCTGGAATCTGCGTGGATCCACAAAATTCTACCCACCTCGCGTTCCCCAAAGTCTTCCAAGAAAAATGGTACCTCACTTGTGTGGGTAGGCCTAGTGCCTGTGACAGGAATCGGCCCAAAACGCAACGTGGACACACCACATTTTCACAGTGAAAAAGGACCCTTTTTTTGCAAAGTGCCTAGCTGTAGATTTCGAACCCTAGCTCTGCCGTCACCCGGGGAAACCTATCAAACCTATAAATTTTTGAAAACTAGACACCCAGGGGAATCCAGGATGGGGTGACTTGACTGGCTCTCACCAGGTTCTGTTACCCAGAATCCCTTGCAAACCTAAAGATTAGTTAAAAAAAAACACATTTTCCTCACATTTCTGTGGTGGAAAGTCCTGGAATCTGCGTGGATCCACAAAATTCCACACACATTGCATTCCCCAAAGTATTCCGAGAAAAATGGTACCTCACTTGTGTGGGTAGGCCTAGTGCCCTTGACAGGAAACGGCCCAAAACGCAACGTGGACACACCATATTTTCACAGTGAAAACGGACCCTTCTTTTGCAAAGTGCCTAGCTGTAGATTTTGAACCCTAGCTCTGCCGGCACCTAGGGAAACCTAGCAATCCTATACATTTTTTAAAACTAGACACCCAGGGGAATCCAGTATGGGGTGACTTGACTGGCTCTCACCAAGTTCTGTTACCCAGAATTCCTTGAAAACCTAAACATTTGTCCAAAAAAACACATTTTCCTCACATTTCTGTGTTGGAAAGTTCTGGAATCTGCTTGGATCCACAAAATTCCACCCACATCGCGTTCCCCAAAGTCTTCCGAGAAAAATGGTACCTCACTTGTGTGGGTAGGCCTAGTGCACTTGACAGGAAACGGCCCAAAACGCAACGTGGACACACCACATTTTCACAGTGAAAACGGACCCTTTTTTTGCAAAGTGCCTAGCTGTAGATTTTGAACCCTAGCTCTGCCGGCACCTAGGGAAACCTAGCAAGCCTATACATTTTTGAAAACTAGACACCCAGGGGAATTCAGGATGGGGTGACTTGACTGGCTCTCACCAGGTTCTGTTACCCAGAATTCCTTGCAAACCTAAAAAATGTTCAAAAAACCCACATTTTCCTCACATTGCTGTATTGGAAAGTTCTGGAATCTGCGTGGATCCACAGAATTCCACCTACCTCGCGTTCCCCAAAGTCTTCTGAGAAAAATGGTACCTCACTTGTGTGGGTAGGCCTAGTGCCCGCGACAGGAAGCAGCCCAAAACGCAACGTGGACACACCACATTTTCACAGTGAAAAAGGACCCTTTTTTTGCAAAGTGCCTAGCTGTAGATTTTGAACCCTAGCTCTGCCGGCACCTAGGGAAACCTAGCAAACCTATACATTTTTGAAAACTAGACACCCAGGGGAATCCAGGATGGGGTGACTTGACTGGCTCTCACCAGGTTCTGTTACCCAGAATCCCTTGCAAACCTGAAAATTTGTCAAAAAAAACACATTTTCCTCACATTTCTGTGGTGGAAAGTTCTGGAATCTGCGTGGATCCACAAAATTCCACCCACCTCGCGTTCCCCAAAGTCTTCCAAGAAAAATGGTACCTCACTTGTGTGGGTAGGCCTAGTGCCCTTGACAGGAAACGGCACAAAACACAACGTGGACACACCACATTTTCACGAATCACTGACAGAATATCGAGGAGAAGAATATCGACCTGCCACAATATCGAGTGACAGAATATCGACTTCCTATCTACAAACAGGTAAGTACAAAAATATCGAATCCTAAATATCGTTGTTAATAATATAGGGGCACATTACGATACCCGGCGTAAATAATTCCGCCAGGCATGGAAGCGGCAAAAATCCGCCCGCACACACCGCCTGAACACCGACCACGCCATTACGATTACACAAACCGAATACCGCCATCGGCGGAAAAAGCACACAAAATACCGCCCGCCAACGTCCGAGTCGGAGACAAACCGCCCGCCACGGACGGAAACACGCACGACAACACAAAACCGCCCGCCCTCACGGCCGACACACAGCACGTGAAATTACGATCGCACCGACATGAGCGCGGAAAAACCACAAATATACCGCCCGCCAGCGCAAACAACACCGATGAGAATCGACACGGCAGAAGCCATGGCGCCCACGTACCTGCACAGAAACCATCCGCACACAAAACCAATAGCACACAACATGGCCAACAAGTCCACACAGCAAGGCACGCACAAATACACAAGCACAGTACATATCCCGAAAACACCCCCCGGACAAACAAAAAATACAAAGGCCAGAACCCCAGACACAACACACCTGAAAACAACAGACCATGAGGACACACCCACATAGGTGAGTACAAAAGCAGCACTCCCACAGACCACAACCCCTTGCTACATTGCAAACCAGAGAGGAGAGGAGAGGACACAGTGACACAGCAAGGACAGCAGCACACCACAGAAACGCACACATCACAACCACCACCACCACCACCACCACCACCAAACACCGGCACCACAAACCCCCTGCACATTACACAACACACACCGCACCAGCACCACAAACACCATGGCACCACAAAGGATGCCCAAGTTCACGCCCATGGAGCTGACGGTCATGGTCGACGAGATCATCAAGGTGTACCCACAAATCTATGGGAACATGGTCCAGCACACACCACTAGCCACCAGAAACAGAATGTGGAACCGGATCTTAGACCAGGTCAATGCAGTCGGGACCCTGCCCAGGAACAGAGTCGAGATTAACAAACGTTGGAATGACGTCAAGAGCCTGGTCAAGAAGAAGGAGGGCAAAAACAGAGAGCTGGCTGCCGTCACTGGCGGAGGGAATCCCGCGCTCTTTAAGACCTTCAAAGCGTGGGAGGAGAAGGTGCGAGTCGTAATCCATCCGGAGATCCTCGCCGGATTAGCAGGGGGAGTGGAGGCTGGTAAGTACAAACTAATGTATACCAGCACACCGCTATGTACTCACATGCACTACCACCATGCCACAGCTCCCAGGGACAAACACCCCCATGTCCAGCACACAATACACAACACATCACACACACATGCAACAGACACCACCACACACAGCCCAAACCGAACAACTGCAAGATGCGTGGGGACATGTGTACACTAAGCCAGCCACGTAACCACCAACAGGTCCCCAAATATGCCAGAAGCGCCACAACGAGCACCCACCACACCCATGTGTCCGCCACAGCTGCACCAACCGACAAGTAACAGGTAAGTGGCAGGAACACAAAGTGCAGTGGGTGGGACGGTGGACAGCCCAAGTACAACACACACCAGGCCCCAGTCCCACAGCACAGCAAGGAGGAGCATCCCCACACCCCACACCCACGTGTCAGCCACCGCAGTGCACAACGACAGCCGAAAGGCAGACATCACGGTCCACAGCAATCGGTGTCAGTGGGTATCCAGCCACCCCCACGACCCACAACACCCTCCCACCCCCACAGACCTGCAACATGGAGCACCCCCGCTTAGAGCCATGTGGCATCCAGTACAGTGCACGCACGAACAACTTGCAGGTGGGAAACTGGACAGGGCCGGATTACTGGAGGCATGAGGACCGTAACACGACCAACACATGGGA
This sequence comes from Calotriton arnoldi, assembly GCA_963921515.1. NCBI lineage: Eukaryota > Metazoa > Chordata > Amphibia > Caudata > Salamandridae > Calotriton > Calotriton arnoldi. The sequence goes on from CAWUFW010013435.1 coordinate 100,980, forward strand.
CATGTCACGTAGCAGACGAACACGCAGCACCGCCCACCGTCACGAACAAGTGAACAATGTGCACACGGACATGAACAACAGACTCACACCCCACATGACCCATCACAGACATAGCAACACCCAAGGAGCCACGTCTGCATGCACAAGCCACACTGAATATAGTACCACACGGCAGCCACTGTGCAACTCATCACACACAACCGAAACACCATTGAAGTCCTGTCCATGTAGCCCCAACTGCCTGTCAACCACACACCCCACAACTACGCCTATGTAAGACAAACAACACTAGACGCAACAGAGCGGAACAACATAAATGCACACGAACACCACTGAACCCATCAAACACACAGACACACCATGCACAAACAACATACCATCCATCCCATCCGTCAGCCCCAGTCTCATGAAAGGCATGTCATCCGCACAGCTGCCACACATACAGCAGTCACGCTAAGATACATGCCCATTACCAACCATGTGCCAGAAGTCAATGAAGTGCACGACACACTGTGAGCAACAACACACAACATGGGCCACACCCCCCCGAGCACTGCAGTGATGCACATGGCACAGGGCAGCACGCACACCAAGGAGATGGGACAACTGCAATACGTTGGCTGGCACACAACCATCACTCACTCATAACGATGCGTCCAATGCCATGTCCAGTAATCACAACAGACAGCAAATATGCAGGCCATGTCAAGCATGCACACACCTCAAACCATGCACTGTCATGCTGCCACAACACATGTCATGTTCGGCACCCATGGCTCACAGCATGTACCCCAAAAGCATATTCCCTCCCAAATGCGAATCCGGGGCATGGCCCCCATGTTGCCATATGCGTTCCTAAGCGTTCCATTTGAACCCCAAAAGCATATTCCCTCCCAAATGCGAATCTGGGGCATGGCCCCCATGTTGCCATATGCGTTCCTAAGCGTTCCATTTGAACCCCAAAAGCATATTCCCTCCCAAATGCGAATCTGGGGCATGGCCCCCATGTTGCCATATGCGTTCCTAAGCGTTCAATTTGAACCCCAAAAGCATATTCCCTCCCAAATGCGAATCTGGGGCATGGCCCCCATGTTGCCATATGCGTTCCTAAGCGTTCCATTTGAACCCCAAAAGCATATTCCCTCCCAAATGCGAATCTGGGGCATGGCCCCCATGTTGCCATATGCGTTCCTAAGCGTTCAATTTGAACCCCAAAAGCAAAGTACAAACCAGACCCAGGATGGGCCAGGAGCCCGCATACACCAGAGTCACAATAAGTAGAGGCACAGCAACACACCCATCGGCATGGCCAATCCGTCCCATGCCACATGTGCACAGCACACAGTCCCATTGCCAAGCACACACAACTACAGATGCTACAGCCACACACACGCCTCCGGGAAACCCATGTACGAGATTGCACGAACTGTCAATGTCAGACGACAAATACATACTTCGCCAGGTGCAACACAATAACTAATCTCATTCTCTCCACAGGTGACGAACTGCTGGATGCTGGGGATGGAGCCAGCAGCCAGCCTACAAGCCCCCAACAAGGACACACGGATCTGGAGGATCTGTCCTCCTCTTCGGACACGGACAACCAAGCAGGCCCATCTGGTGTGGCAGGGCCCAGCCGCTCCCCAGGACCCCTCCTACCCACCAACCCATCATCCAGGGCTGCTGAACATTCACAGCCCCCTGCTGCCACTGTCGTTGCGGCCACACCCACGGTCATTGTGGCCACTACCACTGCCGCAACCGCCACCATCGCCGCACCGACCACCACCGCCGCCACCACCGCCACGTCTCCGCTGGCACCAGCCCCAGCGCAGGTGGTGGCCCGGACGACTGGATCCACCCTGGGAGCCACAGCGAGGACCGTGGTGAGCAATGTGGCTAGTGGGCAGGCCGGTGGCAGCAGGACTGGTAGGAGGAGCAGGGTCAGGGAAACGCCAGCCTCCCCTGGGAGCCATGCCCTGCCTCACATGGCCAGAGTCCTTGGGGCCTATGAAGAGGCCCAAGGACAATGGGTCCGGTCTGCCTCAGACACGCGTGAGGTGCTGGGGGTGTTGAGGTCCATGGACGCCCGTATGGGCCAAATCGTGGACCTCATGGGACAGCTGGTGGTGGCGGTGAGGTCACAGCCAGGGACAGCAGCTCCCCCTCCGCCACCACCTGCCGGGGCGCAGGGTGGAGCAGCAGTGTCCAGTTCCCCTGCGTCCACAGCCAGTGATCACACCTCAACCACCAGCATGTCGCAAGCAGGCACCCCCCTCGCAAACGTGGAAGGGGCCGTCCGAAGAGGAAACAGATCTCCCGGGAGGACTTCGCACGCTCCAGTCGCAAGTGAGGCAGCCAGCCAGCCTTCCGCCAGCCTTCCTTGACCAGCCACTGCATTGACTTGGACTACGATCCCACTCCACACAGCCATCTGGATGGCATGTGTGTGTTGGACTATGGACATAGAACCAGTGGGTACACCCTGATCATCACGCAGCCATGACCGACAGCTCATTGTCACTGCACGCACCACTTTTGTCATCATCTTACACACAATCACATGTCACAGTTTGTAATAAATGCACCTTTTTCACTAACTGCTGTTTGTGCCCTGTGTCTTATTTGTACGGAATACAACGGCCACCTTGGGCGGAAAGGCACCTGATGCGTGGCATGGCATTTGAATCCGGAGGGCCTGTAGGGACCTAGGGGTGGGAGACAGAACAGGAGCACATTCAATGAGTGTGTCACACACCCATCACACAGTACATGTCAACAACTACAAGCAATGTACACACATCGCACAGAGCAATAGGGCACAATGCCACAGCCACCAACAGTGGCATACTACCCTGGCCATGGAGCGTTGACACACAGCACGCAGTGAACAAACGGCCACCCTGACACAGCACACACACACCTGCACAGATACAGCCACATCAGCCGTCGTACATGGACACTCACCGTCAAGTGAAGTAGCGGGCGATGAGCTGCTGCCGCACATTACCAGCTTCCTCCTCTCCGCTGTCCTCCTCACTCGAGCTGTCCTGGTCTGCGGGCTGGGGCCCTGGTTGATCTCCGTCATCCACGATGAGGGGGATCTGCTTCCGAATGGCCAGATTGTGCAGCATGCAGCACGCCACCACTATCTGGCACACCTTCTGTGGGGAGTACGCCAGCGCACCCCCGGTGCGGTCCAGGCACCTGAACCTGGACTTGAGGAGGCCAAAGGTACGCTCGACCACACGTCTGGTCCTCCCATGTGCCTCATTGTAGCGATCGTCTGCTGGGGTGCGAGGATTCCTCAATGGACTGAGCAGCCATGCCCCATTCGGATACGCAGAGTCACCTGGGTGTGAGGGACACAGAGAACCGTTGCTAATCCAACTGGACAGGGGACAGCATCGCACAGCCAGCACGCTACACCACTCCACATACTCACCGACAATACAGGCACGATCCTGTTGCATATTGGACATCAGTCGTGGCAAGATGCTGTTGCGCATTATGTGTGCGTCATGGGCCGAGCCTGGGAACTTTGCACACACGTGGGTGATCACCATGTCCGCAAGGCACACCACTTGCACATTCAGGGAGTGCGTGTGCTTCCTGTTGCGGTACAGGTGCTCAGTGGCCTGTGGTGGAACAAGGCCGACATGTGTGCAGTCAATGGCTCCAACGACGTGTGGGATTCTGCCAAGGGCATAGAATGCACCCTTCACTGCCGCCAATTCACGAGCCCTGGGGAAGCGGATGTACCTGTTCCGGTACAGCATCATGGCTGCCAGTACATCCCTCAGCACCTTGCTGAACATGGGCTGGTACATCCCTCCTCCACTGCCCACTGTGTGCTGGAATGACCCAGTGGCGAAGAAATGCATGGCGGCCATCACCTTAGCCGTGGGGGTGACAGCAGTCGGATACACCCTGCGGGGACGGAGATGGGGTTCTAACATGGCACACAGTCGATGCAGGGTTGGCCTGTCCAGCCGAAACTTCCTAATGACCTCCGTATCCTCCATGTCTGCCAGCAATTGGTATGGGCGGTCAATGTTCGGTCTCCGCCTAGGGACAATGGCAGAGGACACATGTCAAAGCAACACGACACATAGCAAATTCGCATACACATCACTGACATGACTGAGCAAGCACATGAGCCACAGCCCAGCTGTCAAGCTGGGACGGCACGGCCACAATACACTTACACAGGTCTCCCACCAATGGCAATGGCTAGTGATACAAACCACTGCCATGTGCATGCACATGGGGATCTAGGCCCCAATGACTTGCGGGGCGTGCTGATGGGGACTGACTGCATATCCGTCAAGCGGCAACGCCACGGCAACATGAATGTCTGCTGAGCATGGAACTGCTTCCGCGGCTGGATGAGTATGGCACACGACGACGATGTGGGCACAGGCTGAGCGGCCAAAACAAGTGGGACCTGTGGCACGAGGGGATATGAGACAGTAGTAGGTGTCAGCACTGCACCCTATGTACAGCACTGTACGGATCACACCTCCCGAAACATTGACAGGTGTCCACATTGACAGCCCCATGCCAAGACGGCTGTGTGCTTGCAGTCACACGTCACAGGTGAGAGGTTACATTGCACGTGCCAGGTGGCAGACGTACACAGTGGGAGCTGGCATGTGTGTGCATGTGTCTCCTGTTCAGGATCCACCACATGGGCGCTGACTCTGTACTGACCATTGGACACAGCATGTTCCGTGGAAGGCTTGTGTGTGTGGGATGGTGGCACTGGATGTGCCTCCGTTGGGTGGGGGGCCATGCACAGGGCGGGTACGTCGATGATTGCGCATTGTTGGTCACGGTGGGTGCACCCACTCAGATGTGTTGCCCTGTGTTCAATTCCTATGTCTGCATGATGTTGGACTGTAGATGTGGGCAGACTACACATTGGTCGATGTGCTGTCTATATGCATGTGCCTTCACACCAGGCACAGCTGCCCCTGCACATGTGACCCCTGCTGGACTCGCTGCTGGGTCTGTGGAGCTGATGCACCTTCTGCGCGTGGGGCGGACAGCTCTCCTCACTTCCCTCATTGCGCATGTCATGACTTTGCCGCAGGTGACATGGATCATGGAGGGCCCACATGTACGCGTGGGTAGGCTACACATGATTGTACACTGGTCGCCACCCCCAGTCAGTGTTTCGAATGGGAAGGTTGTCGTGCTGGTGGTATGTTCGATGTGGCGGATGGGCGGGCCTAGGTGCGGGCTTACATTCCGGACATGGGGGGTAGTTGGATTGGCGACTAGTTGCAGTACACACGGGACACGTCTCTTCCTTTCCACATCTGGGTCATCCCTTGTACTTACTGACAGTGATACAGTCATCTTCGCCCCAGCCCTCATGTCCTCCCCTCGCTCCCCCAATATGCATGCTCACCTGCGAGGCTAGCGCTTGCACAGGCAGCCCCAAGCTCGCACCAGAGAGGGCAAGGAGTGTATGTGTGGGTCCAGTTGCACGAGTGGGCTGTCTCAGGGTATGATGTGTCGCGGGACGCCGTCCACCTGCGTGGTGCCCCAAATGGAGACCCGGCCTGCATGGACTATGCATCACAGTCTTCGCCTTCCGGATCCGCCACCTGCGACACCCAGTGGCTGTGGCTGCCCTTGCGGCCAGGCCGCGTCCGTCTGTGGCTGATGGCCCACACATTCACTCTTTGGCCTCTCTGGGGAGGGCTCGGGGGTGGTGGCGCACGCGCTTGCACTTAGTCGCAATGGCATGTGGCGTGGTTGGTATGATGGGCAATGGATGGGATGGTGCGAGCCACCTCCCGTGACGTCAGTGCTGCTCGTGCTGTGGTGCGTCCCCCTACACTTCCATCTGACTTGTGCCATGCTAGACGTTGAGGTTCTATTGCCTGCGTGATATGACCAGGAGGAGCGCGAGGAGACCTCTCACACACCATGCTCCACTGCCATCCCGTGCCCTGTATCGCCTGTGCGGATTGACTATGTTGGGGTTACACCTGGTCGACTGGGGCTGTGTGTGCCTTGTCAGGGGCATGGCGGGCGCACAACAGGATCCAGCTTGTCCACAGAGGGTGGGCTGAGGTGCGCCTGGTACCGCTTTGTACGTGTGCCCGGCTGCTATGCACACACGTGTTCACTCCCCCCGACAGGTGTCCTCTCACAATGCCCAGGGAAGCGGTGGTGTACTGTTCATGACCCCTCCCAACACGGCGTGCTCCAACTTGGCATGTGCGCATCTACCCGTCGCACCCACCCACCTGAGCACTGCGTCCATACGACTTCACACGACACATGTGTGTCTTCCACAGTAGTGCTACTCATTTGCGTTGACATCCAATACCAGTGGACTACATGGTCATGTCACGACTGCCGTGTACTTCACATACTCTCATCCTCTCTCATTCGTACTTGTGAAATGAGTCAGCGGAGACAGTTTTGGTTTCAAACATTATATCTTCTGTCCTCTGTGATGCAGTATAGTGGACACTACTGGCAGCGGAATACATGTTGAGGATATACTGAGCATGATTGCAAATGGGATAGGGAGTGGGGTTACATGTGATTGGCTGTTGCATGTGGGATGTGGGCTTCAGAGTGACATCTGCTTGGCCAAGGCTGTGCTAATGTACATTTACGTATAGCTGCGGAGCTGCGGACTTTGACACAGACGGTATACATGTAGCCTACCAGACCGCTTGGCATCATGGGCACAGTCCATCTCAGTTCCATGTGACAGGTTTGCTGCGGTTGTTCCTCATGCACGCGTGCATGTGAGATGACATCAGGGCATGTGCTTGCGTGCATGCAGCGGCGTGCCACTTGTTGTTGCACTGTGGTGGTTACTGGACATGTCACAGTCACTGGGGTCGTGTTGTTGTTGTATGCACTTGTCGTCCATGCAAAGGTCCTGGTATGGGATTCCCGGGGCGGGGGTGGGAGGGGTGCAGCACCCACAGACTCCAGGCGACCTATTCATGTCCACTGAGCGGTGTGTGTGTCCATGGGCGCTGGATCCATGTCGTGTCCTGGTTGTTCGTGCAGTTCCGTCCATGTGGGTGCGATACACAGAGCCCATGCCACTGCCTCCCACGATGCATGCGGTGTTCCTGGATGTGATGGGGAACAGTGTGCATGTCCCGTTCATATCCGATGTCATGGCGATGTCGTTGATGGTGTGGTTACAGTTGCCGGTCGTTTGGTATGGCTGTTGTGGTGGTGACTGGCCAGTCCGTGCGGAAGCTAAGCATGGGTGCGGGGTTGGACATCATAGGTCACTCGGGGAACCTGCGTTGTGGTCCGACGTATTTACAGGTTGTCAGGTATGCGATGCCGTCCAGCAGGGCTTCCATGTCATTGGTGGTGTACATGTTTGCCAGCCAATGAAGCGGATGGTGGCTGTCAAGGTGTTGTTCGTAGGTTGTCCCTTGGAGGACCATGATGGGGCATGCTGGGTGACATTCGATGTAGCTGTTATCGATGATCCGTCGTGTGGAGGCACAGTGGTCCCATTTCAGTGCGGGTGCGATGTTGGCCACATACGCCATGCCCCCATAGGCAGAGCAGGCCCTGTCGTGTGCGTCCAGAGGGAGGAGTAGTGGTAGCAGGTCCGCCTTCAGACATGCCGGGTTGGAGAGGCATATCTCGACGGGATGCTGGTAGGGACACCTCCGACAGTAGAAGACGGGCATGACGCAGCTGAACAATGTGATGCGGTAAGTCAGTCGGTAACTTACGTTCAGCAGGGACAGGAGATCGCATCCCAATGTATGGCACAGGTTGGTTTTGTACAGCTTGAGCTGTTCGGCGTAGTTGGGTAGGTGTGTTGCGGTTGCCATTTCGCAGCGGTTCGTTGAGGTGGCGTGCTCCGGCTGTGTGTGCAGTCTGCAATGTGCACGCTCCGGGGTTGCTGTGAGCTCTGTGTAGTCGTAGGGAGACAGGACTTGTGTTCTGTTGGCTTGTTTGGAGGACACGGGCCCTCTTCCCACATGCTTCTCAGACAGTTCAAGGTCAGTGCTGTGTGACTCCTTCCAATTAACTTGCATGTGGCCGACATGGGGGAGTGTTTTCTTCTTTCTTCCCCGTCCGTTGTGTGCTTGTGTGATATGCGCTATCTGCCGTGTGGTCGGTCTCCTCGGCATGCCTGTGTTGGTCTATTCTTGGACAATGGCTGTATTCACCGGCTTCTGTCGTAGGGCTGTGGTTTCGGAGTTGGAATGGAAGGTCATTCAGTGCTGTCTGCTCTCCCTTGTGTGGGCGGCAGGCTGCCTTTCCGCTCTGCGTTGGGCCTTGTGTGTGGATGTTATTCTTGGGCCACCTGTTGTCGGTCCCCGGGCTCTTTGGTGTTCCGTTTTATATGTCTTGTTCATATGTGCAGGGTGGTATGGGTGTTTCTGTGTGGTACTGGCGTTCCTCTTCCCGAAGGGGCCCTGCTTCTCCTAGTTGGTGTTGCCGCCGCTGTGTGCTACGCCATGTTTGTTACACTGGGGTGTGTCCTGCTGTTGCGTGTCTTCACTGACATGTGTGCGTCGGTTGTGTGGCGTTGGGTGTTGTCCGTGAATTGGGCGTTGGGGACATGTCTGTGGCCGGCCTGTCACGTGTCATGTGCGTTCGGGGTGGGGCTGATGTGTGTGCTGCTTGGTTGTGTCCCTGTGTCTGTGTGCGACGCATGCATGGCGCTGCGGTTGGCCTCTGCGTTGTGCGCATGTGTGGCGGCGTCATCGGCGCTTTGGGGCCGTGACGGGGTGGTTGGTTCCTAGTCCCAGGTGGTGTGTACACATGTGTTCTGCGATGTTACGATTTGGCCTGTGTGTCATATGTGGATGCGATGGTGGATGTGTTGTGTACACGCGCTGGTGGGGGGTTGTCCGCTTTTTCCGCCCTTGCACTGTGTGCGCTGTTTGCGTGCACTTGTTGTGTGTGTGCCTACCTGCGTCTCCGCGGTACGTTGCGTCCTTGGTGGTGCATCAGCAGGAGCATGGGGACGGCCTGCAGTGCTGGATTCATGCTCGGGGAGCCGCTTTTCGTTGTCCGTGCTCGGCGTCCGTGTTACCGCTTCGGTTTGTCGTACGGTATCTCTTGGCCGTGGGAGCCGTTTGTTTGCGGCATCGTAATTTATGCGCCGGGCGGGACGTGTTTCGTCGGACGGTGTGTGTCAGTTGGGCTGCGCCGCTACGTGTACGGGCGCACTTTGATGGCGGACGGTGTTGCTGGCTTGCCGGCGGTGTTTGGCCTGCTTTTCGCATCGTAATTGGGCGGGCGTGTGGACTGCTGCATGCCGGCGGTAACTGGTGCTTTTTGCATCCGCCAGCACGGCGGTTGTGCTTCCGCCCGCCATCGTAATGGGCCCCATAGTTTGCTAAAATATCGACTTTTTGAAATGTCTTAAAAGTAATATAAAATTAATGAAATAATAAATATAATTAAGTAAAACATACTTAAAAATGATTTTAAAAGGTTAAAATTAATAAATAATAAATGTAATGTGAAAAATAAAATAAACATTCATTTTTTTTTATATATATTAACTTAATAATATTAAAAAATAATTAATATTGTTAATTATAAAATGTTAAAAACATAATTTAAAACATAATTACATATATATATAAATAAACCTATAATATAAATATAAAAATAAATTATATATTATAAGTTAAAACATTAAAATAAATATTTAAAAAAATAATAATATTTGACACTACATAAAATATAACAATACTGAAAACGTTGCATAGCATAGGGGATAAACTTACTATTCCCACTCGAACGAGTGGTACATTAGGGAAAGTGTTGGATAGCGAGTGGATAAAAATTACTATTCCCACTCCAGCGAGTGGAACAGCAGGGAAAATGTTGGATAGCGGGTGGGTAAAAATTACTATTCCCACTCCAGTGAGTGCAACAGTAGGGAAAGTGTTGGATAGCGGTTGGGTAAAAATTACTATTCCCACTCCAGTGAGTGCAACAGTAGGGAAAGTGTTGGATAGCGGGTGGGAATAATGTACTATTCCCACTCTACCAAGTGTAACAGTAGAGAAAGTGTTGGATAGCGGGAGGGTAAAAATTACTATTCCCACTCCAGCAAGTGGAACAGTAGGGAAAGTTTTGGATAGCGGGAGGGTAAAAATAACTATTCCCTCTCCAGTGAGTGCAACAGTAGGGAAAGTGTTGGATAGCGGGAGGGTAAAAATTACTATTCCCACTCCAGTGAGTGCAACGGTAGGGAAAGTGTTGGATAGCGGGCGGGTAAAAATGACTATTCCCACTCCAGTGAGTGCAACAGTAGGGAAAGTTTTGGATAGCGGGAGGGTAAAAATTACTATTCCCACTCCAAATAGTGCAACAGTAGGGAAAGTGTTGGACAGCGGGGCCAAAAACCCAGGTGACCCCCCTTGCAAAACCAGGTTGTTTTGTGATAGGCAATTTTGATGTCGCCTCAATATGTTTTGGGCCCTTGCCTGTCGCGGGTACTTGGGCCTCCCACACGAGTGAGGCACCATTTTTATCGGGAGACCTGGGGGAACGCTGGGTGGTAGGAAATTTGTGTCAGCCTGGTGATCCCACAACTTTCCCACACAAAAATGTGTGGAAAAAGTGATTTTTTCAGCTAAAATTGCGGTTTGCAGGGGATTCTGGGTAAGAAAACGTTGGGGGATCCACGCAAGCCATACCTCCCTGAAATCCCCCGGGTGTCTAGTTTTCAGAAATGTGTGTGTTTGGTAGGTTTTCCTAGCTGGCCGCCGAGCACGGGGCCAAAAACCCAGGTGACCCCCCTTGCAAAACCAGGTTGTTTTGTGATAGGCAATTTTGATGTCTCCTCAATACGTTTTGGGCCCTTGCCTGTCGCGGGTACTTGGGCCTCCCACACGAGTGAGGCACCATTTTTATCGGGAGATCTGGGGGAATGCTGGGTGGTAGGAAATTTGTGTCAGCCTGGTGATCCCACAACTTTCCCACACAAAAATGTCTGGAAAAAGTGATTTCTTCAGCTAAATTTGCGGTTTGCAGGGGATTCTGGGTAAGAAAACATTGGGGGATCCACGCAAGCCATACCTCCCTGGAATCCCCCGGGTGTCTAGTTTTCATAAATGTATGGGTTTGGTAGGGTTTCCTAGCTGGCCGCCGAGCACGGGGCCAAAAACCCAGGTGACCCCCCTTGCAAAACCAGGTTGTTTTGTGATAGGCAATTTTGATGTCTCCTCAATATGTTTTGGGCCCTTGCCTGTCGTGGGTACTTAGGACTCCCACACGAGTGAGGCACCATTTTTATCGGGAGACCTGGGGGAACGCTGGGTGGTAGGAAATTTGTGTCAGATCAGTGATCCCACAACTTTCCCACACAAAAATGTGTGGAAAAAGAGTTTTTTTCAACTAAATTTGAGCTTTGCAAAGCATGTTGGGTAAAAAAAACCAGTGAGAGCCACGCAAGTCATTCACCCTTGTACTTCCCCCTTTGTCTACTACTCAAAAATGTGAAGGTTTGCCTAGGTGACGACTGAGCTAGGGCACAAAGTCCCATGCTACCCATATTGACAAAAAAAAAATCTTACAAAAGGCCATTACACCGCCACAAATATAAATCTAACACTAATTTGATAAAGCTAATCCACCACTTACACTGGTTGGTTTTAGCACCTCCAGAAACGCTGGCTTCAAAGCACAAATACTTATCAAAGTATATAAATATTGAAGCCAAGCCTTCTGAAGGGGAGCCATAAAGCCACTTCACGGCACCAACCACTTTATGGTCCATTCACACGCCATTCACACACCACACACAAGGCTTCCATACCGCCAGCCACGGGCCCAAACAACCAGATGACTTGCACTCACACAAACATACCGCCACCATGCAAGGGCCCATCCCATTCATATGCCACAAGACATAATGAGTTTGACTACATTTTACCACCTGTCAAGTCTCCACCTCCTTTTTCCTGAACGTTACCAAAAGCATGCCGAGTAAACCTTTACTAATGGCTTCCATGACAGCCACATGAGGCTCAGGAAGACATGTCTTTCATGCACCTTTAGCGCACTCACTATGCTAAATCCAACTCCTTCCAGTTTGTGGATGCAAGTTGGGGGGTGCCCGAGTATGCCGCAAAGTCATTCCTCGAGCTGAGCAAGCAGATCTACCTTTGAAACTAAGACAAACATGCTGGAAATTTTCAAAAGATAACATCATAAACTATGAACAACGGATGAATGTGAAACACGGGTAGTCTGTGACAACGTAGCAGATGTCCAATCCACGGTTATGTGCAGTGACTGTAATGCACTATCATACAGCAAACTGACCATCTACTAAGTTCTAACGGAGAATGAACATGGCAAGCAGCATTGACCCTTAAGTACTATACTAAATTCAGTGCGAGAGTGGCAGCAATGGATTTGAATCCATGGGTGAAGATGAAGTCATGACGTGTATCTATACTACCTTTACTATCTGCCTTCTACCTTTGCAATATTCCTCGGAAAGCACACCTACCATAAGCTGTTCTAACCCGTTCGCGTGTCTGTCCTCATCAGAGTCCTGACTAATCCTGTCTAATTGTCAAGAGACCCTATACTAATGCCTTCCATCTCTAACTACTTGAAGCATGAGAAAACATTACTGTCACGTGCTACCAATGCTCTCACTGTGCTAAATCCAACTCCTTCCAGTTTGTGGATGCAAGTTGGGGGGTGCCCGAGTATGCCGCAAAGTAATTCCTCGAGCTGAGCAAGCATATCTACCTTTGAAACTAAGGCAAACATGCTGGAAATTTTCAAAAGCTTTCTAAAGCGAACACCATAAACTATGAAGAACGGTTGAATGTGAAACACGGGTACTCCGTGACAACGTGGCGTATGTTCTGTCCACCAGTATGTGCAGCGTGGGGACTATAATGCACTTGTCATTGGCGAACAGCACAACTACCACGTTCTCAAAGCAGATAAAGGTGTTGAGAAGTCCATGATTTCCTGAAGTTGAGGAAGAAATATTCTGCAGCTGCTTGCATAGTGAAGGAGTGGGCCACAGACAGTAGGTATCCATTCACACCAATTGAAAGGTTTACCTATTGGCAGCTCCACCTCAGTCAATTTCCCAGTATTTTGCTTTAGTGTGATACAACATAAAGCAAGTAGGAAAACAGAAGGCAGGCTTACTTGGGCACTGGGGACAGTAAACACGAGTCTCCTGCCTCTTTCCCTGCATCGAGCACACTTTACAACGACGACATGGTCGCTCCTTTTTGGGTGTTGCAGGAATTTTATCAGCAAAGTGTCGCTCCTGCAGCCTTGCCACGTCCTCCAGAACACATGAAGTGGAGGCTGCTGCTTCTGTAGCAGTGAGACTTTCAATCACAGACAACTGAAAGTCAAGGTAAGACATGAGTCTTCCTGTGGTGGTCTGACGATAAACAACATATGCATTGTATGTTGCCATCTGGATCAGGTGAGTAAACAGTTTCTTATACCAAGTGCGAGTTTTACGACTCACATTGTATGGCTGAAGAACCTGGTCGTTCTTGTCCACTCCGCCCATGTAATTGTTGTAATCAAGTATACAGGTGGGCTTGTGGACTTCGGCCATCTGACCCCAAACTGTGACAGGGGAAGTGCTCTCAGCATGAATTGTAGTGAGCACGTACACGTCACGCCTATCTGAGAACTTGACTGCGAGCAGTTCGTTGGAACGCAATGCAGTGCTCTGGGATTTCTGGAGCTTCTTGCAAACAAGCTCCTCCGGGAATCCTTTGCGGCGACAACGAATTGTACAGCAAGCCACGGTGCCAGCTTTGTAGAGCTCACTGAACAGCTCTACTCCTGTATAGAAATTGTCCACATAAAGGTTATAACCTTTGTGAAGAAGTGGCTGGACAAGATCCCATACGATCTTTCCTGTGACCCCTAGTGTGGGAGGGCAACCTATAGGGTTAAGAGTTGTGTCCTTCCCTGTGTACACTCTCAAGCTGTACACATAGCCAGTCTTGCTCTCACACAGCATGTACAGCTTGATGCCATAGCGAGTGCGTTTGCTCGGAATGTACTGCCTAAACAGCAGCCGCCCTTTATACAAGATCAAGGACTCATCAATGGCTATATTCTTTCCAGGAGTATAAACCTCTGGAAACCTGGCAGACAAATGTTCCACGACAGGCCGAATTTTGAACAACCTGTCATGGTCTGGATGGTCCCGGGGCAATGCAGAAGAATTGTCATTTAAATGCAGCATGCGCTGCAATAGCAAAAAACGATCTCTGCTCATGTATGGTGCGAAGATGGGGGTTAACCAAACCGTGCGAGTAGACCAGTAGGATAGCAAGGTTGGTTTATGCACTACCCCCATTTTAAGCGTGAGGCCCAAAAATATCTTCAACTCCCCTAAAGAAGTGGGAGTCCACTTGCGCGCCCTAGAATGAGGTCAGTGGTGAAGGCCAGGTGGCCGGAACGCGTGTGTTAGCTTTCTAATCCTTGGAGCAAGCTGGAATAAAAGTGTTATTTTTGCATCAAGCACAAGCGCGCAGCCCTTCGTGTCCTGTGACATTGGTGTTTTCAAGTATTTGCGTGGAGCAGTCTCCGCGAGCTGCTGCACCCGTGTTGCTGAGAGCGGCGATTTGCTGGCGGTAAATGTCTGGAACATATATATACATATATATATGTATATAGATACATATATATATCATTCACTCTGTAGACTTATGTATATATATGTATCTATATACACATATATATGTATATAGATACATATATATACATATATCATCTACAGAAAGAGAGAGACTCTCTCTATATATATATATATATATATATATATATATATATATATATATATATAATTATCTACTGGCGGTCGCCAGTAGATAGTTATAGTTAGGACCTATTTTCCATAGGAAATCCGCAACATTCCATTTGAAATAACTTTGGCGCTGGTTAACGAATCTTCGCGAAATTTTCCAACTTGTTGGGGCGCTCCGGTCCGCTCCTATCCTGAAAGTCTCGGGGTGATTCGTCAAGCGGGGGGCGAGAAAAAAGGGGGTCCCAAAACGTGTTTGCCCCATTCATTTTTCCATAGGAACCGTTCATCGCGGCTACAGCCCGAACTGCTGAACGGAATTACACCAAATTTGGCAAATAGGTAGCCCTTGGTTCAGTGTCGTGCCTTTTGCTTAAATGGTGTAAATCCGTTCAGTAGTTCCTGAGAAAATCAAAAGTAAAGTCACATATATATCTGGGCGGAGCCTAACCACACATGTCATTGTGAGATCTGATTGGCTGTCAGCACTTCATCCTGGAATTGCTGGCAGCCATCTTGGGACCAATATACATGATAGTACCCCATTGAAATGCATTGTAGTGAATCAAAGATGGTGAGGGTTACCAAAAGGAGAACTATAAAGGGTGATAACAGACTTTAGTTACATTAGAATTCATTTGTTGATGGTACCATACTAATTTCAGGAATTGTGGTGTGTTCTAAGGTGATTTTACCCTGTGAAAAACCTTCTGCTGGGATATCATGAATCATGTTTGAGAGAAAACTATTTTCACATGCTTGTCCCATACAGTTTTGGAAGGTGCTCCAGAAGCTAAAATGAGAGCATATTTTCTGTAAATTCACATTATCTTTCTCAGTCATGTGAGAATGAAGTCTGACATTCTCAGTAAAACATGTACATCCAACAAGGGCAGAGACTGTCAGTTGATTCCTTTGTGTTCTACTGCAGCTTCCCAGAGTGTTTTAAAGAACAACTAGAGTGCTAACAGCCTTACTTATGACAAAAGTATGGCACACCTGAAGCCATCTTGATTGGAATAAACTGGTAACACTTAAAACATTTAATTGAAAAAGGAACAAAATGATGGGGTTCATTTTGTCATAGAAATTATGGTTAGTGCTGTAGAAAGAAAAATTAGGACATGTTTCAAGTGTGATCTCAAATATCTTCCTGTTATATTTCAACAGGAGCAGCCTGCCAGTTGATGCCTTTGTGTTCTACTGCAGCTTCCCAGAGTGTTCTAAAGAACAACTAGAGCGCTAACAGCCTTACTTATGACAAAAGTATGGCACACCTGAAGCCATCTTGATTGGAATAAACCGGTAACACTTAAAACATTTAATTTAAAAAGGAACAAAATGAGGGGGTTCTTTTTTAAATAGAAATTATGGTTAGTGCTGCAGAAAGAAAAATTAGGGCATGTTTTAAGTGAGATCTCAAATTCTCTTCTATTCCATTAGAAAATTCTGACATGCAGACTGAAACAATCACTTTCAATACCAGCAGCAGACTTCCAGTTAACTCCCTGGTGAGCAGTAGCTTTACTACAGTGATCTAATGAGCAACTAGAGTGCTAACATTCTGAATTTATGGCAAATGTGAGACACATCTGAATGCCTTCTTGATGGAATCAAAGTCAAAAACTGAAAGCATTTCCTACTGAGGAGACTGCAGTAAATGAGGAAATTAGGAAACTTCATAACAAAGAAGTCTTCCAAGATGGCTACCAGAGAAAAACGAGCCCAAATGTAGCACAAATATTACCCAGATGTAGCCCACATATAGCCCAATGACAAAGGTGTGCAAAACACTTTTTATTTTTAGTTTTTTTGCAGTTTTATGTAGTGCAGACTGGTCAGGTATTGGAGCGTTGCATCTTAAAACATGACCCCCTACACTACAAAAACACCACTGCACTACCCTAAACCCTAAAACACTACCCCCAGCACGACCCCCTACACTACCCAAACACCACTGCACTACCCTAAACCCTAAAACATTACCCCCAGCATGACCCCTACACTACCCAAACACCACTGCACTACCCTAAAACACAACCCCCTACACTACACAAACACCACTGCACTACCCTAAACCCTAAAACACTACCCACAGCACGACCCCCTACACTACACAAGCACCACTGCACTACCCTAAACCCTAAAACACTACCCCCAGCACGACCCCCTACACTACACAAACACCACTGCACTACCCTAAACCCTAAAACACTACCCCCAGCACGACTCCCTACACTACCCAAACACCACTGCATTAACCTACATCTTAAAACACTACCCCCAACACGACCCCCTACACTACCCAAACACCACTGCACTACCCTAAAACATGACCCCCTACACTACACAAACACCACTGCACTACCCTAAACCCTAAAACACTACCCCCAGCACGACCCCCTACATTACACAAGCACCACTGCACTACCCTAAACCCTAAAACACTACCCCCAGCACGACCCCCTACACTGCCCGAACACCACTGCACTGCCCTAAACCCTGAAACACCAGCCCCTGCACGACCCCCTACACTGCCCGAACACCACTGCACTGCCCTAAACCCTGAAACACCACCCCCAGCACGACCCCCTACACTGCCCGAACACCACTGCACTGTCCTAAACCCTGAAACATCACCCCCAGCAAGACCCCCTACACTGCCCGAACACCACTGCCCTAAACCCTGAAACACCACCCCCAGCACGACCCCCTACACTGCCCGAACACCACTGCACTGCCCTAAACCCTGAAACACCACCCCCAGCATGACCCCCTACACTGCCCGAACACCACTGCACTGTCCTAAACCCTGAAACACCAGCCCCAGCACGACCCCCTACACTGCCCGAACACCACTGCTCTGCCCAAAACCCTGAAACACCAGCCCCAGTACGACCCCCTACACTGCCCGAACACCACTGCACTGCCCTAAACCCTGAAACACCAGCCCCAGCACGACCTCCTACACTGCCCGAACACCACTGCACTGCCCTAAACCCTGAAACACCAGCCCCAGCACGACCCCCTACACTGCCCAAGCACCACTGCACTGCCCTAAACCCTGAAACACCAGCCCCAGCACGACCCCCTACACTGCCCGAACACCACTGCACTGCCCTAAACCCTGAAACACCAGCCCCAGCACGACCCCCTACAGTGCCCGAACACCACTGCACTGTCCTAAACCCTGAAACACCAGCCCCAGCACGACCCCCTACAGTGCCCGAACACCACTGCACTGCCCTAAACCTTGAAACACCACCCCGGGCACGACCCCCTACACTGCCCGAACACCACTGCACTGCCCTAAACCCTGAAACACCACCCCCAGCACGACCCCCTACACTGCCCGAACACCACTGCACTGCCCTAAACCCTGAAACACCACCCCCAGCAAGACCCCCTACACTGCCCGAACACCACTGCACTGCCCTAAACCCTGAAACACCACCCCCAGCACGACCCCCTACACTGCACGAACACCACTGCACTGCCCTAAACCCTGAAACACTACCCCCAGCAAGACCCCCTACACTGCCCGAACACCACTGCACTGCCCTAAACCCTGAAACATCACCCCCAGCAAGACCCCTACACTGCCCGAACACCACTGCACTGCCCTAAACCCTGAAACACTACCCCCAGCAAGACCCCCTACACTGCCCGAACACCACTGCACTGCCCTAAACCCTGAAACACCACCCCCAGCACGACCCCCTACACTGCCCGAACACTACTGCACTTAACCCTGAAACACCATCCCCTGCACGACCCCCTACACTGCCCGAACACTACTGCACTGCCCTAAACCCTGAAACACCAGCCCCAGCACGACCTCCTACACTGCCCGAACACCACTGCACTGCCCTAAACCCTGAAACACCAGCCCCAGCACGACCCCCTACACTGCCCAAGCACCACTGCACTGCCCTAAACCCTGAAACACCAGCCCCAGCACGACCCCCTACACTGCCCGAACACAACTGCACTGCCCTAAACCCTGAAACACCAGCCCCAGCACGACCCCCTACAGTGCCCGAACACCACTGCACTGTCCTAAACCCTGAAACACCAGCCCCAGCACGACCCCCTACAGTGCCCGAACACCACTGCACTGCCCTAAACCCTGAAACACTACCCCCAGCAAGACCCCCTACACTGCCCGAACACCACTGCACTGCCCTAAACCCTGAAACACTACCCCCAGCAAGACCCCCTACACTGCCCGAACACCACTGCACTGCCCTAAACCCTGAAACACCACCCCCAGCACGACCCCCTACACTGCCCGAACACTACTGCACTTAACCCTGAAACACCATCCCCTGCACGACCCCCTACACTGCCCGAACACTACTGCACTGCCCTAAACCCTGAAACACTACCCCCAGCAAGACCCCCTACACTGCCCGAACACCACTGCACTGCCCTAAACCCTGAAACACCACCCCCAGCAAGACCCCCTACACTGCCCGAACACCACTGCACTGCCCTAAACCCTAAAACACCAGCCCCAGCACGACCCCCTACACTGCCTGAACACCACTGCACTGCCCTAAACCCTGAAACACCACCCCTGCACGACCCCCTACACTGCCCGAACACCACTGCACTGCCCTAAACCCTGAAACACCACCCCCAGCACGACCCCCTACACTGCCCGAACACCACTGCACTGCCCTAAACCCTGAAACACCACCCCTGCACGACCCCCTACACTGCCCGAACACTACTGCACTGCCCTAAACCCTGAAACACCACCGCAGCACGACCCCCTACACTGCACGAACACCACTGCACTGCCCTAAACCCTGAAACACTACCCCCAGCAAGACCCCCTACACTGCCCGAACACCACTGCACTGCCCTAAACCCTGAAACATCACCCCCAGCAAGACCCCCTACACTGCCCGAACCACTGCCCTAAACCCTGAAACACCACCCCCAGCAAGACCCCTACACTGCCCGAACACCACTGCACTGCCCTAAACCCTGAAACACCACCCCCAGCACGACCCCCTACACTGCCCGAACACCACTGCTCTGCCCAAAACCCTGAAACACCAGCCCCAGCACGACCCCCTACACTGCCCGAACACCACTGCACTGCCCTAAACCCTGAAACACCAGCCCCAGCACGACCCCCTACATTGCCCGAACACCACTCCACTGCCCTAAACCCTGAAACACCACCCCCAGCACGACCCCCTACACTGCCCGAACACCACTGCACTGCCCTAAACCCTGAAACACCAGCCCCAGCAAGACCCCCTACACTGCCCAAACACCACTGCACTGCCCTAAACCCTGAAACACCACCCCCGGCAAGACCCCTACACTGCCCGAACACCACTGCACTAAACCCTGAAACACCACCCCCAGCAAGACCACCTACACTGCCCGAACACAACTGCACTGCCCTAAACCCTGAAACACTACCCCCAGCAAGACCCCCTACACTGCCCGAACACCACTGCACTGCCCTAAACCCTGAAACACCACCTCCAGCACAACCCCCTACACTGCCTGAACACCATTGCTCTGCCCTAAACCCTGAAACACTAGCCCCAGCACGACCCCCTACTCTGCCCAAACACCACTGCACTGCCCTAAACCCTGAAACACCACCCCCAGCACGACCCCCTACACTGCCCGAACACCACTGCACTGCCCTAAACCCTGCAACACCAGCCCCAGCAAGACTCCCTACACTGCCCGAACACCACTGCACTGCCCTAGACTCTGAAACACCAGCCCCAGCAAGACCCTCTACACTGCCCGAACACCACTGCACTGCCCTAAACCCTGAAACACCAGCCCCAGCATGACCCCCTACACTGCCCGAACACCACTGCACTGCCCTAAACCCTGAAACACCAGCCCCAGCACGACCACCTACACTGCCCGAACACCACTGCACTGCCCTAAACCCTGAAACACCAGCCCCAGCACTACCCCCTACACTGCCCAAACACCACTGCACTGCCCTAAACCCTAAAACACCAGCCCCAGCACGACCCCCTACACTGCCCGAACACCACTGCACTGCCCTAAACCCTGAAACACCACCCCCTGCACCACCCCCTACACTGCCCGAACACCACTGCACTGCCCTAAACCCTGAAACACCACCCCCTACACTGCCCAAACACCACTGCACTGCCCTAAACCCTGAAACACCACCCCCTGCACCACCCCCTACACTGCCCGAACACCACTGCACTGCCCTAAACCCTGAAACACCACCCCCAGCACGACCCCCTACAGTGCCCGAACACCACTGCACTGCCCTAAACACTGAAACACCACAACCCTGCAAGACCCCCTACACTGCCCGAACACCACTGCACTGCCCTAAACCCTGAAACACCACCCCGCACGACCCCCTACACTGCCCAAACACCACTGCACTGCCCAAAACCCTGAAACACCACCACCAGCACGACCCCCTTTACTGCCCGAACACTACTGCACTGCCCCAAACCCTGAAACACCACCCCCAGCACGACCCCCTACACTGCCCAAACACCACTGCCCTAAACCCTGAAACACCACCCCCTGCACGACCCCCTACACTGCCCGAACACCACTGCACTAAACCCTGAAACACCACCCCCTGCACGACCCCCTACACTACCCGAACACCACTGCACTGCCCTAAACCACCACCCCCAGCACGACCCCCTACACTACCCGACAGGCGCGGTCGGTGGTAGGAGTGCCGGTCGGGCGGATGATGTGGCGCGGGGGAGGGGCAGGGTGGGGGGTAGTAAACTACGGATTAAGGCCGAATACAGGTAAGTAAACATTTAAATGAATAAAACGAATTTCGTTGCGCGCACTGCATCGCATTTGGCGATGCAGCGCTCACAACTGCACTGCCCTAAACCCTCAAACACTCCCCCCAGCACGACCCCCTACACTACCCGAACACCACTGCACTGCCCTAAACCCTAAAACACTCCCCCCAGCACGACCCCCTACACTAAACGAACACCACTGCACTGCCCTAAACCCTAAAACACTCCCCCCAGCACGACCCCCTACACTACCCAAACACCACTGCACTGCCCTAAACCCTAAACACTACCCCCGCATGACCCCCTACACTACCCAAACACCAATGCACTACCCTAAACCCTAAAACACTACCCCCGCACGACCCCCTACACTACCCAAAGACCACTGCACTACCCTAAACCCTAAAACACTACCCCCGCACGACTCCCTACACTACCCAAAGACCACTGCACTACCCTAAACCCTAAAACACGACCTCCTACACTACACAAACACCACTGCACTACCCTTAACCCTAAAACACGACCCCCAGCACGACCCCCTACACTACACAAACACCACTGCACTACCCTAAACCCTAAATCACTACCCCCTACACTACACAAACACCACTGCACTACCCTAAACCCTAAAAAACTACCCCCAGCACGAACCCCTACACTACGCAAACACCACTGCACTACCCTAAACCCTAAAACACTACCCCCAGCAGTACCCCCTACACTACCCAAACACCACTGCACTACCCTAAACCCTAAAACACTACCCCCAGCAGTACCCCCTACACTACCCAAACACCATTGCACTACCCTAGACCCTAAAACACTACCCCCAGCAGTACCCCCTACACTACCCAAACACCAATGCACTACCCTAAACCACTACCCACAGCACCACCCCCTACACTACCCAAACACCACTGCACTACCCTAAACCCTAAAACACTACCCCCAGCACGACCCCCTACACTACACAAACACCACTGCACTACCTTAAACCCTAAAACACTCCCCCCAGCACGACTCCCTACACTACCCAAACACCACTGCACTACCCTAAATCTACCCCCAGCATGACCCCCTACACTACACAAACACCACTGCACTACCCTAAAACACTACCCCCAGCACGACCCCCTTCACTACCTAAACACAACTGCACAATTTGTTACAGGCGTTGCAACGCAGGCCTGTGGTGCTTACTGGAAGTACCTGGTGGGCTAGTTGGACCCCAGGGACCCTCAGGATTCAACTTAAATCCCCCAACTTAAAACGCGCCACGGGGCGCGTTTGCACAGTGGTGAAGGGAGGGGGCGGGACCTCAGGTGACATGTGCGCAAACACGCCCTGTGGTGCATTTTAAGTTGGGGAATTAACTCCCTTGAATCCTGAGGGACCCTGGGGCCAACTAGCCCACCAGGTACCTTCAGTAAGCACAACAGAGTTGCGTTGCAGAGAGGTGAAAAAGGTGCGTGGCCTCGGAACGCCTCTCTGCAACTCAGCTCTGTGGTCCTAACTGTAGGTACCTGGGGGCTAGTTGGGCCCCAGGGACCCTCAGGATTCAAGGGGACTTAATCTCGCAACTTAAAACGCGCCCTGTAGCGCGTTTTAAGAGGTAGTTTTAATCCCCCTGCCCTATTAAGTACTAGGGACTTACAGAGGAGGTCATGCTAATCACAGGGGTACCCCAACGCATAGTGTTCCCTAGTGTATGTAGGTGTTTTCACTGTATTCTAAGTGTCTTTTAGCATAGCACTGGCTCTGGTTAGTCAGAGTCAGTTACAACCTGTACCCGTCTGAAAAAGTTGTGGGCACAGGATGATTTTGCAACAAGGCCTCTTTCTGCTCCTCTGTTGGTTCTTTCTGCACATCTTTTGCTTCTTCCTGCACCTTTCTTCGTCTTTGTGGACTTCTGTTGCTTCTTTCTGCATTTCTTTTGCTTCTTTCTGTGCGTTTGTTCTTCTTTCTTCACATGTCCTACCTCTGTAGGCATAGTTAGAAACTAGCATTTAAAAAACCTTTGAAATTCACTTAAAAAATCATAGGTTTCAGGCACGTTATAGTTAGAAATTAGCATTTAAAAAACCTTTGAAATTCACTGAAAAAACCATAGGTTTCAGACACGTTATAGTTAGAAATTAGCATTTAAAAAACCTTTGAAATTCACTGAAAAACCATAGGTTTTAGGGACAGTTATAGTTAGTTGGACATTTCACTTGTACAAAACCATAGAAATTCCCCGTTATAGTTAGTTCAGCTAACTATAACTCGCGCCCCCGCAATGCACTGCTGATGACGTCACATATTACATCACTCATGACAT
The DNA here is from genome assembly GCA_963921515.1 of Calotriton arnoldi. NCBI lineage: Eukaryota > Metazoa > Chordata > Amphibia > Caudata > Salamandridae > Calotriton > Calotriton arnoldi. Next base: position 124,894 of record CAWUFW010013435.1, read on the forward strand.
GGTCAGTGACATCACTGATGACATCAATGATGACATCTCAAATGACATCACTGATGACATCATCCATGTGATAATTTCATGCATCTTCTCACACCCTAATATAACTTTTGATACACCCGCTCTAAATTACAGACTGCCATTCTCAAAACCATACACACTCCAATACCAATAACTACATACCCACTCACTGATTCTTAGGTCTACACACACACATCTACTCACTCACCCGTACAGTCACTCATACTTACAGTCACTCAGTACAGGACTATCATATGCACTCATACACCTATATAAACACTCACACACCGCCACTCATCCATAGGGGTACTCACACACCTAGTCAGTCATGCAAAAAATTAATCACACACCCATTTACTCACCTATACAGTTATACACACACCAGCTCACTTACTCATACAAATACTAGCACATTCTTACGCTCTTATACAATAACTGATACAAGCACACACGCATCCATACAGCCACTCTCACAATCGCACAATCACACACTCTCACTTATAGCCATTTAAATACTCTAACACACATATATACTGCCTTTTACATATGTAGTTACTCGCACATGTACCACTGAGATATACATTCACTCACTAACACACCCATACACACACTCACCCACCCAAGCAGTCCATCACAGATGCACTCTTGAAATCATGCACCCAGTGAATCACCCACTCACACATCTATGTACAGAGTCACACACACCCCACCCACACAAACACTCAGGCAGCCATACAGATACTCAGAGAACCAATCAATAACCCATATAAACACTCATGTAGCTATTCGCAAATCCATGCATCCACTTACACACCAACAAACAGACGGATACAGACATTCACACAGTTTAGTCACTAACCCATGCATTCAGTAAGATACTTTTAATCACTCACTTGTAGAGTCAGTCACGCACGTACTAAATCATCCATTCAGACACTTATACACCCACTCATTCTTCAATACGCCTTTCCCTATATATATTAAACATATTTAAACTTTACAGAAACACACAGTCACTGGATGATGTCATCAGTGATGTCATCAGTGATGTCATTTGAGATGTCATCAGTGATGTCACTGACCATGTCATGAGTGATGTAATATGTGACGTCATCAGCAGTGCATTGCGGGTGCGCGAGTTATAGTTAGCTGAACTAACTATAATGGGGAAATTTCTATGGTTTTGTACAAGTGAAATGTCCAACTAACTATAACTGTCCCTAAAACCTATGGTTTTTTCAGTGAATATATATATATATATATATATATATAGAAAGAGATATCTCTCTTTCTCTATTTTTTTTTATAGATATGGCTTCCCTGGGGGCCGATTGTGGCCCCCACGGAAAGCACATGGCTATAAAAAAAAATTTGCCCCCACAGGGGGTCGGCCACTTAGCAGGAGGACCGACCCCCTGTCAATTTCACCGCCATTTTTAATTTTTTTAATTTTTAATTTTTTTACATTTTAGGGGGGCGATCGCGCCCCCCAAAGGAAAGCCAACGCTCTGTAATAAAAAAAATATGCCCCCGGGGGGGTTACCCATTATCACGAGTGCCGACCCCCCCAAAGACATCCCTGGTGTCTAGTGGGAGTTTCCCTTCCGTGGATCGCAGCGCTGCCGCGATCCACGGCCAGGAAACCCTTTCAGGAAGGCCTTGTTTGAAAGGGGAGACTCTCCCCTTTCAAACGAGTCCTCCCTGAAAGCTGGGGAGGCCGTTTTCAGCCTGATTTCCCCACCGGAGTCGAGCGCGGCCTTACCTGCGGCTGTCCTTGGCTCCGGTGGGGAAATCAGTGACGTCAGAGCGCCTCGCGGTGCGCTGATGTCACAGATGGGTGGGAGGGGGCGGGGGAGACACAGAAGGTCTTCCGTGTCTCCCCCAGGGGAAATAATTAAAAAAAAATCTCCGGTGCTTTGCACCGGAGGTTCAAAGGGGGCCCTCCCTGGTGACGGCCAATGGACGTGCGCCGCACCAAGGAGGTAGTGCTTGCGTCGGCCATTGGCCATCGGCCATTGGGGTCTCGATTTGGCTAATGTCATTGTTTAAGTCATCAATCTTTACCTGCAGAGCTGCTCGGTCACTGTCCGCGTATTTAACCAGGATCATTATGAGTTTGCGCGAAGACTCGAGATTACATTCCGCCCATTCAGTAAGCATGTTTGGATCGGGATTTTCATAACTGGGGGCCAGCATAATGCGCAAACCGCGAGGAATGCGCCCGACCTCCAGGTAGCGTGACAAGGAGCGATGCTCCCACCATTTGGATTGTTCAGCACGCATGAGTTTTTCCAGCCTTTTAAACATTTCCCGAACACTGGAGCTGCTAGCTTGTGTGGCCGTCGCTTGCACTACAAACGATGAATCGCCAACCGGCAAGTCATCAAACAACTCATTAGCAGCCTCCTCTCTGCTCCTCAAAGCGTCGGCGGACATGTTGATTATAGCGGGCAGTTTCGATTTGGGAAAATAAACCACCAGATAAATGCCGGTGTCTAAATCCCGCACACTCCTTCACCGGACTCGTTAAACAATCCCCTACCTCTTGCGAGAATCCTGGCGTCGCTCGGGTCTTCCGACTCATGCTCCGTTACTCCCGTCGTGGGTTTGGAGAAAAAGTAATGTTGTCCGGGGGCTACCGCAGCTGGTCCTGACAGGAACCACAAAGTCTTTTTCCGGCGCGCCGAAAAGCTGCTTCCTGCTGCACGGCTCAGAACGAAGGAGGGGTCTGCTAATTACCGAGGAAGCAAGCTCGGTAAGGTAGATGCGATAGCCTTCGCCACTGCAATCCTTCAGCAAAACAGACGAAAGCAGACCCAGAAATCGGTGCGAAGTTTTTGCTTTATTGAATGCCCTTCGTGTCCGCCATGACGCGTTTCGGCCTCCAAGAGGCCTTGATCACATGACGCTTGTGGAGGAATGTGTAAAATTTAAAGTGCTACGTGCGTGAAATCGTAATTGACATAGAGCACATGACAAATAGACATAGAGGAAATATTTGTAAGTACTAGGCAAGTGCCTAAGTTCGAAACTGCTAGCACTAGTAACATAAATTGTATGCTATACATAATAAACATTGCATCATGAATATTGAGTACGTATGAAAATAATAATAAACTTCAGGGAATTTTAAAATTCGTAAAACTACCTGAGACTTTAGTTTTGCTTAAAACATGATTAAAATGTGATTAAACCCAAGTGGGTGATAACTCATCATAATAAGCAAGGAAAAAACAAGAAAACCTTTGGTTATTGCACATAAATAGGCTAAAAAACTGTTCAATAAAACCAATCTAGATAAATATTCAAAATGTGTAGAATATTGTATCAATTGATTCAAACATGTATAAAATACATATGGCAAATTTGAAATATACATAAAAACTTCACATATTAAAAAAGTTTCTCTTTGCAAAATTGCCATGAAGCGAATAAATAGCCTAAAGTGCTAGTGCAAGAACGAACAACAGTAGCAATCATGCCCAAGTGGGCATCCTACTAAACCTCTATGTTAAAAAATAATAAAGTGCTGGTGCAGTTACGTGATGAAAAACGTGTGCCTTAAAAAACAGTTTAGAGATCAGTTAAAAATATATATATATATATATATATATACAAACGGAGGCTGAAACAATGAGAAATTCATATATCATGTGTGCAAAAAAATGCGAGCTGGTTTCACTACAAGCATGTGAAGAAATCTTCACTAGCATTTAGACCGGCTATGCATGTCTGGTAATGGGATGGTGGGAACAACAGCTGGCCTGGCACCCAAATAATGACAAATATGTAAACAAAACTGCAATGTGGCTGCGGTACATAGACGACCTCCTAATTGTATGGGATGGAACGGCAACAGAGTTCCAGGAGTACTTTGAAGTCTTAAACTCCACAGATGCCAACTTAAGATTCACCTATACTATCAGTAAAGACAGAGTCGTGTTTTTGGACACTGAAATATATGTAGTGAACAACAAAATTCAAACAACTTTACACCGCAAACAAACATCAACAAATGCCACATTACATGCAGACAGTTTTCATAAATCATCAATAATCCAGAACATACCATATGGAGAATTCCTCAGAATTCAACGGATCTGCTCAGAAGAATCCGAATTGGAAAAACACAGCACAAAAACATCAGCAAGATTCAAACAAAGAGGGTACAAAGACAGCAATGTAAGGAAGTGTTGGTCAAGATCAAATGAGAAAACAAGGGAAGAAACCCTAAAAGTAAAACCAGTGGTAACCCAAAAGAATCTGGAACCTGTGAGATTGATTATGGATTATTCATGTGAGTCCAGAAAAATCACTAACATACTGAGAAAGAATTGGAAGATACTCCAACTTGACCCCACAGTAGGGAGAATTATGGGAACGCATCCAAACATAACGTTCCGTCGGGCAAAAAATTTGAAGGACAAACTAATCCACAGTCATCACCAACAGAAAAAGAACTTAAAAGGGACCCAATGGTTGAAAACAAAAGGCTTCATAAAATGCCACAACTGCAAGGTCTGTCAAATAGCTAGGAACATCACAGAGGCAAAAATGGCGAATAATAAAATGTGGTAAATAAAAGAATTAATAACATGCAAAAGCAAATATGTTGTTTATGTTATAGAGTGTCCATGCTCCATGAAGTACATAGGAAGCACAATATGTGAACTCAAAAAGAGGATCCTTGAGCATGTTAGAGCAACAGTAAACAAAGATCGAGGAAACGCAGTAGCAAAACATATTGAGTCCAACCACGAGGGGAACTGGAAGTTGCTAAATTTCTACGCGATTGAAACAGTACCAAATAGTGAGAGAGGAGACAACCGTCAGAAGAAAGTACGTCAGAGGGAATCGAGACAAATCTTAAACTTCAGAACTTTTACTCCGTTTGGGTTGAACCAAAGCGAGGAACTGTATGTCCACTTATAAACTGATCTGGATATTTCTCGAGTGGAATCTAGTGTTGAACATTAAGAACATATTCACACAATCATTGTATAACTCTAATGAATAGCCGGAGTAGGTTTTATATACAAGGAGGAGGGAGAAAAAAGAGGTGAATTACATCAAATGTGACTAAAGTGATTAGATCGGCAATGCCCACCGGAGGGCTGAATTAGAGACTAAAAGAAAGACCGAACTGGGGGGCGTGGCTTCGCTGAGCAGCGAAATAGTCGCAGACTAACGCGGCTCCGCCGGCCGAGCACAGAAATCCGTAAATAATCCGACACCCGAGCCTGAAGCCGGGAATCCAGTGTAGCGGAAGGTGTGGGAGCTGCTGCTGTGCCCCTTCGGAGGAAATTTGAAGGCGTTCACCCCGAATTGGCCGAGATACAGGGTACGCAGGGTGAGAGGTGGGGCTGCGGCCTGGAGGCCTGCTGAAGCCGGGGGCTCTGGTGAAGATGGCTGAGCAGAGCTGACTGCGGCGCACATAGCAGATGAAGAGCGAGCGCACCGGACAAGACTGCAGCAGTACCCCTGAATGGTGCACTCCTAGATGCAGCTGGATGAGCGCTATTGCCACTGAGACGGTACGATCAAGGCGGAGTGCGGGGCGGCGATCGTGACGAAGAGGTACTGAGCGCTGCGCCAGGGGACCGGTGACCGCAGTCTGGAGGTGAAGCGCTGCGTGTGCGGTGACAAGCAGAGTAAAGCGGCTGGAGTGGGTGCACACGAGAGGATCCCCCCACACCCCCTGGATGCGGGGGCTCCGGACCGCCGAGCTACACAAGAACTAACTGGGCCCTACAGGAGTTGCAGAGCGGCGAGTGGCGGAGATGGCCGCCGCTGTCTGACTCGGGTGACCAGCCGGCCGCCATTTCGCGAACCACAAACCGTGAGTAGTTGGCGAGCTACGGAGTGTGTGGCACTGCGCCGCGCCTTTGGCCTTCCCTCCACCCCGCAGATCACTCTCTAAACACAAGAGAGGGCAGTAGTGAATCCGCCTTGTGACCGGGTGGTAGGGGGTGTGTGGAGCGGGGAGCCGGGCGGCGGGCGGCTGTACTGGTGTGGATCGCGGCGTTCTGGAAGATAAGGGCCCACTGACGTAGAGCCTTTGGCTGAGTGAGCAGAGGAACAGCTGGCAGGCGGACAGAGCTGCGTGATAACCAGGAGCACATTGATGCATGGTAGATACCGCTTCTGACGCCACGAACGGTGGAGAATCCCACTAGACAACATTAGTTGGGGGCCGCGGACCACTACGCACAAAACATGGGCAAACCGGATACCAGGCAACCCCGCCTCAACTTCGAAAAGAAAACTGCCAAACAGGCGGAGACCGATGGGGGCCAGCCAGACCCTGCGGAGGAGGCAAGCTCAGTGCAGCTACCAGAAGACGACATACGCACTATGTTCAAGGAGCTGAAGACCGGTCTCCAGGGCATAGACACCAAGATTGACACCCTAGCAGAACGTATGGACAGGATCACGCAAAGGGTCGAGAAACAGGAAGGGAGAGTGGGGGTGCTCGAAACAAGAGTTACAGAAACGGAAGAAGGGCAGACCGAGCTGGAAAAGAAAATGAAAGGCATGGATAGAGTGCTGGAGGTGATACGACAGAAGAATGAAGATTTAGAAGCCAGGTCGCGAAGAAATAATGTGCGAATTATGGGAATTGCGGAAACGACAAATATCCAGAACATGGAAAAATACATAGAAATTATGATGAAAGATATCTTTGGGCCGGAACTGTCCACGATGTTCCTCATTGAAAGGGCGCACAGATCGTTGGGCCCGAGGCCGAGACCGGGAGCCCCGGCGAGACCTGTTATAGCAAGAGTGCTCAATTATAGGGACCGGGACACAATACTCCGACTGGCTAGAGAGAAAGGCGACATCCAGTACCAAGGTAACAACATTGCATTGTACCCAGACTTTACGTTGCAAGTGCAAGCTGCTCGCAGGGAATTTATCCCAGCAAAGAAAATATTTCAACAAATCGGAATGAAATATGCATTGATATACCCGGCTAAATTGCGACTACAAGGCCCTGGAAAGCCCACGTTCTTCACGGACGCCAAAGCAGCACTAACGTATGCCAAACAACTAGCGACGGATCAGAGGAAACGGAGAATGTCAGGCGAAGAGCAAACGGACATTAGACTAAGTGACAATGATTGAGCATGAAATGTGTGGACATTAAAACAGGATGGGGTGGAACGTATGGCGAATTGCAGTTTGCAGGTTGAAAGCTAAGTAGTAAAATAATGATGTTGATACAATGGGGAGCATACTGTATGCTTGCGTAAGCGGTTGACCTTCCCTGCAAAGGACTGCGGGGGATCTATATTGTGCGATTCGTGTGCTTTGGGCGGGGGGAATTTTGCTCGGCCACCCTGCCTGGAGTGCAGGGTTGTAAGCCAGCGGACCCGCGTACCCCATGGGATGATTCCCTTTGATCAGAGGCAATATGTTGGTTGTTTTTTTGTTGTGGGGAAGGGGGGTGGGGATTGCACAACCTGATTGGGGGGTTGGTGTGGGTGGAGGGGGGAAAGTTGTTTGTTTTACCATCCAAGCAGAAGTATCGTACACAGCACTGAGGGGCGAGGGCGATGCCAAATCACTGCAAGCTAAGGGGTATCCAACACTGCAGCCATGGGACACTGTTCGGCACCTTGCAGGCCCAGCACAGTATGGCGGTGAACTGTCCGACAGTGAGGCCCTATGGACTCGGCATGTTATCGATCACAAATGACCCGCACACCTAGTTTGACTTCACTAAGATGCCTTACGTGGAATGTCAGAGGCCTTAATGACCGCAGGAAGATGAGGCTAATCCACACTTATCTTATCAGGCATGAGGTAGATATTTGTTTCCTACAGGAGACGCACCTAACTAATACACTGGCAGGGGTGCTCCGGCATAGAAGGTGGGGAGAGGTAATAGAAGCTGGTTATTCAAATTATTCGAGGGGGGTGGCGATATTGATCCGTAGGGGGCTGCATTGGCAGACCCACCATACGTTAAAAGACAGAGACGGTAGGTACATCATACTACAGGGAACGCTGTGCCACACTCCCGTGGCTCTGGTGAACACCTATGGGCCGAACACCGACAGCCCAGATTTTTTTCAACACATTGGACACCAGTTACAGAACTTAGGTCAAATGGCAATCATGTGGGGGGGGGATTTTAATGTGGTACTATCGCCGTCTGTTGACAGACAGGGGGCGTCCCGGGTGCATCACCCACAGGCGGCAGCAATGTTGCATACCATAGTAGAGGACCTCCAGTTGGTTGACTCCTGGAGATCACTACACCCTATAGAGAGGAGGGGACATGCGTGACACACCACCGCAACGCGTGGTCGCGACTAGATTTCTGGTTGGTCTCTAGGGACCTGCACGCCTGGTTGGTGGATGCCGTACATCTACCCCGTACCTTTTCAGACCACGCGCCGGTGCAGGTGCGGTTGACTGTTTCCCCGGCATATGCCCAGCCTTTCACATGGCGGTTTCCATCAACAGCTTTGTTAGACTTGGTCTTTCGCGAGGAGCTGCGGGACAAGGCAGTGGAATACTTTGAACTCAATGAGGGCACGGTAGAATCACCGGGGACCTTATGGGAGGCATTTAAAGTAGTACTAAGGGGACAATGCATGTCGCTTAAATCTGGAGTGCTGAAGGACATACGCAACACCTTACAGAGATTAGAACGGGAATTAGGGGACCTAGAGGAATCACAACGTGCAAACCCAGCCCCAGACACTATAGCGCAGATATGGACCAAGCTGACGGAATTCCAGGAGGAGGCGGAAAGGGAAACGAAGTATCTCTCCAAATATACACAAGCTAGACGATATGGAGAAAGTGACAGACCGGGTAAAACGTTAGCGGGACTGTTGCGCACGCCCAGAGGCTCAGACTACATAACTGAACTGCGTCTGGAAGACGGGGAAATGGTGAGAGCACCACCAGATATTCTACGTGAAATGGCGAGGTATTATGGGCAATTGTACACCTCACACACGGAGCCGACCCAGGAGGACATAGATGGCTACCTAGATGACGTGGCACTTGCATGGTTTCATGACGGAGCTAGGGAATATATGGAGCTGCCAATAACGATAGAAGATATACGGCAAGTAATAAATAGCATGCCGGCTGACAAGGCCCCAGGGGCCGACGGCCTGACGGCGGCCTTCTATAAAGAATATGTTGAGATAGTGGCACCCAGACTGCTCCAGGTTTTTCTCGAGGCAATGGACACTGGTAGACTCCCCCCAACGCTCCGTGAGGCTACCATTATAACTATACTGAAACCAGGCAAGGACCCAACTAATCCGGATTCGTATCGTCCATTGTCACTGATAAATTTGGACGCCAAAATATACGCCAAATTAATAGCAAATAGACTAAAACCCATGCTGCCCCAGATTGCGCTGCCAGACCAATCAGGTTTTATACCAGGGCGCTCCACTGCACATAATTTGAGAACGCTCTTTGGCACACTACATTATTTAGCCCCCCATGTGCAGGCCGTGGCGGCATTGCTGGACGCCACAAAAGCGTTTGACTCGCTAGAATGGAAATTCCTCTTTACTCTATTGACCCGTATGGGCCTCAGCTCTATATGCATTAGACAAATTCAAATATTATATACAAATCCGGCAGCATGAGTCAGGGTTAATGGACAGGTTTCGGATCCCTTTGCGATCTCCAGGGGGACAAGGCAGGGCTGCCCGCTATCGCCGCTGCTGTTTGCCATTGCCACAGAGCCGTTGGCTGCTAAGCTTAGGCAACATCACGCGCAGAAGGGCATAGGCTTCACGACTAGGGGTCTCTTGATATCGATGTATGCAGACGACATGACGATTTACCTGACCAATCCTAATGACAACTTCGTTACAGTGATGAGGGAATTGATAAGATACGGGGGCCTAACTGGGATCCAGATCAACTGGTCCAAATCGGTGTTGATGCCGCTTACTGACGATACGTTACCCTTTGATACGGAATTCCCGATTAAATGGGCGGATGAGGCGACGAGATATTTAGGTATTTGGATGAGCAGGTCACTGCAGGAACTATGGCTATCGAATTATGGCCGACTGATAGACTGGCTGGAAAGTAAGGTGCAAAGGTGGAAGGGGCTGCCGCTGTCCTTGATGGGGCGAATCGCCATTACAAAAATGGTTGTACTGCCTAAACTACTTTATTTATTTGTAAACATCCCCATGCCTCTAAACGCGCAATTTTTTAAACGACTACGCTCGAAGGTGCTCGAATTGATCTGGGCAGGGAAACAACCTAGGGTCTCATGGAGGGTTCTGACGCTACCATTCTCACAAGGAGGTATAGGCGCTCCAGACTTTGAATTATACGCCTATAGCGCGCAGGCGCAATACCTGCACTATTGGCATCACCCCACGCCATTTCAGCCCCATGTAGCAATAGAAATAGATAAGGTTGCACCTTTACCACTGAAAACGGCTGTATATGCAACATACAAACGTCCCCATGAAGAAATCGACACGGTGGAGGCGTTGAGATGGGCGTGGAGGGGAATAGCTAAGAGAGCGCACCACGAAGTACTGTATGCACCGTCTATGCCCATAGGAGATAATCCACTGATTGGGCCTTTAATGGATAAGGCCATCAAGCTAAGAGCTAAAGCACACAATCTCGAGACAGGGAACGATCTTTTTCCAAACGGGGAATTCTTGAATATGGCACATATGTGTGGCACGCAGGAGCCTACCGCCTCAGATATGCTGCTGTACTATCAGCTTAGGGCGGCATGCAAGGCCAGATTTGCCGGGTTTCCTGCTGAACCGCCCACTCTATCAGCCTTGGAGAACGTCTTAAGTAACCCATCCCCCCGCAAATTAATCACACGTATATATAGCATGACACAGAAAGATTACCCAGTTGTTAGTCCAACGTCCAGAGAGGATTGGGAACGGGAGGCAGACCTAACCATAACAGAAGAACAATGGCATTTCTGCTGCTCTCAGATGGAGCAGTTATCGCCAAATTACAGGCTACGTTTAATCCACTTTAATTTTTTACATAGACTTTACCGCACGCCGCTGCAGCTACACCGCATGGGGCTACAATTAGATGCGAGATGCTGGAGGTGTGGAGCGCAGGACGCAACATTTGCTCACCTCGCATGGGCCTGCGGACCTATAGCAACATACTGGGTTGACATACTCAAACACGTAGGCCATATAATACATGGGGTGGTACCAGAAACTCCAAAGGTGGCGCTGCTAGGATACGTAAAAGACATCCCGAAGAAGTATCGTAAGCTCACGGCCATGTTACTATTGCTGGCAAAACGGCAGGTAGCCATACATTGGAAAAAGCCTGCACCGCCTACGGTAGCAGGATGGGTGAAAGCAGTCACCTATTGCAGAGATCAGTTTTCCAATTTCTGGGAATTAATGCCAAGTAGATCCCGGCCCTCTGACATCTGGGAGCCATTCACGGGTTGGCTTAGATCGGGAGGAGAAGACTTGCACATGGATCAATAGGCGCAGGGCGAGACATGCAGGGTCCATCGCTAAGTGGGATAGTGTTGCAGACAAGGGTCACGGATCCTGAGGTACATGTCGTATATGACACCACAATGGGCTGGGTTCATCGTAACATAACTGTGCAGATTAAACTAGTGCATTGGACACTATTGCTTAGGAGTGTATGTGATATTGTTTGGATGGAGGGTGGGGGGAGGTGGGAGGGGAAAGGTTAGTTTAAATTGTAAATATGAGATAAAATTATTGTTTTTCTTACAAAGAACACAAGCAGACAGGAACAGTAAAGTTGGATGAAAACGCTGCCTGCCCATTGGGTTGTTTGCCAAGATAGCTGTGTACAATGCACTGAATACATATGCCGCCGGCCCCCTGCGTTGTGGCAAAGAGGCTGTGTAAATTCCTGAATATGCAATAAAACTTGTTTAAAAATCAAAAAAAAAAAAGAAAGACCGAACTTTGCAATAAAAGAAAAATAGACAATTGCCTCGAATGAGAAAATTGTAACCTTTGATGGTGTAATCTCAAAACTCCCTTTTGTATATATGAGCATATCAGCACTAACGTTATGTGTTCAATTTGAATTACCTTTTTTAACTACTCGCTTTTTGATTTTATCACTTCACCCATTCAATCATAAATTCACCTTCTTAAATTGAATTCAGAAGAAAAAAGACAAAATAATTATTTGGGCACTAAAGCACTACAATTCCCATAATACCTTGAAATGGATTTAAGGTCAACATTTGGGTCACATGTTGTTAAAAAGTATTTTTATTGGTTGTTACAAACATCGTCATTCCTACCGTGATCAAGTTCTCAGTGAGAACGAAACGCATCGGTTTGGTCTTTCAAACTGGGAAGCCTTGAAAATAAATGAACTTGGAAAACCGTCCCCTTGCGAGTGCGACCTCATTTTTCCTGAAAGGATTGTGTTTGTGATAATTAACGGCGTGGCTCTGCCCCAAGGTTCGCACCGGTTTTGAAGCGCCGAGGGTTCCAGCGATCGTGAGCCAGCGCAGGAGGATATATATATATATATATATATATATATATATATATATATATATATATATATATATATATATATATGTGTGTGTGTGCCATGTATGGAGTAGGCGCTATTGCACATCAAACATATAAATGAGCATGAGACTGTGCTGGTCCGATGAAGAAAGCTAAAAATAGGTACTAAGGAAAAGTCGCAAAAGAAAAAGGGTGTAAGACTAGGAGAAAGAAGTTAAACGAAGGAGAAAGAATGAGGCAGAGCAATTAAGATCAGGATTGGTTTGAAAAAAACAATTGGAGAGTAAAGGAAGAGATATGGACACATTCTGAGTTCTGGACTATATTGGGGAGAGAAATCTTTATTTCTACTGACTTTTACTTCCTAATGTAGAGAGTTTGAGTAAAAATGAGGTATAATGTGGGGTAAAATAATTCAGTTTTACTCATTGTGCCTATGCAGTCAGCACAGGACTTTTGCTGACAAAAATGGGTGTTTTTCCAACATGCAATTGCACCACTGTTGTATGGCTCTATGCAGTGCTTGAAATAGAAAAATAGAAGTGCAGGTACCGGACAGTACTGGCCCATTTAAAGCACTGGCTCTACGTCAAATCAGACTAATCTGTAAAATGTGCTTAAATTGGGTCTGTGAATATTTTTCCCTTTCTACCTCGGTCTAAGTGAGCCCCAAAGAGAGAAAGAGAAAAGCAAAGCAGAGGCAGGGACTAGGAATAAGCAAGCGAAGGAGACAGGGCAAGGAATGGAGACCAAACAAAAAGGAGTAAAGAGGAAAATAAAATGCATGTCAGATCTCTTTAGGGGCTGGCAATGAGCAGGTAAGGGCTAGTCGGCCACAACTGGTGGGATTGAGATTGTTTTCCACTGGTGTCCTTGTATCTTTCATTCATTAGCACCGAAAACTGTCCCAAGTACACCCCTTTTGTGCGTAACTCTCATGGTAGCAAGATGAGCAGTTAAAGGCTACTCCAGAAGGTAGTGTGGAGGGCAACAGACACAATAATGGTAGTGTCTTGTGATATTTTATGACGGAAACCTTTTGGCGCCTAATGGACTCTGTAGAACTGTGACATAGTTGTAAGAGAGCAATGCCATGAAAGTTTGTTTTAGAATGTTGAGTTCACAGTTACAAGCAGCAGAATAAAGACGTGTAATATTAAGTTCCGTGTGTGGTGTGGTCAGTGGCAGGTACCCCAGGCTGGGAAGGCGCTACAAATGGTGACGTGACGGGGGATACGTAACCTGAAGAACAACCATGCTCTCCCAGAGAGTTTGCCGTGGTCCAAGCAAACTGCGCGCCAGTGCCACGTGTGTCCCTGTCAAAGAATGGAATTGGCGCTTCAGTCAAAGTGCAACACAAGCCGTTGTAAAGCAAGTGAGGACTATGAAGTATTGCAAATAATTTACATGTTGATGGTCAAGAACCTGATGGTCAAGCCATGTATAAAAGTACCACATTGCCACGCAAAATAAAGTCATACATTACACGCAGTGCTTAATTTGTAACATATGAAGTCCAGGTGCTCTAATGTTTGTCGGAGGCCACACCCACTTTCCCAGGCTCCACCCACTTCCTCCACGGGCTCCATCCACATCCTAAACTGGCACTGCTGAAAGTCAGATACAATACCCAATCTGAATTTCAGCAAGGGCGCCTTCCGCCTCTGAAGCAAATAAGTGAATAACATCTGCACATAGACAATTCACTTCATATATTGCTAAATGAGTGGTTTAAATATTAGGGCCATAAAACGTGATAACTTGTTTTTATAGTGCTTGCTAACTGTGGGCGTTGTCACTTTGATGCACTGTAAATACTAAGTGTTACTATTCAGTGGATCTACTTCAGAAGGAAGAATGATGACTTGCAGCTTACACATATAGGCACTCATCTCGACAGGTAGAGCATATCTCACTGAGCTATCTTCCCACGGAAGGGGTGTTGGTCACGGTTCAGCCATGTTACTTATGTTTGACTTGTGAAACAGTGTCACACCGTGACATAGATTCCGTGAACGTGATGCTGTAGGAAAGAGAGGAGGAGGTGTGCGTTTACAAAGAAAAATAAGCAGTCTCTGGGGAAATTTGTAGAAAACTGGAGTTTTTAACAATACATTGACACACACAAAGAAGGACATATGAAACGGAGCTATTAGGAGAGGGAATGCTGAAAGATCATCCGTTTTGAGGAAAATGACAAGACGAATGCAAGCTAAGGAGTGAGATCAAATTGATGACACATTTATGCTATATAATAGTCAGTCCTTTCCCTTAGGTATGTTTAACTGAGCACCTCTAACTTTTTTTTTTTTAAAAAGACATTGTTGCATGACACTTCTACTAACAGGAAACGTATAGACTGTCAGGAAGCAATGGGACTTTATAGGGCTACGTTTCCCTCATGTTCGGTCAACTACATGAAGCAATATCTGGATATGCCTAAGTAGTTAATTGCCACTGATGGGGTGAAGTGCCAACTTTGTGTCTCCGCCCCCTTATTGACACAGGTGAGGTGACCAGATTGTCAAAACTACATTTATCAGCATGGAAATGGGAATTCAACGAGGCTTGTGAGCCTAAGATCTGCATTTTTCTAGTAATAACGCATGGAAAATTAATGCATATTTTACACACAGTCATCTGTTTAGCATAAACTGCTTAGTAATAAAGTTGTTTGACCCTCTGAGTTATGTCCTGGCATCACAAGGAAGCAGCCCCACTGTTCAAAAAGGACGCTTAAGCAGGGCATGCTCTGCTGGAAACTAAAACAATATACGAGTTAAATTAAGATAAACTATGTCAGAACACCAGCACTATCTGGGCCAGATGACTACAGCATCAGAAGTACTCACAGGCAAGGAGATCAGGGGACTCTATCCCAGTGCTTAATTTGTAAAAGGAATGAGTGAGAGTGCCCACAGCTGTTGATTAAAGGTTCAAATATTCTATATTCTTTATCAAGCTCTTTGATCGCCAAAATATGCCCCAAGAAAGTAAGAAACTCGAGAATGTGTCCTAAGTAAATCAAGGGCACTGTTAGCACTGCCTGCATGAAAAAGCAAAATTGAAGTGAAAATAAACGTTGGAAACAAAATACACATGCAACACCAACACCTTATCTATTGGTTAAGTAAAGAACTTCAAATAGGTCTACGGGTATTGGTATTTTACCCCCATGGGCAACAACAAAATGGGTGACAGAGGAAGATATATCCTGCATATTCTGGGGACGCCACTTCAGTGTGTGGTTAACCAACATAACTGCTTTACTGGGGAAGTTGGGGGGAGGGCAATATTACTGATTTTCTAGCCCCCCCCTGTAGTTTTATCAAGAAACTAAGGCAAATTATGCTCTTCTCTGTTTTCATGCCAAGTGCCGACCACTTGCCCAGGGTCACTATGAATACTGCTTGCAGCTTCGGCAGACACTATCTCCTTCCCGGGCCCAAGCGCACAGGTAACCCAGAGCAGCCAGTCTGTGCTATGGTCCCACCATCCCACCAGCTGTGTGGATGGCGGGGCTCGGGGCTTACCTTCTGCGACCACCCCAGAGAGGAGAGGAGATTGCCAGAGGAGAGCAGGCACAGGCAGTTAACCAGCAACATGACGGCTCCCGAGGGCCACTGGGGAAAACAGGTATTAAAATACCAAAGTATATCCGAAAGAGATGATAATGTGCACAGAAAACAGCACTTCCAATGTAATAGACAAGAATACAGACAGAAAGGGATTAAGGCCCTGCCCTTCTAGTCTCCCGGCCTGGGGGATTGCACATGGAGCCTGGTGCCGCCACCATGATTGCTCAGACTCGGAGTCCGAGTCAGTTCATTACAAGTTTATCAACCACAACCACCACGTAACCATGCTAAAAAAAAGAGCATCATTAGTTTTGTTACTTACTGTGTTACTGCCTTTATTAAGAAAAGGCCAGCAGCTGCATACTGCATGCATGACAACCTGGCTGCTTCAAATAATAGTGCAGTCGACATCGTGCTAAACTGCCCGTGCATCGTAACTCGTGCGTGTGTGCCGGGGCGGGCGTGGAATTTTAAAAAGGTTACGCACGCTGCGCGGCTGCTACAGCCCCACAGGACGAAATCTAGCCCAATCAGTGGCCCGCCCACCGGCAACACTGATTGAAGGCAATTTGGCAAGAATTTATTATCGGCTGAGAGCACTCTTCACCGGGGACTAAGGAGACAGAGTGTGAACACTGCAGTCGATTATATTTGTGTGACACGATGTGCAGTCATTGATGTGAGTTAGCACTCAGGTGTAGACCCGGCCCTGATAAATAAGTGACGGTGCTAAGCACCGGAAACCACCCGCACAAATTAAGCACTGATTACACCGAGAGATACTGCAAATGGTGGTTATGTACTGATACAAGAAGAAACACGAGGGTTGTGCTTACTGAGCTGTTCGAACCTAAAGCAGCCCATCACCAAAGCTGCCAGGTGACAGCTCAGAACAACGCCAGAGGTCTCCAACAAGTGAAGGGCTCCGATGGAGACCGAGGAGAAAGTCATAATTTCCCCCATTGTCTATGACGACTCTGAGGTTGGTTCATGGCAAGGCCTCAGAAATAGAACAAATGATACAGGCTCAAATAGACGACTGACAGGAGCAGAAACAGTTCTACCCTGAAGGTCATGAACTTTCCATAATTAGCTACCATGCTGCCGCCTTTTTGAAATCACCACCACCTTTCAATACCACCAAAAGAAAAATATTGCCGATACATGGTCTGCGTGGATAGAGACATTTGATGATTTCATTGATGCACTCGAAGAGACAGATACCAATAAGATTATCAAGTATCTCAAAAATCTTGCTGATTATGGCGTGAAAGAAGTCATAAAGAAAATGCAGTGAACTGATGAAGAAATTACATATTGTCAGATTAAAGAAATGCTGAATCTAAAGTTCAATACAGTACCAAATGTTGAATACAAAAGATACATTTTCATGCAAAAAAAACAAAAAGTTGGTGAAACCATTGATGAATTTGTGGGGAGACTTGATACGCTCATCAAACACTGTAAGTTCAATTAATTTAATAATACGGAAGCTATGCAACTTAGAGCTATTGATGGATGCTTGTCAGTTTCATTCAGATGATGAATGCTTAGAGAAACTCTTTGGGCCCGATTACGATGCAGGCAGTTGGACCGCCGCCTGCCCTTCGTAGCGGTCTGACTGCCAAGAGCCCATCGATCCGACCGCCGAATTAGGATAGGGGCAGTTGGACTGAGAGCAGCCAGAGGCCACACCGTAGCCACCGACAGGATCCTGGATCCCGACAGTGCGGCGGTCGGAACAGTGACAGGCAATGAGAGTGGTGCCAAGGCAGGCACCGTCGTCAGAATTATGGAAAGGTGTCGGAAAGGATAGAAAGGGGTCCCAAAAAGGGTCCTCAGACATTGGAGGCCAGAGAAAAATGTGCCTGGGGGCACATGTAGTGCTCCCCTACCGTGGCACTGACGTGCGTGCACTGTCTGCCATGCATGACATGGTACAAGGCACACGGTGCACGGACGTGCCGAAGGTGCTGCACTATGCTGGTAGCTGCTGCTTCCATTTCTATGGCCGTGGAATGCCCCTGCCGTGGTACTGCCAACTTCGGACCGCCATCCCGACAGTCCCATTGTCACATGACGGTCAGACTGCTACATGCTCGTTGGCGGTCTCCCGACCACCGCAGTGGTGATCCGGCAGTCCAACTGCCTGCCTCATAATTGGGGCCTTAGTCTGGAGTGAGTGTTGATGGATGCCAGAGCTGAGGAGCGTGCTGAAAGACAAACCACTGACATCTAGGCCAGAGGTGCTCAGTGTGAATCAGTCATGCTTATTATAAGTAAGCCAAAGTAAAAGACTGAAGGACACAAAGTACTGTCTAAAAGTAAAAAGAAGTTATGTTTTAGATGTGTATTTTCTTTACCACACGAATGTAAATGTCCCCCATTAGACAGATATGTAAAGGCTGTGAAAAAGAGAACCATATTCTGACGGTTTGTAAAGTGAAGGAAAAAGTAAGTGCATCACCACGTGAAGACAAAATGGTTGCCAGACATTCCAGAAGCAACGTTCGACGCTCCCCCCCAAGGCCAAGCTGCGACATCAATTGGGGCAATTTGACACAGAACAAAGTCGAATGTCATCTAAATCATCGTTAAACAGTTTGTTTGCCTCAATATCCAGTGAAAGTGAGGAAGACGGTTGCGCCATGTTAATGTTTACCTCAGAGAAATGTGCACATGTCGGACTGGCTACATGCAAGGAAAAATGTCAGTCAAAGATAAGTCAACATACCAAAACACCCAAGTCATACAAACATTGTCTGAAAATTACATTGAAAATAAATTACTGCTCAATACATTTCATCATCGACAATGGCACATTGATAGCATAACGCCTGAAGAGAAATACAATGAATTGTCTCCAATGCCTCAACTTACGCAATCGAAAAACCGAAGTGTATACTTGGACTGTATTGATGCCCATAAAAAGTCAAGGTTCATTTATAGTGACATTGAAACACAAGAAAACAAAGGTGCAAGCACTCAACCATGTACTTCAAGGTACAGCAGCAAGTGCCTGTCTGCTCAGTTTCACAATCGCTGTTGATATGGGACTGATTTCTGTGAATCACACCATTATCAACTGGTACGGCGTCATGGGTTTCTCCCATAGTGGTAGTGCCCAAAAGGGACACTGAAGGAGCTGTATGCATATGGATTGATATGCGCCAAGCCAGAAAGACAATTGAACGAGAATGAAATCCAGGTCCACACTTGCTGACATGGTAACAAAATTAAATGTTGCAAAGGTTTTCTCTCGCTTTGATTTAAACAAAGGTTATCATCAGCTGGAACTCGAAGAAGGTTGCAGGTATATTACAACCTTTTCTAGACATGTTGGCATGTTTCGATATAAAAGACTTAGTTTTGGTGTGTCATCCGCTGCAGAACTTTTCCAAGACATCATTCGACGTGTCATGCAGTCGGTTGTGAATGCATTCAACTAGAGCAATGGCATATTGATTTTTGGGGCTATGCAAAAGGAGTATTGTAAAGCTCTCACCCAGGTATGTCGCTTACTGGCTGATGCAGGCCTGACTTTGAATGCAGACAAGTGTGAGTTGCACAAAACAAAGTTACAATTCTTTGGCTATATCTTTTCTGATGGGGGTATGGCACGGGATCCTGCTACAGTACAAGCACTGTCAAATGCTGATCCCCCACAAGATGTTTCTATGATACATTCATTTCATAGCATGGCTTGTTACCGTTCAAGATACATATGAGACTTTGCTACAATAAGTGCTCCCTAATGAGAGTTAATGAAGAAAAATGTTTCATTCAATGTGAGAGAAGTTTCAAGAAAATCAAGCAAGCCATGGAAGCTGCTACTGAAATGCCCTATTTCAATCCAAAGCTTTATCCAGAGGTTGTTGTTGACGCTAGCCCCGTCGGGTTAGGCGCTGTCCTGGCGCAGGACAGCAGACACCCCCCTGCTGGAAGGCATATTGTGGCACAGGGTCAAGACTTATTTGCATATCGCTGGGTCTGAACTCGGGTGGCGAAGTGAGCTAAAGAACGATGATGGTTTTAACCCAGATATGTGACTGGGGGTGAGTGTTTTGAAAAGTTTTCAGCACTACAACCATCATCTCCTTGTGTTTGCTTTGTTCGCCCTCAGTTGCCAGGGTATGCCCAGAGCTCCCCCTTCTGTGGCAATGACAGCTCCCTTACCAGGTATGCCATTCTCAGGCAGCAGAAAAACTAGTCATTCGGATATGCTGAAGGGGTGCCAGACGTCAAAACGTTGCTTTTGGGCTTCATTTTTCTATGCTGTCTCTTCTCCTGCAGCCTGGCTTCTAGGCACTATGCAAAACCTGAACTTCTCCAGCAATGTGTGCAGACTTAAAGTAATGTCACCTCACCGCTGGTAAACTGGCGGTCATGTAGACAACAGCCTTGGTCACACTGCAGCTCTTCAAGTACTCTGTTCAGGACTTTCTTTTCTTTTTCAATAAGAACTTGGAACTGGGCCAAAGTGGAGTGGTTTGGGTCTCAGTTTTATACTCATTTTTCAGACAGAGGATAGGGATCCACACCTTAAGGTCCTGGAACTGGTTTATTGCGGTTCCTTTCCAAAACTCATGTTCTAGCTGCAGGGCAGACACAGCCTTTTCCAAGGTAATGGCTTTCACTGCAGGTAGTGAAGGGGCTGACTCCAAGCAACTGGATCTAAAACAAAGTCACAATAAAAAGTGAGATCTCTGCACCTCACAGTCATCAGCCTCCCTGAAGCAGCAATCAGGAAAAAAGAAAGGCCATATCCTGCCTAGAAACATCCTCAACTTTAACAACAGAAAACTGCTGAGCATCCCCTCACCCCTACCATCCACCAAATGGCAGTGCTCAGGAAGAACTAATCAGCAGGACCTGGTCGAAATGACTTCATTGGATTTCTAGGGGTAGCCCTGTCTTCATCCTCCCTCACTTCAGTGCTAGGTCTCCACCATACACCCGCATGAATGCAGTCAATAAACTTCCACTGTCTGGGGAAGCTGCACATCCACCCTCTATCTTGTACCATGCTAAACCTGTCACCATCCAACATGGATCCCACTGGTCCCAACACTCAGATACCCACCATATACAGGATATGGTTTCCATGCATATGCACCACATTCACCCTACATATACACACTCAGCACGCAGAAAGAATGTTAGGACAAGGTTCTAGGGGGTCACATTGATTCAGGACTTTACACGAGTGGGGTCAGCAGACTGCAGGCATCTCTAACACAGGACAAAGGTCTGGTGAGTGAGTAAGAATAATCCACAAAACTCTACGCTGCCAACACCACCTTATGTGATCAACCAAGGATAACATGCAGGGCGCATTCCCGTCCCAACAATGAAGATGCCATAGCGGAAGACAAGACAGGCAAAGGAGAGAGGAATAGAAAGAAAATGGAAGGATGTGAGGATGTGAGGGGCGAGACAGAGCATAAAAACGGATGGAGAAGTGAGACGGGTAAAAGTGGAACATATGAAGAACAGGGAGTTACAGATGACAAATGAATGAAGAGACAGGGAGGAAGGAAAGGAAGAAAGAGAGACGGGATGAAAAGGAGAAACACAGAAAGCCAGGGATCGAGGAAGACAGGTGCTGGAAGATTGAAGGGTAGAAACGTGTGTCTAGTCTGCCTTCCTACGAAAGAGAGAGGACGAGAGTAGATGAGTGAGAATGAGGGAGGAGGTGTGAAAAGAAGAGTAGAAGGGTTTTCTAAAGACATTAACTGAGAGAGCAGAAGGAAGAGAAAACGAAGATAGCGACAGAAAAAATGGGCAAAATGTTGAATAAGAAAGGCAGTGGCAGAGCGAGAATTCTGAGAAAGGAGGGGAAGGGGGGAGACAGATAGAGATCAATGCGAGAGAAAGAAAGTGACATTGGGGAACTACTACTGCAAATGGAAGAGAACAAAACACGTCCTGTCAAATAGACGAGTCAGACAGGCGGAGAGTCATTATAAGGAATGTGCCAGTGGATGTTTAATCTCCCTCTGCAATTCGTTTCTCTCTTTATACAATGTTGTGCTGTTAAAAATACACCGATGTCTCATTATTTCCGTCCATGAACTTAATCTGCCTCCTATTGTGAGTGAAATGAAGAAACCTCCCTCGCTCCAGGAAAATCTAAAGCAATAGATTGTTTCGGAAAGAAACACGGTCCGTTCGTCCACAGGCTGCTATTCTAACTTGACCGAGGGGGAGGGAGGAATGGAAGCGAGAAGCGCTGTGGTGGTTGGAAGGAGCAAGGCCATTTTATTGTGGGCAGCCCTTGGCGCTGGCATTGTTAGGCTTCGTGTTATTGTCAATGGGGCAGAGGTTGCTTGGCGGTGTTCACCGGATCAGCAGGATATGCTATCCTGCAGCTTGTTTGAGCCCCCCTTCTCTTACCAGCCTCCTCCCATACCGGAAGCATTGGAGGGGGCTGAGCAGGCTGTGGGAGGAGAGGACTGGTGGAAATGTTCGGAGAGGATAACACAAAGGCACCCTTGAATGGGCGTATGCAGAGGCATCTTTAAGGCATGGGCAAAGGGGGCTCTGGACCAGGGCCCCAGCCTTTCAGGTGGACCCCTGATAGAGCCAGCTCTGTTCTGCAGAGGCTTGCCCTGATAACCTTGAATAAATCGTAACCAGATTATTTTAAATACTATTTCTCTTTCGTTTATTTTTAATGTGGGCGATGTGTGAAAGTCTATTACAGACCTTTTGCAGAGAAATCTGTATTTGTTTAATGCAACATCCATAAATAAAGTTTTTTTAGATCAAAACAGGACCTCAGATTTAAAAAATGGGATGGTGTCACAGAGAATAATTGTAGTAATATTGGCGAGCTTCTATTGTGGTACAATAATGAAAACAGTGTCACTTTTCATGAATATTAGATGTAAGAACTTTAGAATTTGGACTACTGTGCCTGTGCATTGTCAGTGACCTGGCCAAAGAGGTCAGGAAAGAGCTGAAACTGGGTCACAAATTCAAAACTGTTCCGAACAGGGGCCCCCAAAATACAATCGGCCCGGCCCCCAAAATCCTTAAGATGTCCCTGGGCGCATGAGTCATGTCACTATAATAGGAGCTCTGTTGCTAAAACATCCTGAACACAGGAAAGGTTTCAGATACATTTCAGCACCTGGGCAAGTTAAGCAAACATCACAGAGGGAAACAAAGATGAAAATGTAAGTAGACAGTGTAGATGCCAACAAGGAGTGGGCACTGCAGCTGTTAAAGTTTGGTTTAAATAATTGAAAAAAAATTTGAATCAAATCTCACTCAGATTTTTCACAAACTAAGCAATCAAGCACTTGGAAATGTGGTTAAGGCGCACTCTCCCCCAAAGGACAAAACAATTGTAATCAAAATAAATCATGTACCTAAAATATAATGCAGGCTTTGCTTAGTGCTCTGATGTGTTTCTAAGGTTTGTTTCCCTCTATTAAACAATCAGAAAGAGTGGAAGGATTTGCACCATCCAATTTCTCCCCCAACTTGTAATCTATGGTATCACGTTTAAATTTTCTTACTTTTCTTGCGTTGATCTCGTTGGTGTCTTCATCCAATTGTTTATTCAAATCTGCTAGTGTCGCGTTCCAGTCTTCATTTTCCAGTTTCGTAGAAATTTCTTGTTTGAGTTCTGTTATTTCTTTGTTAAGGTCTTCCAGTAGTGTAGATAGTTCTTCAACTATAAGTAAAATTAAATCCAGTGAACATTTGTTCAAAATTGCCTCCCATTTTTCTGTAAATTTAGAATTGTTTTTACATAGTGTGGATTTCAAGGCAATTCTTAGACCCTCGGTATTCGCTGTACTTTGTGGTACTTGATCAGAGTACTAGCATGTAATCTTTGGTTAATAGCTCTTTTGGAAGTGTATAACAACTGTTTAATGATGGATTGTGTTGAGGTGGTACTGGTGCTGATTCCTTCTGTTTCCTCAAATAAAGCATAGATTCGTTGTGTTTCCTCTGAGGAATAAACAAACGTGTTTGCTCTACGTTCCGTAGTTTTAGCAATTTCTTCCATTGTAGTAGTGGGTGCGTTCTCTGTGTTACTCAGTGGGGAGACAAATGTGAAAAAGAGAGAATGGCGCACTCTTGAGATAGTCAGAATATTCGAATGGTAATCAAGTAAGTGGTGCAAGAAGGTAAGTCCTCCTGAGTATGAGGATGATCCAGACGTGGTTGCACTCTCTTGGATTAAGAGAGTGTCTCCCTCTTGCACTCGAAAGACTGTTTAATGATTAATCAAGGTAATAATTGAGTACTGTACAACCTTGTCATCCTTGTATATCTTTAGTTTTATTATTCAATTGTCCATGAAATCAATCAGTTCCTTGAATTCAAAATTCATTCAAAGATGCCCAATGCATTTTGGGCCGATGAGCCCTTCATCAGGGGCTAATATACTCTAGAAAAGGAAACAAGGTATCAACTAAATAATGCTGAATGTTCATTATACACATATAGCTAATAACCAGTAGAAACACGTATTCAATTATGATAGAAACAACCCATGAAGTGGTATATTAAGCGTGACCAAAAGTACACTGTGAATGGCATGGTTAATAGTTATCCGAAGATTGATGTCAATCAATATGAAAGTGTTAAACGGTGTGCCCGTGATACAAGCCATGAGTGAATCAATGACATCAGTCGTCTTAATATTGCTAAACATGTCAGTCATTGCACGGGTAAAAAGCTGTGCAGAAAAATAAAAGATTGTACTGTGAATAAGATCATGCGATGGTGAAGGAATGAAGAAATGTGAATGCGAAACGGGTCAAGTTATACTAAACGCTCGAATAAATCAAGATTTGGTTGAACTCACATGTCTTGAAAAACGTATCGGCATTACTCTGTGAAAAGGACGGGGTGAAAAAAAGGTGAAAAATAAACTTGTTGAAAAATGGAAACATAATACTGGACACAGCAACTAGTGCTGCGTAGAATAAACTTACTTAGAGTATGTCTCGGTAAAGATTTGAAGATCCGAAAATCTGCGTGGATGCCGGACGGCGTTCAGAAAAGTTTGGAAGTGCACGTCAGCTTACGTTGGTGTATGACCAGCGTCGCTAGGAATTCTGGGATAACATGAACTACACGGTAAACAGACTCGTAGTTTCACACGAGTATCGATGTAGATAATAACGGTGAAAACGGGACACAGGACAAAGTGGTGTAAACTATGTAAAAAACAAATATGTGGTTTGACGCGGGTGGATCAGTGTGAATAATGAAAACGGAAAATATAACTGAACGTGGAAAGTTCAAAAGAATAAACAAATGGCATATTGGCAATAAGCAATGTCGCTGTCAACAGTGACATATCTTAGAGTGTAATGGACTGTGTGAATTGAAATGAAAAAATTCCAAAAGGTTGAAAAAATAA
Source organism: Calotriton arnoldi (assembly GCA_963921515.1). Classification (NCBI taxonomy): domain Eukaryota; kingdom Metazoa; phylum Chordata; class Amphibia; order Caudata; family Salamandridae; genus Calotriton; species Calotriton arnoldi. Next base: position 150,387 of record CAWUFW010013435.1, read on the forward strand.
AAATGTGATCAATTCTGAGTGTGATACATACACTGTACAAAATATAGTGAAAAGGTGTAAAGAATGTGTAAAATGATGTAATAAGTGAATAAAGATGCGTGATGTTGAAATATAACTAATGTGCTGATCAAGTCTTCCAAAGCACAGATCCGAGGGGAATTCAGAATCTGTGTGTAGTGTGAAGGTACATATTCTACAAAAAAACAACCAAGATCATAACGTTCATTAAGACCTTTTGGACTGGAGGAATCCAGTCTGTTTATCCAATATACTTCTCTCTGTAACATGAATTGCGTGTTGTTTCGTCCCTTCAAAACTGGTACTTGTTCAAGAATCAGAAACCGGAGTTGACTGATATTTTGTTGAAAGTGATTTGCAATTGATGATTTCATCTGGTGAGTTCGAATGTTACTCTTATGTTCATTGAGTCTTATCCGCATTTTTCTCTCCGTCTTGCCCACGTAAACCATGCTACACGGGCATTTTAACATATAAATAACATTTTGACTGTTGCACGTAGCTGTTACTTTTAATTTTATGTTGTGACCTTTCTGAGGATGTTGAATGGTGTTACCCTTTATGATCGAATTACAATTTCCACAATTGTAGCAAGGTGTAGTCCCTTTGAAAATTGTATCTTTGATGTTCTGAGATGTGGTTACAATTTGTTTTAAGTTTCTCGACCGTTGGTAAGCGAATCTCGGTGGTGTGTCATAGATGTGTCTAAAATCCATTTCAGTTCCAAGCATCGGCCAATATCTTAAGATGATTTTTTTAATAGAGTAACTTTGAGTAGAAAATTTAGACACGAAAACGCTTCTCGATTCATCTTTGTTAATAGGTTTCGACCTTAACAATGTCTGACGTGTGAGTTTATCAACTTTGTGACTAGCGTTATCCAAGATATTCATAGGGTATTTTCGTTGTTTAAATTTTTCGATACAAGTGTCTTTACTTGCGTTGTATAGTTCTTGAGTGCTGGATGGTAGGTTTGGTATATACCTGTGTAATGAGAGTTCCATTATCATTGGTCACAACGGTATCCAGAAATGTTATAGAATCCTTACTGATGGTGTGTGTGAATTCTATGCGGTAATCGACGTTATTCAATGTTTGTAAAAGTGATTCAAGTTTCGTGGTAGATCCTTGCCATAAAATAAAAATGTCATCAATGTATCGTTTGTATAAAACGAGATTTTCATTCCATTCTTGATCATTCAGAATGTGGTCTAACTCTAATCGATACATGTACAGATTAGCATACGTTGGGGCTGCACAATTGCCCATCGATGTTCCAGAGCATTGGATATAATAATTACCGGACCATTCAAAGTAGCTGTGATACAATGTAAAATGGATGAGTTCCATTAAAAAAACTTTGAGGTCGTGAGGTTTGTTTGTAGTCACAAGAAAAGATTCAACTGCTTCCATGCCTTTGTCATGAGGTATCGATGTATAGAGTGCTTTGACGTATCAACTAAATAATGCTGAATGTTCATTATACACATATAGCTAATAACCAGTAGAAACACGTATTCAATTATGATAGAAACAACCCATGAAGTGGTATATTAAGCGTGACCGAAAGTACACTGTGAATGGCATGGTTAATAGTTATCCGAAGATTGATGTCAATCAATATGTAAAGTGTTAAACGGTGTGCCCGTGATACAAGCCATTACAGCGAATACCGAGGGGTCTAAGAATTGCCTTGAAATCCACACTATGTAAAAACAATTCTAAATTTACAGAAAAATGGGAGGCAATTTTGAACAAATGTTCACTGGATTTAATTTTACTTATAGTTGAAGAACTATCTACACTACTGGAAGACCTTAACAAAGAAATAACAGAACTCAAACAAGAAATTTCTACGAAACTGGAAAATGAAGACTGGAACGCGACACTAGCAGATTTGAATAAACAATTGGATGAATACACCAACGAGATCAACGCAAGAAAAGTAAGAAAATTTAAACGTGATACCATAGATTACAAGTTGGGGGAGGTATATACCTGGGCAGATGTATATGCGAACAAGAGACAACTACGAAGAAACACCGGTCATCCATCTGATATAGACACTACATCCTCAGATGATTTGCAAACCAGAGGTAGAACACCACGAACTCAAGCGGACCCTCAAACCAAAAGTTTACACCCAGCTATAGATGACTCACTTGAATCAACTGTTGAAGCTCCTTCCACATCTTCTACCAATGGCAGACAATCTTTTTTAGAAGTAGGTCCAAAACCACAAGACGAAGCAGGAGGAAAGTCAACATCAACAAAACCGGTTGCGAAGGGAACACGCAGCCAGAGAACCTGGTGATCAATATTTCCAGACACAAACTAACGGATTTTCAAATGAGAACTTTACAAAAAGGAACATCGTTTGTGCCTACACACCATTCAAATCATCTTGACACAGAAGTTTGTTTTTTCAAATTTATGCGGACACTTAGGCTCAAACACTTTTTTCATAACGTTATGGATTCTACATACAGACCCCGTGACAATACACTAATGGGATTACGGAATAAAAGCACATTCATTGCTCCCACCAGCCACAAAGTACTAGATGCTTTCGAAACCATTACCCTCAAAGAACTCAGCAAAATATCTAACAGACGAAAATTTAAGAATACTAACATCACCCAAAAAGAGCAACAAGCTCTTTTTCAAATAGCAGCAAGAACTGAAATTACCATCCGTGAAACTGACAAAGGAGGGGCAATGGTTATTATGGATTCTGACTTTTATGAGAAAAATGTCAATGATCATATTCAAGATCGCAACATATACATGCCTTTATCGTTTGATCCTACCAATGATTTCATAAAAATCTTGCAAACCATAATCGATGAGGCTATTGAAAAGGGCACCATCAACAATGAAGACAGGAATTACCTCATCAAAACCAACCCGTCTATACCCTACATTTACATGATACCTAAGATTCATAAACACGCTACTTTACCTCCATTTAGGCCAATTGTTTCCACCATCAATTCATTACATGAACCTATCGGAAGATACTTGGATAAACATCTACAGCCATTGGTACAATCCATGAGTACATACATCAGAGACACCACCGATTTCATAAATACATTGGAAACTGTTCAAGACAAAATTACTCCCAACACCATACTTTGTTCCGTCGACGTCAAAGCACTCTATACATCGATACCTCATGACAAAGGCATGGAAGCAGTTGAATCTTTTCTTGTGACTACAAACAAACCTCACGACCTCAAAGTTTTTTAATGGAACTCATCCATTTTACATTGTATCACAGCTACTTTGAATGGTCCGGTAATTATTATATCCAATGCTCTGGAACATCGATGGGCAATTGTGCAGCCCAACGTATGCTAATCTGTACATGTATCGATTAGAGTTAGACCACATTCTGAATGATCAAGAATGGAATGAAAATCTCGTTTTATACAAACGATACATTGATGACATTTTTATTTTATGGCAAGGATCTACCACGAAACTTGAATCACTTTTACAAACATTGAATAACGTCGATTACCGCATAGAATTCACACACACCATCAGTTAGGATTCTATAACATTTCTGGATACCGTTGTGACCAATGATAATGGAACTCTCATTACACAGGTATATACCAAACCTACAGATCGTAACAACCTATTACATTTTCATAGCTTTCACCAGCCTTCTCTCAAAGAACATTTACCGTACTCCCAGCTACTCAGACTCAAAAGAATATCCAGCACTCAAGAACTATACAACGCAAGTAAAGACACTTGTATCGAAAAATTTAAACAACGAAAATACCCTATGAATATCTTGGATAACGCTAGTCACAAAGTTGATAAACTCACACGTCAGACATTGTTAAGGTCGAAACCTATTAACAAAGATGAATCGAGAAGCGTTTTCGTGTCTAAATTTTCTACTCAAAGTTACTCTATTAAAAAAATCATCTTAAGATATTGGCCGATGCTTGGAACTGAAATGGATTTTAGACACATCTATGACACACCACCGAGATTCGCTTACCAACGGTCGAGAAACTTAAAACAAATTGTAACCACATCTCAGAACATCAAAGATACAATTTTCAAAGGGACTACACCTTGCTACAATTGTGGAAATTGTAATTTGATCATAAAGGGTAACACCATTCAACATCCTCAGAAAGGTCACAACATAAAATTAAAAGTAACAGCTACGTGCAACAGTCAAAATGTTATTTATATGTTAAAATGCCCGTGTAGCATGGTTTACGTGGGCAAGACGGAGAGAAAAATGCGGATAAGACTCAATGAACATAAGAGTAACATTCGAACTCACCAGATGAAATCATCAATTGCAAATCACTTTCAACAACTTCAACACAATATCAGTAAACTCCGGTTTCTGATTCTTGAACAAGTACCAGTTTTGAAGGGACGAAACAACACGCAATTCATGTTACAGAGAGAAGTATATTGGATAAACAGACTGGATTCCTCCAGTCCAAAAGGTCTTAATGAACGTTATGATCTTGGTTGTTTTTTGTAGAATATGTACCTTCACACTACACACAGATTCTGAATTCCCCTCGGATCTGTGCTTTGGAAGACTTGATCAGCACATTAGTTATATTTCAACATCACGCATCTTTATTCACTTATTACATCATTTTACACATTCTTTACACCTTTTCACTATATTTTGTACAGTGTATGTATCACACTCAGAATTGATCACTTTTTTATTTTTATTTTTTCAACCTTTTGGAATTTTTTCATTTCAATTCACACAGTCCATTACACTCTAAGATATGTCACTGTTGACAGCGACATTGCTTATTGCCAATATGCCATTTGTTTATTCTTTTGAACTTTCCACGTTCAGTTATATTTTCCGTTTTCACTATTCACACTGATCCACCCGCGTCAAACCACATATTTGTTTTTTACATAGTTTACACCACTTTGTCCTGTGTCCCGTTTTCACCGTTATTATCTACATCGATACTCATGTGAAACTACGAGTCTGTTTACCGTGTAGTTCATGTTATCCCAGAATTCCTAGCGACGCTGGTCATACACCAACGTAAGCTGACGTGCACTTCCAAACTTTTCTGAACGCCGTCCGGCATCCACGCAGATTTTCGGATCTTCAAATCTTTACCGACACATACTCTAAGAAAGTTTATTCTACGCAGCACTAGTTGCTGTGTCCAGTATTATGTTTCCATTTTTCAACGAGTTTATTTTTCACCTTTTTTTTCACCCCGTCCTTTTCACAGAGTAATACCGATACGTTTTTCAAGACATGTGAGTTCAACCAAATCTTGATTTATTCGAGCGTTTAGTATAACTTGACCCGTTTCGCATTCACATTTCTTCATTCCTTCACCATCGCATGATCTTATTCACAGTACAATCTTTTATTTTTCTGCACAGCTTTTTACCCGCGCAATGACTGACATGTTTAGCAATATTAAGACGACTGATGTCATTGATTCACTCATGGCTTGTATCACGGGCACACCGTTTAACACTTTACATATTGATTGACATCAATCTTCGGATAACTATTAACCATGCCATTCACAGTGTACTTTCGGTCACGCTTAATATACCACTTCATGGGTTGTTTCTATCATAATTGAATACGTGTTTCTACTGGTTATTAGCTATATGTGTATAATGAACATTCAGCATTATTTAGTTGATACCTTGTTTCCTTTTCTAGAGTATATTAGCCCCTGATGAAGGGCTCATCGGCCCGAAATGCATTGGGCATCTTTGAATGAATGTTGAATTCAAGGAACTGATTGATTTCATGGACAATTGAATAATAAAACTAAAGATATACAAGGATGACAAGGTTGTACAGTACTCAATTATTACCTTGATTAATCATTAAACAGTCTTTCGAGTGCAAGAGGGAGACACTCTCTTAATCCAAGAGATTACATATATGCACACACACTTATTCCACCTAAGAAGGTAAGTTGGGACAGATGGGCGGCTTCTCGACAGAAGAAGGATGAGAGCGCGTCTGATTTCTTTACTCGGTTTGAAGACACGTTTTTGGATTATAGTAGACAGGATATGTCTGCTGAGGGAGGAGTTTGTTTGTTTGTTGATAGGTTTGTTACTAATCTTCCTGAAATAATGACTCGTTTGCAGGCATCTGAGAGTACTTGGTCTACGTCTTCTCCCTCTGTTATTTTGAATATGGCCTAATATCATGAACATCAAGATCAGGAGGAAAAGGATAAAAGTGACAAGAAACATAAGGATCTAAAGACGAAGGTGTTGTTGCAGCAAGCATTTAGGGGAAATAATAGGGGACGAGGAGATCCTTCTCGACAACTTCCACGTACTAGGCAGCCTTCATCGACACCTTTGGGGCAGAATCAATGTGCGTATTGTAAGGAGCAAGGACATTGGCGTAGCCAGTGCCCTGTGCTTTTACAGAAGGTTGCGTCCCCCAGAGGACGAAGTTCTGGTGGTAGGGGTCATGGGACAGATAGGAATCAGAATGTTGCGCCCCGGTGGGCCGTTCTGATAATAATTATTTTGATGACCCGAGAGATGGACAGTATTATCATGATGATTTTGATATGGATGATGTGACAGGTATGTCTTACAGTTAGGACAGCCAGGGACAGGGTTAGGGACCAGTTCAGATACCTGTGGATCAGCGTGTTCCTTATGTCACAGCGGATTTGCAAGGCTCGACTAAGGAATTTTTGGTGGACACAGGTGCAACAAAGAGTTCTGTTTCTCGACATATGGTCCCCGGGGCGGCTCTGTCTGGCCACAATAATATTTCGGTAGGTCTTTCAGGTGTACCTGTTGTAAGCCCCATTTCACGACCCCTTGCATTGACTGTTGGTCCTTTCACTGTGGAATCTCCTTTCTTGTTAACATCTAATTGTGGTGAAAATCTGATGGGTTTGGATCTGTTGAAGAAGTTGCATGCTACCATTTGTTGCTCCCCTGCAGGTGTTTATATTACTATGGGCCCAAATGTGAGCACTAGTCAGTGTTTCAGAATGCCCCCCTTCCAGCTGAATTTGCTCAGGTACCACCCAAGCTAAAGATAATGCTGTTCTACTCCGCATTCCTCAGTGTAAGATACCTTAGGCAGGAGAACGGGCTCTTCTTCATATTATTCAGGATTTGATACGAAAGAGAGTAGTTGAAGAAACCCACATCTGTAATAGTCCTATTCTCCGGGTCCTTCAGAGGACACCTTCGGGTTCCCCTGATGTTGTTGATGTTTATCGCTTTGTGATTAATTTGCGATAGGTTAATAAAATTGTAGTTCCGCAGTTTCCAGTGGTTCCTGATATCACTACGCTTTTAATTCCATCTACTGCTAAGTTCTTTTCTGTCATTGATCTGAAAAAAGCATTTTTTAGTATTCCTATCCACCCAGACAGTAGATATTTGTTTGGATTTACACTAGCGCGCAGAAGCTTTAGATTCTGTCGTGCTCCTCAAGGCTATACAGAGAGTCTTAGTATTCAGAGTCAGGCATTAAAAAGTCAGTTGGATTCACTATCGCTTTCTCCAGGTAATGTATTGGTGCAGTATGTCGATGACTTGTTAATTGCTTCTGATACGGAACAAGGTTGCAGGGACAGTACAGTGCAGTTGTTGCTGCATTTGGCACATCATGGACATAAGGTCTCTCTTTCGAAATTTCAATATTGTCAACAGGCGGTCACCTATCTCGGTCACCTACTGTCGAAGGAGGGTAGGAGGTTGACCCCTGAGTGTATCAGTACTATTGTTAAAATGCCCATTCCACAAACTCAGAAAGATGTACGTGCTTTTACAGGTATTACTTCCTACTGTCGCCAGTGGATCCCAAACTACTCGTTACTAATCAAACCTTTGCTTGTATCAACAACGAAAGAGGTGAATGAGCCTTTGCCTTGGCCGTCCGAATGCCAGCAGCCTTTTGAGCAATTAAAAACTGCGCTTTGTTCAGCTCCGGTGCTTGGCACACCAAATTATAACAAACCGTTTGTGCTCTATGTTCATGAAATGGCTGGTTGCGCACTTTGTCCTAACACAGAAATTTGGGGATAAACAAAGGCCTTGTGCTTATATTTCTGCTGTGCTAGACCCTGTTGCTAGGGCCCTTCCAAGTTGTCTGTGAGCGGTCGCGGCTGTGGCCATTTCAATCAGGCAATCGGCTGGACTCGTACTTGATACTGACCTCACAGTTATGGTACTCCATGCTGTGGATACACTTTTGAATAAGACAAAGACACAGCACCTCACTAGTGCACGTCTTACTGGCTATGAATTGATATTGTTTGCTAAACATATTACTATCAAAAGATGTGCCACTTTGAACCCAGCCACGTTGCTACCCCTCCCTTCTGAGAATGATGCAGTCGACAAACATGACTGTATTTTCCGGACGGAAGAAGAGACTAAAGGATGGGTAGACCTGACTGATGTTCCCTTATCTGACCACCAAGGAGAACTATATGTCGATGGCTCCTGTTTTAAATTACCAGATGGCACCACCACTGCAGCCTATGCTATCACTACGTTGCATACAGTGGTAGAGACATCACGGGTCCCCTATCAGTCGGCTCAAGCTGCTGAGCTTGCTGCCCTTATTCGAGCTTGCAAATTGAGTAAAGGGTTGGTTGTCAATATTTATACTGACAGCCAGTACGCATTCGGGGTCGTGTATAATTTTGGGCGACTTTGGGCAGAGAGAGGGTTTCTTACCGCTCATGGTACCAAGATTCAGCATGGGCACCTTATATCGCGGCTTTTGTCTGCTTTAACGCTTCCCAAGAAATTGGCAATAATCAAGGGCAGTGCCCATAGAAAGGTTATTGAGGATGTGGGTAGAGGAAATGCTTTTGCAGATCAGGTAGCTAAGGAAACGGCCCAAAGTAAAATGAAACTTATGTTTGTCGCAGGTCCAGCTAGATGGGTTCCAGAGGTTGTTATGTTTGAAAATACCCTTGAGAGTGTAAAGGAGATACAAAGTGAAGCCACGATAGAAGAATTAGCTAAATGGCAGGAGAGTACAGCACAGTTGAACGAGGAAGGGTGTTGGATTGATAAATCTGGAGAACAGAATTGGATGTTGCCGGATGCATACATTCTTCCTGTGGTTACTGTGGCCCATGGTCCAGCTCATATCAGTGCAAAAGACATTTGTAAATTGTTAGCCCCTGTATGGCATAATGATAACATTTCCAAGACAGCTGCGCATTTGGTGAAATACTGTATGGTCTGTATGATGCATAATCCAGGGAAGGGTACCCCTACACCACCTGGTAATTTTACACCACCTATTTTTCCTTTTGAAGTCCTCAAAATGGACTATATTGAATTAGAGAGATGCAATAATCTTAAGTACGTTTTGGTGGTTGTATGTGCGTTCAGTAAATGGGTTGAGGCCTACCCCACTAAAGATAATACGGCCATTACGACTGTGAAGGTACTCCTTAAAGAGTGCTTTCCTTGTTTCGGCTTGCCCCGAATTATCTGGAGTGACAACAGAAGTCATTTTAATGGGAAAGTGATTAAATTGATTTGTGAAGGTTTGCACGTTAAATAGAAATTTCATGCTGCCAATCATCCACAGTCAGCGGGTTTGGTTGAGAAGTACAATGGTACTCTCAAACTGAAATTTGCAAAAATTCCGGAGACAACAGGGTTGAAATGGCCATATGCTCTACCGTTAGATCTTCTGTCAATAAGAACCACAGCTCATTCTAGAACAGGATTGTCACCTTATGAGGTCATGTTCGGATGCCCGGCGAATGACTGGGTCGTCCCACATCCTCGTAAATACTCAGATATTGAATATCCTGTGTTGCTTGATTATCTTGGCCAGTTAACAGAACATTTACGTTCTATTCACCAACAGATGCGGGAGTCCTTACCTTCTGTACCAGAGGGGCCCAGCCACGACATTCAGCCTGGAGATTTTATTCTAGTAAGGAATTTTCAGCGGAAGAAACGTTTGGAGCAGCTCTGGAAAGGTCCTGAGCAGGTTCTGTTGGTGACACGGACGGCTGTAAAGGTTGCTGATCGAAAGAACTGGGTGCAGGCCACCCACTGCCGGAGGATTCTTATGCCGTTACCATATGACCAGTGGGTCAAAGAGGGCGTCGGCGACACCGAGTGTGAGCAGGTGCCCAGGTTTTTTCCCTTTAGTGATGCCCAGTTGACCTGGACACAGACAGATAAGGAGAACGATAATGTTTTAAATGAGGCTGTCAACCCAGAAATACGAGCTATTCAGGAGTCTTTGTTTATTGATCATACGTTGCCTGGGGCTACCAGGTACAATTTGCGCCCTCGGCTGAGGGATACTGAGTCCTAGGAGAAGAAAGATTAGGGATGGAATGTGTAAGATAGGTAGTACTGAGTCACAGTACCAACGGAATTAACTGAAATTGGTGGAAATTTTGTGCTTACTTTGTCTTTATTGTTTGAACATTAGCTAGTGAGAGCAGAAGTATATCTTGAAGGTATACCATCTTTATCGGCGTGGGCTAGATTAAAAGAGCTTAGGACTGAGCAAGCTCCACCGCTGGTGCTCAAGAGCGCCAACTTATTAATGGACAATAGGAGCCTGTACCAGTGAGGCTCTGACAGAAACTGGGAACTTGTATATTTTCTTGTATTTTGTTTTTTTGTTTTGATTCATTATGCATCTCTTTGGTAGGAAGGTTGCTCAAGAGGAACAGCATAATGTGGTGTGGACACGGAAACGCAGAATCATATGTGTTGTTCTTTTGGTCTTGCTGATAATAATACTGTGTGGGGTGTCATAGATTTTGGAAAATGTTAAAAGTGTGCCTTTGCGCAGCAAGGGTAAGGTTATCACCCCGAAAAGAAATAAAAGAACAGCCAGAGTAATATATTTCTAGAAACACATAAGAGGTTCTTCGGGGAGGGGACAGCTTGTTACCCCACCCAATCTGTCACTAGTTTGTGGACTGCTTATCCATTGTCACTTGTAAATTATACTACACTCGGCCATCTCAGTTCACAGAAGTGACAGGAGTGTTTGGTTTTGGTTATCCGTGGCCATGTCTATATCATAGAAAGCCACTGGCAATGGGTTATCCAGGTTGTGATAACAATACATATTGTGACAATTTTTATATGGAGAAACAGAATGTCACATTGGTGGTTGGCATTACAAGGAATTGATAGTTACCCGAGAGGCCGGTTATTATCCTGCTTGTTACCCCATCGTGAATAGCACTGATACTTCACTATATATAAATTGCTCAGGAATAGTGTTCTATAAAAATACGATCCCCTTGGTAAATGACGAGAATCCAAGTACTTTCGGAATGAACTCCAGGTGTGCAGCAGTGGATTATGAGGGACCGATTTATGCACACCAGGGGTTTTTCTTTTTGTCTAATGGGACGTATTCTAATGTTCATAATGGTACAGATAATGTGGCCCTTGGAATGGTATTGCCCTGGGGTGTACCTTGTAAATATGCCAAGCCTAGCATATGATGGGTTAAAAGGACTCTGATGAAAGAATTCTGTGAGGGAGTGACCAATATAGATGTCAATAATTATAGTAACGGGATCACTTTTGGATACTTCCTTTCGTCTATCTTCACCTTGGGTGGTACCTCTATGGCCAGGGGTGAAAAGGCTTGAGAATATTTTGGATGTAAGCTGCACATTTTATCTAATACTACAGTAGCAGCTTTGCGTGACATCACCACTGAGTTGAAGAGTATGCAAATATATTCGGAACAGACCGGATATGCAGTTGATTTTATTCTAGCTAAGAGTGGTGGAGTATGCGCGGTAGTGGGCGATCAGTGTGTGGTCGGGATCAACAATATAGAAAAGAACATTACCAAACACATTTTAGATATCCTTGAAAATGTCAAAGGAATGGAAAGTGGGAATTGGAGTTGGTCTCTTATTGGCTGCTGGGGCTGGATTCTTGAAAAAGTGATTTATCTGATTGTGGTATTGGTGCTTTGCTGTGCTCTTCTTCAGTGTCTTCCCTACTGCTGCTCCTACTGTACCACTATTCTTACACCTAAACGGAAGATATCAATTGATGATACAAATGCCGCTATAATGATTCAAAAGGATATTGAGGATCTGATGAATATTGATGAGGGAATATTCGAGAATTCCTCCCTCCTTGCTGTTTCACTTTCTGATGCTGATAGTATGTAGTGCTCATAACTGTTTATTAATGTGATTTCTTATTACTGTTTGTAGTTTTGTTTTCTCTTGTTGCCGTTAGAAAATGTTTTAGCTCATGCTAAAAGGAGGATCTGTTAGAATAGAAACTGTTTATGCTTACGTAGAGCTCCATGTAAGTTAGCATTCCCTGTGCCATTTTCTCTTTAGGCGCCATTTTAGGCTGTTCGAAACTGACCTCGTTCTATTCCGAGAAATGCTCCCCTCTGAGATTCGTTTCTTCACTTCGTTTTGTTTCAGTAATGAGCACACTGTTCATGTCAGCACATAGCTTTCTCACTAGATAGAGGCCCTCTCCCACTTGTCTGGTGGCGGGCTCCGGGTGGAATGACCTTGGACTATGTTAGTTTGTATAAGTTATGAGCGCTGAAACCTTTTTTTCTGTATTTCGCTGTTTAACTGCACCTGCTTGGAAAATTCCACTGTGGGTGTGTTTTCGCCTGGCTATGAAATGTACATAATGTATCTTTATGCTTGTCAAGTTCAGTTCCCTCTGTAGCACTCCTAGCGACTGGGCAGATGGGGCTCCACTCTAAGTGTATATGAATAAACCGTTTTCGATTTGTATTTACGGGCCATGCAGCGATGTGGCTTGATCCTTGGCCACAGGCGCTTGGAGTGGCTGGTTCCTCCGGTAGAACCCTGGCCTCTGGCAGTGACTAACCTTCTGAATTAAAGTTCAAGACATGGCCGGCAGGGAGAACTTCCCAGAACTGGGCAGCTGAGAGGGCGGCAGCGGGCCCCAGTGGGCCCCAGCGTCTGTACGATTCAAAGTCCCCCCGTGACAAGCAGCTGTGCTGTCGCCTGACATGATCCTGTTGGCTGAGCGGGGGGGTGTCCCATCACCGGAAACTGGCTATGGGCTGAGGCTGCTGCGGAGTTACGTATACTTCCACATATCCACGGGAGTGTGCAGCCTATGACCCAGATACTGTATCGCTTCACAAATGAGCCGCTGAGTCCCATCATTGAGTGGCCTTGCGGCAGGCAGACCCCCTGGTCGTGGGGCGGCTGAGTTGGGCCTTGGTGCGGCTTGTAGTAAGGGGTGGTCCTGCTTTTTTGTGACTCTGCATACCCTGGAGTTCCCTTATATGACTTTATTGGCTTCATTGTTTGATCAAGCATTTCAGTGATAATTTCAGCCGCTTTCCTTTAGTGACCACTCCTGCTGCTCCCTTGGGACTGTGATCTGGGGGTCTGGTGGGTCAAGGGTGCCTGCGACACCTAGGACTGTGGCCAGGGGAGGCTGGCGCTGGTTCCAATAATGCGGTGCTGCTGGCAGCCATCACCCAGTCGAAAGACATTTAGTATGCCAAAATGGGCGCGGTTGGCTTGGATGTAAATCTACTGCGCCAAGATCTACGGAAGGTGGTTGAGAGGATTGCAGTTACTGAGACCAGGGTATTCAATGTCAAAGATGTCACGACATCCTTCCAGCAAAAGGTCACCACACTCACAGCTGTGACTAAGGAGTTAGCGGCGCGGGTTGAGGATGCGAGGGGTCATGCCCGTCGCAGTAACCTATGGTTTGTGGGGTTTCCTGAATGCTGCAAGGGTGAGTCAATGGACAAATTCCTTGTCCAATGGATCCACGCAATTGTACTCCCAGAGTCCCTTTCCTCCTGCATCGTTACAGAACGGGCCCATAGGGCTCTGATGAAGAGGCCTCCCTCTGGCGCTCAGCCACTACCAGTTATTGCTAAAATCCTTAATTTCCTAGATAGAGATGTGATCCTGAAGTTTGCATGGAGTCAGGACAAGCTCCTTTTATATTCCCACCCCATCATAATATTTACTGACTATACTAAAAGGGTGTAACAACAACGCTAATCCTTTGTCGCTGCAAAGAAGCGACTGCGAGACCTCAAAATACCTTATATGTTACTCTTCCCTGCTCACATGCTGGTGGTCTTTAACTCTCAAACCATGTTCTTTGACACCCTGGAGGAGGTTTTCGCATGGTGACCGCTTGACCGCAATTCCATACGCAGCTGTCCACGCTATTCCTATCCCAGGTCCAGATGGCTGATACAGACCCCACCGGGTCTGTCGGGCGCCTCCATGTATTGACATGGAACGTTTGTGGAATCCTCAATAAGATCAAGTGTGGAGCGGTGCTTAGACAAGCTAAAAGGTTACAAGCTGACATTCTCCTTTTACAGGAGACACACATCCTGGGGTCCAAAGTCCAGTGTCTGGCCAGATTTGGGTACACACAGACATTTCATTCCAGGTTTGTGAGGGGATCACAGGGTGTCACTGTCCTTATACACCATAGGGTTCACTTTAGATCCCTGAGAACGTGGGCGGATACACAGGACAGGTATGTATTTGTCGTGGGTACAATATTTGGGGAATCCCTTGTCATTGGCAGCGTACATGCCCCCTGCCATTGGGAAAATCCTTTATTGACCGCATGATGCTATGTCCCTGGAGGTAGATAGATGGCATGCAGGGGAGGGGAAATAGGAGTCCGGCGGTCCAGACTGCGGTCTCTTGTGGCAACGTAGGGGTGGGCAGATGCCTGGAGGGCCTATCATCCCTCTGAATCCGGATACACATATTATTCTGCAGTTCATGGCTCCTTCTCCCGACTGGACCATTTGTTGGTCCCCACCTGCCTCATACATCGTTTATCCAGGGTAGACATTTTGCCTAGAGGACTATCTGACCATTCCCCAGTGGCACTATGGCTTCATATGGGTCAGTGGCATCCTCCCTTTTGTTGCTGGCTTTCACCCTGGCACTTGCGAAACCTGCCCTACAGAGCGCTGTTATACCACGCTATATTGGAATATTTCTCCCTTAAGGCTTAGACCATCTCCTCTACGAAAGTTCTATGGGAGGCCATGAAGCCCACGCTTTGTGGTGTCAATATGAGTTTCTGTGGTGGCGAGCAAAGGCGCAGAACTCAGGAGTTGTCTCAACTCGAGGTGCAGATATTAGACCTAGAGGAAAGTGGTCGTGGTGGGGGCGGCAGAATGGCACAAAGACAGCTATGTCGGACCCAACAAAAATACCAGCAGGGTCTCCTAGAAGAGGCCAAGCGTGCCTGGCAGGCACCTCAGAGCCGCATATACCAATGGGGGGATAAATCCAGCTCAATGCTTCACAGGCTGTGCCAGGTATACTGTGCGGTGACACCAGTGCCAGTTATTAATTATGAGCGGGGAGCTATTGTCAGGCCCTGGAGAGGCGGCTCGGAGCTTTGCTGACTACTATAAAGACGTATATGCCAAGAGAGAGGTTGCAACCGCAGACCAAATAGCCGACTTCATAGAAGCCTTGCCCCCCAAATCCCTATCTGAGTCCGCTAGCATACAGCTGGACGAGCCGCTTACTGAGGAGGAACTGGCTGCGGCTCTAGCGGTGTTGCGGCCCGGGAAGGCCCCCGGACCTAATGGTTTTCCCAGTGAATTTCTCAAAGCTTATATGTCACAACTGGGAACACACCTGCTGGGGGGCACTTCAAACAGGGCTTAAAGAGATGTGGCTCCTCCCAGATTGGAGAAATGCCGAAATTGTGGTATTTCCCAAACCAGGGTAACCACCTGAAGTACATTCCTCATACCACCCCATTTCCCTTCTTAACATTGAGGTCAAGCTTCTTGCTAAGGCCCTGGCCAATAGATTGATGGCGCACATGCCCGACCTGATCCATCCATACCAAGCTAACTTTATGCCCTTTTGAGCCACTTGTCATAATATACGCCGGGCCTACAATGCTATAGCTTTGGCAGAACGATTGGGTTGACCCGCGGCACTGTTACTGATCAATATTGACAAGGCCTTCGATTCAGTGAGTTGGGAGTACATATTTGTGCTTCTCCAGTGACTTAATTTTGGTCAAGGTTCCTCTCTTATATACTGGTGCTATACACTGACCTGACCGCTTCGGTTCGTGTGACAGGCGCGGTATCTGATCCGTTCCCTATTCGACGTGGTACTAGGCAGGACTGCCCACTGTCCAAGTTGCTGTTTGCCCTGGCAATGGAGCCTTTGCCTGCATGGGTCAGGGTTGATGCCCAGGTACGGGGCTTTGAAGGGTCAGTAAGACTGTCTTACAGAGACACTCTATATGCTGACGACAACCATTTTCTTCATGACAAACCCCGCAGCCTCAGGTCCTTGAATTCTACAAATTATGCTGGTCTTTGGCTAGACCTCCGGATTGTATGTGAACATTGGCAAGTCTGTGCTGTTTCCACTGGGTAGTTCACCGCATGACTTGGCGTGGGCTGAGGGGCTGACGTTGCCTGTTGGAGGGTTTAAATATCTTGGGGTGTTCCTTTCGCCCGATCCCACTGTCTCCTGGAGCTATAACCTGGCCCTGATGCTTGTGCGAGTTAGGGAGGAGGTTAAGTCCTGGTCTCTATTGCCCCTGTCCCTTCTGGGTAGATCTGCCATTTCTAAGATGGTTTCATTCCCCCACCTCCTATATCAGCTCCAGAAATACCCCTATACTGTTCCTCTCTCATGGTTCCGACAGATCAATGCACTGCCGGGTCAGTTCTTGTGGGATGGTGGCACCTCCCACATAGCCCTCCAAACTTGCTTTCAGTCTACCTTCTGCTGTGGTATTACTGCCGCAGATGTTCCATCATACTATGATGCCTCCCACTTGCAGATTCTTGACTGGTGGTATGGTCTGCAAGATGGCCCGGCATACGCTACTGAGATATGTTTGATGGGTGATGCCTTTATGCCCGATTTGCTTTTTAGTGTGGCAGATCTGAGTATTCTTCCCCCAGCCACTAGAATAGTGATTCAGGTTTGGAGATGATCCCTTCGCAAAATGGGCTGGTGGAGGCGACTGACGCAGAAGACGCCGTTGAGGCGGGGCCCCCTCCTTCCTCAGGTCGCTCAGCTGCGGGGTTTTCAGGGATGGGATCATATAGGCATTTCTACACTAGTCGACGTTATGCATGGCATTGTACTTGATTCGTTTCAGGAGCTCCAATTTGAATACATGAAGCACCGCAGCCAGTTTTATAAATATCTGCAACTGCACCATGCTATCTCCCCATTTCTGCGTAACCTTTCAGATCTCCCAGAATTCAGCCCGCTAGAGGGCAAGCTATTAATGGGTGATTTAGATAGTCATAAAATTTCCCAGATCTATCAATCCTTGGTTACTAATAGCTCCACTACATTGCCTGCCCTCCGAGCGGCTTGGCAAGCTGACATTGATAACATTGATGAGGATGACACGACAGAAGCTCTGGAAGCCCCTTGTGGAGCAGCAATATCCTCTCATTTGAGATTGATTCAATTGAAATATCTACATAGAACATATATAACATAAGAAGCCGCCTGTGGCGTATGGGCCTCATAGAATCTCCCACATGTCTATTTTGTGAGACTGAGGTAGGCACGTTCATACAAACTGTGTGGAGCTGCACTGCATTCACACGCTTTTGGAAGGGGGTGGTGTCTTGTCTTGGTGACGTTCTTGCATGGGCCATTCCCTTTGCTCCAAAGTTGCTCCTTCTGCACAGCACCGAGCGAATAGGCGGGAACCGATATAAATGCCATTTACTATTTCTTGGACTCACCCTAGCGAAAAGGCACATTGCTCGACAGTGGAAAGCCAATGTGCCACCGTCCTTAGAGGAATGGAAGCATGGGATGGTTTTCTGTATGGGGCTGGAAATTGCAGTATTTCAGGCTAGGGGATGCCCCCAGAAGCATCCAAATGTCTGGCAGAGGTGGGTAGATTATCGGGCTTGTTCTTGGAGCCAGTTCGCAGAGTCAAACTGCAACTGGATGCTGAAATTAGACACTATGGCCAAGATACATAGGGAAATGAGATGTGAGCAGAATATGCATGTGTATAAGACTGTGGACACTGCTTTGGGATGGGAGGTGGGTGGTCGGGGGTACTCTGTGCATCTGTTAGTGTTTTACATATTGTAGGGGCCTTATCCTGTAGAATCCTATTTATGTTCATGGACCGTTCGGGTCCCTTTGTTGGCAAAAAAACAATAAAAGTTGTTCTGAAATTTTTTTATTAATGTGCTACTAATGTTAAGCTGCAACATGTTTTAAGATTCCTACAGGTCTATAATCTTGCAACAAGGACCCTAGTTTGGAGGTATGTCTGAAATGTCTCTGCTGTTCTGCCAAATCAGCAAAATACTGTGGTTTCGCCAAAACGTTAAAACATTTCTGCAAAACGTGAGTGCGCTTTGTGGTGATATTTTCCAGTACACTTTGCTTTCTCTTCATAATCTCAGCCAATTTGAATCATTACTACTAAGTTTGTGCTGCAGTTTTAGTAAATAGGAAAACACCTACTGGCATTTTAATTTAAAAATCGAAAGTATAATATAAGGTCCGTGGAGTGATCACATGGGGCCTGGAGAATGACGAGTAGCCAAAGAACTGAGCAAAACTCCTTGAAAAAGATGCAAGGGTGTAGTAAAGTGATGCAGCACTTTGCACCATGCACATTTTGGTGCACACTTAAGTACGGGCTGACCTAATTTGGATGGATCTTTAATTCCAACTGAGGCTGTCACAAAGATTATTACATTTCAATAACATGACACACAGGCCTCACAAAGATGGAAGAGAGATTTAGATTTACCAAAACATGGAGGTTTATTAAACGAATAGAAAAGTTACAAATTCTAATCATGAAATTAGTTGTAAATCAATAGCCAATACATGAATACATTAGTCAATGTATATAGTCAGCATAATTCAAAGCAAATAAATGTCTCAAATAACAGAAAGCAGACTCAATCTCCCGTGAAGGGAAATTCCTACTCGGCTAAGCTAGAGAAAGGTTGGGAAAGCTGGGAGAACTCAGGAAGAAGGTGTCAGCATGAAAAAGCCTTTGAGAGGAAGCATATATGAATCAAGCAAATTTCATCTAGCAAGTGTGAAAGGCATTTAAGTGCTAAGTCTGTATCACTCTAGTTTAAAACATACGTTTTCATCAGTTTGCTACACCTGCACACATGAAGGAGACCAATCAGGTTGAAGTACATGTTGAGAAGACAGTCTCATTGGTTTTACAATGCTTTCATCTAAGTGTCCGTCAGCTCCAGCATCTGCAACATAAGAAGATACACTCTTTCCAAGATGCTCTCTCCCAGGTACTCATTAGTGTGTGCTTCAAGGATCGTCTAAAGTTTAACATTCACATGAGAAAATAACAACATAATATGCATCACTTGAGGTGGCTGGTACAGCTTTTCTCCTGAAATGAAAAAGAAGATATATGACAAGGAAAGCATAGCAATCTAATGTTGTCCATTTTACTATGTGGCCTATGTTAAGTACAGTCAAATAAAACATAATAAGTGTACAGTAAATACATTTGCGTGTTGCACGTTAATATCGTTATGTGTGTAAAACATTTAATTAGAAAATATTCTTTCAAACTCTCCCTCTAATAACTCTGGAGGTCATCACATATTACCCATAATTCCCTTCAAAACCGCACTTAACATAACAGTTGTTGACCTTTGCAGCTTACGTCTGATCTCTACCAAATCACATAATTCATTATATGTGGCTCCGCAGTTCCTTAAGCCCCACCTCTGCCTATTTCCTTTTCCTCCCATTCAATTTTGTTAGAAACTTTTCTCCATTACATTTTGACCAACCATTTCCAGTTATTGGTTTGATCTCCCTTATGAAAAGAAATAGGCATATCACAGAAAGCTCAATGATTAATACAGTAGTTAGTATGGTACCTAACAATCCACTGGCAATACCATTGACCAACTGCGAAAAATCTTTTTCCTATGGCTTCCCAGGCACCTGTCTCTTCCATATCATTCAACCCTTTTGAAACTTCTGAAATATTAGTAACAAACTGATTAATTTCATTGCTAGTTTTAGGCACATAGGTGGAGCAGCGTAATTTTGGCTCCACCTTTATACGTCACAAATGCATAGCATAAACATGCACTTAGCACGTTTCCTGTGTGGCCTAATGATATTAATGATAAAGATGTTGCACTTACCATTATTATTGAAGTGAATTCATTGTAGAATTAGAGAATTCATGCATAACCCTGTGTGCCGTAATCATATTAAATGAGCCATTCTTTGGAGGTTTGATGAATAAACCATCCGTAGATATTTAGAAAGTGTTTACTTTAGAAACAATAATGATTTGTGTAATGTGTGCACTAATGTTTCATATATTTCACATAAAATGTAGTTCTTGGCCCTACTTACACATGTCTATTAAAGATATTGCTGTATGTCACGGGCAATATGAATCTAATGTACTGAGAAGTTTCTATTCATTTGTGTTTGAAACTGCACACGCATATTAAATGTGCACCATTGATTTAATGTTCTAAAGTTGCCTAATATTTTAAGGAGACAAGAGCGACCCATACGTCCTTGTGAGCTGGGTAAGTACAGAAGCACAAAACAATGTTCACAAGGAACTCATTTATCTTGAACGGTACATGATATGCAACTAAAGTAGTTGCTCTGATTCAATCTCAATCAAAGATATATTCATTCATTCATGACCCTCCATTGGGTCACAGTACAAATTATTTCAGAGTATCTATACACACTCATGTATTAGCATTCCTTTAAAAAAGCCCAACAAACCTTTTAATTAAGGATATACCTTACTTCAGCCGAAGTAAGTAATTTTATTCTGCAGTTACAGCCTGTACCACAGACGTATTTCCTTAAACATAAGTAATTAAACTATTTGCATTATTTGCACATTTGGAGTGGTATTGTGAACCCCAGTGAAGTGACCATAACCTATTTTAGTGAGTACTGTGTGACATAGTTAAAAAGCTTTGAAACCGGTTATTGGTAAAAATCCAAAAGGACGAGCTTAGTACAATAGTTGATAATTTAATTCAGGCTCTCTCTTTTGTATGGTGTCGACGGCGTTTCGACCCCCTCTAGATACGGGGTCTCTTCAGGACTGTGTTACTGGGGACAGTACAGCACAGACACGTGATTCGTATATTATCCTGGATGTAAGATGTCGGTTGAACGGTGAAGAACAGGAACGATAAATATCCAGAGCTAAAATTAGTTCCACCAAGCGATATCAGGGATACTTCAGGGTGTCGGTAGAACCCAAAGCATTCACTCCACGTGTCTGTATTCACGCAAAGTAGTTGTGAGATGAATTAAGCGTTGCCTCTTCTCACTCTCGATCGAGCTGTCATTCCGTGTGTGGTACAGGCTGTAACTGCAGAATAAAATTACTTACTTCGGCTGAAGTAAGGTATATCCTTAATTAAAAGGTTTGTTGGGCTTTTTTAAAGGAATGCTAATACACGAGTGTGTATAGATACTCTGAAATAATTTGTACTGTGACTCAATGGAGGGTCATGAATGAATGAATATATCTTTGATTGAGATTGAATCAGAGCAACTACTTTAGTTGCATATCATGTACCGTTCAAAATAAATGAGTTCCTTGTGAACATTGTTTTGTGCTTCTAAAGTTGCCTAAAGTAGGCCTCTTTCCATTCTGCATAAAGCACTGTTTTCCATTTGTGCTCACATGACTTTTTCCTTGCACGTGCGTTCACATACGTTGTTAGATTGAGAATAGATGCAACACTGTACTAGCAATAGAGAGAGAGCCTGAGAAGAAGACCCAAGCAACTAATCCTGCTTGCTTCTCTGTCACCATCATTGTGATTGATTAGAATCCGGGTCTCCGGCAATGTTATAAACCGGGAACTGTTTGAAACTTTCAAGGGTTATGAAAGGATTTTGCTGAACCTTAGGGTTCAGATTTGAGTTAAACCTCGAGTTAGCCATGTTTTGTTGCATCATTGGAACTTGAGGCATATTGCCATTATGAGGTCTTTGTATTTGCATATTTTGCATTGGCATGGCATTCATGTTTGTTGTTTGAACATCATCTTGCATTTGGTTTGGATTCCGCCTACATTCACGTTTTCAATGTCCCACTACATTACAAATATGACATGAATTAGTCTTTTTCAACATAGCTATGTCCACTTCTGAATTCTGATCAACAGCCATCCCTCACCTCTACCTCTGGAACAAAGCTCCCTTTTCTGGCTCATCTGACCGCCACCATGATGCCAACTACCTGCGTTCCTTCACCAAGGCTAGAAAAAGATCCTGAATTTGCCACATTTGAGCAATTCTGACACACTTTTTGTGAATTTCTCCTTAATCTTCTTCTGCCATGTTTTCAAATCTGCACTGCAATACTTCACATACCTCAAAATCTCATCAGGAGACTTTGACTGCAACAGATCGCATTCTGTTGTATATGGGCACTAATCTCTGTATGCAAACCAAGATCAAACTGTGACTGGACACTGCTGAGATTTTCCCTTTCTGGATTTCAACACCACTTTTCTGTCTAAAAACCTCCATAAGACGTTCATAATAAGCATGCACAGAGTGCTCAGACTCTTGGGTAATTCTGGTTATTTTGAGTCAATTGGCTTCTATCTGTGGGACCTTCATTTTCATAAAGGTAATCACCTGGTTATGCTTGCCAATAATATTAGGGGAAGGCATATTAGTCCTAGCATCTCTCCATGGCTTAGTAGCTGGCCAAGCCACAGCCACTTTACATTCTGCCCATAAATCGTTTGGAGCCACAATATCAAGGAAAGTATTTAAATCTTATCACAGCACTTTAAAAAATTTCACAGGCCTCCCCAATTGTGTGTACCAAAGGTCGGGTTTTCTCACAATTTTGAACACTGATTTGTAAATGTGGAAAGATTACCACAACTCCAGGGTACATCCACATATCAACCACCATGCACCTCTCTCGATGGGTACTCCTTGACCACCACATTGCCTGCACTAGTCCCCCTCCTTTGATCTCCAAATCTCGTCTTTTTTTCCGTTTCCTTTCCTTCCTTGACCACCGATCCTTGTGCTTTCGAAAGTCACTCCACTCCAAATACTACCAACTAATTCCCTGACATGTAATTGCACACCTGATTTGCTCATATTCTTTATAGTGTCTTCACTTAGAAAGATTTGGAAAGTTCTCCTGACTTTTAGAGTTCCGATGCTAACTCCTCCAATTTTTCGTGGGTTTCACAAGCATGTCTTGCAGCTTCCTTACTTAAAAGCAAGCGCTCTTTCTTGTTTTACCCAGCTACAAATCCCAACTCAAGGTTTCCTTTAACAAGCGCCTCAAATTCTGTCTTTAACCAGAAAACATCCAGTCCCCTAGAAGGGGTCTCTCGCTCTCTCAGTGTCTTTCTCAACATCCACAACAGGCAAACTCACAAGGAGAGCTCCTCTAGTTTGGGGTCGTGCTCCCAGATCTAGTGTAGTAACATTACCAGATGTACCTGGGCAGTAGTAACAGTAGGTATATCTGGGGCCCTATTATGAATAGTGAGCAATTTCCCTGTTTGCGCTCGGCAAACCTTAAAACAGGAACACCGGGCGCAAACAGGGAAAGTGCGCCCTATTACATAGAATGCGCTGCCCCCAGGGCAGCCATGATCTCGTGCTCAGGTGAAAATGGAGCTGCTTTGAAGCAGCCGCTCCGTGTTTCACTGTACAGGCGGCAACCCGCCTGCACTTTTAAAGGGGATTAGAGATCCACTTGCAGATGCGTGCAGTGAGTGACTGCACCCGCCTGCAAGGGGATGTCTGGAGGGGTCCTTAGGACCCCCTTTTCCCCCTCCAGAGGGCTGCAATCAGAGGGCGTACAGAGAGTGTGACACCTTTTAGGTGGCACACTGTCAGTGCGCCCCTGACAGCTTCTTTGCCTCTGTGCCCACATCTATAATACGCACGGGCACAGAGACAAAGGGATTCCCTCATTTGCATGAGGCCATGCCCCCATGCAAATGAGGGAACGCCCTCTTGAGAAAGCACTGGCGCTGTATGTGTGCCAGCGCTTTCAGTATTACAGAAGGGGACGCACGACAGCTTCAACACCACGACCGCCCCGGCAACCACCGAGACCACTGCCCCCAAGACCACCAACCGCCTGCTCTCCTGGACCAACATCAACGACGAGGACACCAGCGAGATCATGAACACCATCCACTCCGGTTCACCGCTAGACCCGTGCCCTCACCACGTCTTCAACAAAGCCAGTACAGCCATCGCGCCCCATCTCCGGAAAATAATCAACATCTCCTTCGAGACAGCAACCTTCCCGGAAAGCTGGAAGCACGCCGAGATCACCGCCATACTCAAGAAACCCAAGGCAGACCCCAAGGACCTCAAGAACTTCCGACCCATCTCTCTGCTCCCGTTCCCCGCGAAGGTCACCGAGAAAATAGTCAACAAACAACTGACCCGCTACCTCGAGGAGAACAACATCCTGGACCCTTCCCAGTCCGGCTTTCGCAGCAACCACAGCACCGAAACCGCCCTCATCGCCGCCACCAATGACATCAGGACCCTGCTAGACAACGGAGAAACAGCAGCCCTCATCCTCCTGGACCTATCAGCCGCCTTCGACACGGTCTGCCACCACACACTACGAACACGCCTTCACGACGCCGGGATCCAAGAGAAGGCCCTGGACTGGACCACATCCTTCCTTTCCGGCAGAACTCAAATCGTCCGCCTCGCCCCCTTCCGATCCCAGGCCACCAAGATCATCTGCGGCATACCCCAAGGCTCCTCCCTCAGCCCGACGCTGTTCAACATCTACATGGCACCCCTCGCCCACGTCGCCCGACAGCACAACCTCAACATCATCTCCTACGCCGACGACACCCAGCTGATCCTCTCCTCACCAAAGACCCTCACACCGCCAAAGCCCACCTCCACGAAGGAATGAAGGCCGTCGCCGAATGGATGAGGTCCAGCCGCCTGAAGCTGAACTCGGACAAGACGGAGGTCCTCATCCTTGGTTCCAACCCTTCAGCCTGGGACGACTCCTGGTGGCCGACATCACTGGGAACAGCCCCGACACCCACCGACCACGCACGCAACCTAGGGGTCATCCTCGACCCCACCCTCTCCATGACTAAGCAGGTCAACGCCGTTTCCTCATCCTGCTTCAACACCCTCCGAATGCTCCGCAGGATCTTCAAGTGGATCCCCACCGAAACAAGGAAAACAGTCACCCAGGCCCTCGTCACCAGCAGGCTGGACTACGGAAACGCCCTCTACGCAGGAACGACGGCTAAGCTCCTGAGACGGCTGCAACGCATCCAGAACGCCTCTGCACGTCTTATCCTCGACATCCCCGCCGCAGCCACATCACACCCCACCTGAGAGACCTGCACTGGCTCCCTGTCAACAAGAGGATAACCTTCAAGCTCCTCACCCACGCACACAAAGCACTCCACAACTCCGGACCAGCCTTCCTCAACAGACGACTCAGCTTCTACACCCCCACCCGCCAGCTCCGCTCCACCAGCCTCGCCCTCGCCACAGTCCCCCGCATCCGGAAAACGACCGCCGGCGGCAGATCCTTCTCCCACCTCGCCGCCAAGACCTGGAACACCCTCCCCACCAACCTTCGGCAGACCCAAGACCTACTGGCCTTCAGAAGACTCCTCAAGACCTGGCTCTTCGATCAGTAGCAGCACCCCCCCCTCTTCCCCCAGCGCCTTGAGACCCTCGCGGGTATGTAGTGCGCTTTATAAGTGACCTGATTGATTGATTGATTGAAGCGTCTGCTGCCTCTTCTGTAATACCAAAGTGCCCCAGGGGCACGCAAAGCTAGCGCAAAATCCTGCTGCACCCCTGGGGCACTTTGCGTAATATGGCCCCTGGTTTTGTACTGATAACAGTGGTGCTCGTGGCTCTCAATAATGGATCTGGAGTGGCAAGGGGGAAACCTCTCTCAAGGGGGTTTTGATCAATTACCACACTCACGTTAGTGTCTAATGGCTGTTGGTTCCCTCCAGCTTGATGGACAGCATTATAAGGAGGTGGTTGGAAAGTTAAAAAATCATCCAAAAGGTCATCACTGGAGTCACAAGCTCTGTCACCTATCTTTTCCTCATTCCCACCTCCCTCTCGTGATTTCTTTCTTTCTTCTTTTCCCTTCGCTATTGCAGGGTACATCTCTATACCCTCAATCACATTTTCTCTCCATCCCTGCTGTTCTGCATACTACTTTGCCTCCATCCAGTTACAGAACATATTTCTTGCTTGAGTTTTATATTTCTCTTTTTCATAAGTGGCACACTACCATACATTCAAAGCCTCATATTGAGCAGGTCTTGGTGGTGGTGGTGGGGGGTCATCTCATATAGCAGTCGCCTAAAGTTCTCAATTATTCTCAAGTTAAAGGTATCATGTGAGGGAAATTGCATTTGTTGTGATCTTATTCCATTGTTTTAACCCAGATACACATGTGTAATCCGACCTTGGTCGTCATGTAATGTACAGGTTGCCTTCTGGCAAATCAAAGCACCTCACAGCAGCTCTCACTCAACAGTTGCCATCTTCAAGTAGGCAAAATATCAAAAATCAAAAAATAAAACAATATCTCTTGTCTGTTCACTAGAAAATTCAACGTCGGCAATCACTTTAGGGGATATGGGGAATAACACCATCATGGCACTATCAAACATAAGAAGGGAACTCTCGACTAGTGGGAAATCAATCTTATTAGTGCAGTCTACACCAGTGCACAAAGGATCAACCGAACACCAAGCTCAGTTAGTACACTCTCACAATAGAAGTTTAATAAGACTCTATCTTGGTGCGGCTGATAGCCTTTCACAGTCTGACACCTCAAACTTAACGGATGAGTAAAAACCTGAATAAAACTCAATCACTATCCTGGGATGTTGGATTACAAGGAATTTGAAAACCAAACTTCAACTCTTTGCGGCATGAGTACTTATTTTTATAAGTACAAGCAATATACACAAAAAAGCATTTCAATTCTCAACTTCAACACGGATCCCTCTCGTACCCAAATTGACACCACACCTCAAAACATGATAACTCATCAAAAAACTGCAAACACCGCAACTCTTAACAACTCACAATCCAAAATACATAACACTACTTATGCTCACAATCAGGGCTCAATTTGCAAAATAACGAGTTCAGTTGCCCAAAGTGCTGCTCAGAAGCCTGCAGCCGGAGCTATAAGATGTCAGCTGACCGAATTCTAAGGCTGCATAGTCCTAAATTCACCAGGGGCCTCTTTATTCGAGTGCCAGACACTCTGTGCCCCTTTATCTCGCACTTGCAGGTTACTGCTTTCTTCCTAGGTGATGGTTTTCTGTCTTTCTCTTCCACCTTTTTTCCTGTTTGTGCATTTTTCTCCTCTCTTGCTCTTTGGAAATATCTGATAATGAGAAATAAGTGCCAGTCTCCAAAAATGAGTGCTGGTGGCCCCCACCGGCAATCCCCGACTCGAATCAAGCACTCCTTACAGTCCTAGGACACTGCAGCCACTTCAGGAATGCCGAAATGCTATCAGTACTCCGAACGGAACAATGGAAGCTTGGGAAGGCAGACTGGGTCTGGGCAAAATTTAACTATCTCTTGGGAAAATTTGACCTCTCTAATCCTTGGTGGAAAGCATATTCTGCTGCCAGCTATGAGGCAGCATGTTGCACTGTGCAAAATTGGTGCAAACTCAAGTACAGGCTGCATTCACTCTGATAGACCTTTAGTTCTGACTCAGGCTGTCACAGCAATGAATACATTTCAATAACATGAAGCACATTAGCCTCACAAAGATGAGAGAGTATTACATTTGCAAACCATAAAGGTTTAATAAAATATTAGCAAACTTACACATTTAAATCATCAAATTAGTTGTAAATCAATAGCCAGTACATTAATGCATTAATCAATGTAAGATATTCAACACAATTCAAAACCAATAAATGCAAAGACAAACTGGTGTAAAGTTTCCTCAAATAACAGAAAGCAGACTCGTTGTTACGTGAAGGGAAATCCCTTCTCAGCTTAGCTAGGGAATGGTTGGGGAAGCTGGGGTGAAGTTAGCAAGAAGGTGTCAGCATGGAAAAGCCTCCGAGAGGGAGTATATATGAACCAAGCAAAGCTTCATCTAGCAAGTGGGTAAGGCATCTGAGTGCTAAATCTGCATTACACTAGTTTAAAACACAGTTTGATCAGTTTGCTTCAACTACATACAGTTACCATGAAGGGGACCAATCAAGTTGGACTACACGCTGATAAGAAAACATCATTACTTTCGCAATTTAAAGCACAATGAAATCTCATCTAAGTGTCCTTCAGCTTCAGTATCTGCAACATAAGAAGATGCACTCATTCCAAGATGTTCTCTCCCAAGTGCTCATCGGTGCGTGCTTCAGGGATTGCATAAAGTTAAGCATTTACATGAGAAAATAACAACAAATGATATATTGTTTGAACAACTGATAGAGCTTTTCTCATGAAATGAAAAAGAAGATACAATGCAAGGAAAGCACAGCAATCTAATGTTGGCCATTTTAATATGTGTCCTATGGTTACTACAGTCAAGTAAAAAATGAAAAGTGCACAGTAAATACATTTGCGTGTTGCATGACAATATCGATATACATGCAAAACATTTAATTATGAAAAATGTCCTCTAGAAGCTCCCCATATACCAACTTTTTAAGTTTGAAAGTAAAGATTTATTGAAATAAATTTGCAATTATAATACATAAAGAAACAACATATTAATTGAGCTCATAATCACAGCTCTGAAAAAACATAACACCATCAGGAAAAAATAATAATAATTACTTAACTACAATAGAATAAAGCAATTTCATTAACAAAGAATAAGTTACGGAGGCTTAGGCACTTCTTCAATTCGGGGTTTGTGAATTTGTGCTGCATGAGCTGATTTGTCCAAAAAGAAGTAACTGGTAGCCTTAAAAGGTCTCTTTTAATAGCTAATGTGATGGGATACACATATGCCCTATCAAGTCTGTGGTGGTAACATACTCCATACCACCATGCTTGAAAGGATATTTGAGACGTATCCTTCCAAGATTTAGTAATTTGTTGAAAGGCTACTGCAAGAAGTAAATCTATTATATAAAAATCTTTGGATTGAGATGACCAATAGTCAGAGGTGCTGCCCAGGAAAATATTAATAAAGTTAAAAGGGGATTGTGAATTAAAAATATAGTTTATCTGTTTCCAAACCTTCAGCCAGAAGTCATATATAAGGGGACATTCAAACAACATATGTTTAAGATCCGCCGACGGCTGAGAACAAGACCAGCAATTGAAAGGAACAGTAGAGTCTAATTTATGTAATTTAACAGGAGTGATCAAAAGTCTATTATAGACAAAAAATAATGTTTGAGTTGTATTAGCTGCCCTAGAAGTCATTCTTATTTTGGTCCAAATTTTATTCCAAAAAACGTGGGAAAAGTGGTTTGCAAGTCAAGCTCCCAAAGATGTTCCACTTCTGTTTTATCTCTCTCCTCAGGAATAAGAGTTAAATGTTTATATATTTGAGAAGCAGATGGTAATGTATCTAACAACTTACTAATAGAAGAAGGCGAGGATGAAGATATCTGTTCAGAAGAGAATTTGTAATATGCTGTTTGCGTTGCTGAGACAAGTAAACTATATTTGTCCTTATACGAGTCTGGAAAGGAAAAAAGTGACTGTATTTCCGAAAAGGGCAAACAGGTACCATTATGACAGAATTGAAAGACCCACTTCAAACCTTTAGAATACCAATCTTTGCAAAAAAGTATTCTATTATTAATTTTAATCAAGACATTGTAACAAAGAGAAGAGGTTAAAAATTGATCCCTGGGGGATTTATAAGAAATAAAGATAGGGAAAGTATCTTGCATGTATTCTTAAAGATTGGAAGGATAGGGAGGTAGGTCTGGAAGTGAAAAACAGACATTCCAACAAAGAAAAGGGATTCAAAAAGGATTTCTCCAAATCTGTCTATAAAGGGGTAGGTACAGAATCATTGTCTTGTAATAAAAAGGAAGATTGTTTAAGACAAAAAGCTAAATGATATTTACAGAAGTCCTGAAAATTTACTCCCCCATATGTTTTGGTCTTTTAAGTTTACAAAGAGACATCCTAGATTTTTTTACTGTTCCATAAAAATTTAGATAATATTGAATATACCTGTTTGTAGTAAGATTGGGGAATATTAACAGGTATGTTTGAAATATAGAATAATATAACGGGAACAAACATCATTTTGATAGTGTCAAGATGAACCCACCAAGATAAAAATAAGGGGTTCCAGGGAGATGTAATATCAAGCAAAAGTGTAAATAATGAATTCAGGTTTAGAGCAATAAAATTCTTAACAGTATCCGAGAACCATAATCCAAGATATTTAATTTTATCCGGATTCCAATGAAAAGAAGATGAACTAAAATCAGCATGAAAGCATAAATTATTTAATGGAAGGATTTCACATTTATCTGCATTTAATTTATAACCTGAGACAGATGCAAAGTTATCAACTTCTAATAAAAACGCTGGTAAATATGACTGTGGATGAGACATAAATAATAGGATATCATCAGCATAGACAGAGGGTTTAAGCTGAGTAGTTCCATAAGAGAAACCTGTGATTTGTGGATTAGAGCAAATCTTTATTAAAAAGGGTTCTAAGGCGAGTATAAATAATAAGGGAGAAAGTGGACAACCTTGTCGTACCCATCTATGAAGAGGAAAAAATGGAGACAACAGACCATTACCTAAATAGAGGACTTGGGAGAAGAATATAGTAAAGAGACATATTTAATAAATTGAGAACCAAATCCAAACCAGAAAAGTGTAGCAAAAATGAAAGACCAATTAACTCTATCAAACGCTTTTTCTGCATCTAAAGAGATCACTGCCAAAGAGGAAATATAAGATTTGGATTTACTGATAACATTAAAAAATAAATGAATATTATCGGAAAGATGTCTACCCTTAATAAAACCACACTGTTCTCGCCCAATTAATTATGGTAATAGATTATCCAGACGAAGAGCCAACATTTTTGCAAAAATCTTATAATCTAGATTAATTAAAGAAATTGGGCGATAATTCTTACATAATTTATTATCTTTACCATCCTTGGGAAGAAGACATATCACTGCCTCTTGAAAAGAGCCACCTGATGACTCAGAAGAAATGAAATAAAGATAAAGCTGATGTAATTTAGGTATGAGAAAAGAAGAAAAATATGAGTAGAATTCAATAGTAAAACCATCAGGTCCAGGAGCTTTGCCTTGTTTAATAGACCGAATAGCATTAAAAATATCCTGTATTTGAATATCCTGATCTAATATGGAGAAATCTATGTCAGGATGTGTAGGTGAAGTAATAGAAGATAAATAATGAGAGGGATCTTGTGCCCCAGATTGGAACTCCAGGGAATAAAGTGTCTGATAAAATTTTGTAAATTCCAAAAGTATATCTTCACTCTTATGCAGAATCTGATTAGAGGACGTCAGAATAGAATCGATTATAGTGCGCTCTTTCTTAATTTTCAGATAATTGGCTAGAAGTTTCCCTGCTTTATTTTGACCCCCATAATATTTCGCACTGGCCTTGAGTAGATAAGAGTTAGCATTTTCTGTAGAGATCTTATTAAATTCAAATTTAGCATTCATTAGATCATGCAAGATATTTTTGGAATGGGATTTGTAAAAGGAATGTTCTAATTTCTTGATATGTGAGGTAAGAGTCTTTAACTTATTGGCAATTGATTTCCGTTTATGAGAAACAAAATTAATAATAAAGTCTCTAGAGGCAGCTTTGAAAGTATCCCAAACCACCTGAGGAGATATCTCAGGAGATTCATTTTCCTTAAAGAAAGAATGAGCAAATTGTTCAAAAGTGCGTGTAAACTGCAAATCTGACAAAAGCGAGTTATTAAACCTCCACCGTCGAGTTCCCTGAAGAGGAGGAAGAACTTCCAAGCCCAGAGTCAAAGGTGCATGATCGGAAACTAATATGGATCCTATATCGGAGTTGATAACACGCTGAGCAAGAGTATTGGAGGTAAAAATGTAGTCTATCCGAGACTGAGAAGAATGGACAGGGGAGAAGAAAGTGTATTCTTGAAGCGTTGGATTGCATAATCGCCATGTATCGACAAGAGATCATTGGGCTATAGTTGCTTTAAATTGAGAATGCATGTGTGAAGGTATGAATTGGAGCATCTGTCTAAAATAGGATCAAAAACCATGTTACAATCACCGCCAACAATCAAATACTCATCAGTGTAGGTCATCAATTTAGATAATACTTCTGGCCAAAAGGATTTATCTGGTGTAGTAGGTGCATAAAGATTAACAATAGTTACAGGGAATTTTATCAACAAGTAAAGAAACTGAAACCCATCTGCCATCACAGTCCACATCTTGGGCAAGAGTTTGTATGTTAAGACGTTTATGACATAAAATCGCTACCCCGTTTCATTTTCCTGAGCCTGGAGAAGCAAAAACATGACCAACCCATTGTCTTTTGAGCTTAGAGACTTCTTTGTCTGGAATATGTATTTCTTGTAATAAGACAATAGCCCCTTTAAATTAGAGATATGAGACAAAACCCTCTGCCGTTTTATAGGGGAGCCTAAACCTTTAACATTCCATGAAATGATTCTTAAAGTCATTTACAACACAATATTATTTCAAAAACATTACAATAAGTAATAGTAACTGGTGTTTTGTGAGAACAATACAAATATGATAAGGTATAACTTTGAAAATATAACACTATAATAAAGTAGATTGCAAATGAAGTAAAGATTAAAGATAGAAGGCAGGAAAAAGAAGAGAAAAAATTAATGGATTGATAGGCAAAAATAGAATCAAAAGACAAAAGAGGAGAGAAAGGAAAGGAAAGAAAAAAGATATATAAGCAAGTGGTGAATACCATCCGAGAAAACCAGAAAGAGGGAAGAAAGACAGAAGGGACAGAGGCAAGAAGAAAGAAAAATATACGAACCATACATAAGGTACAAAAAATGACATACCAAAAAACACACAAAATTTGAGGGTGGTGGAGCCACAAAAGGGACGGTACATCAACCGGAGCTCTTGAAACGGGTACGGGAGGAAGCCAACATACCATCAGACGAACGGAGAAGCACATGCACGGCTATGAAAAGACTGTACCTAATAAAAAGAGAAAGAAAGTGAGTTACACAAAAATTAACAAGTACAATATAAAAAACATA
Organism: Calotriton arnoldi; assembly: GCA_963921515.1. Taxonomy (NCBI): domain Eukaryota; kingdom Metazoa; phylum Chordata; class Amphibia; order Caudata; family Salamandridae; genus Calotriton; species Calotriton arnoldi. The sequence goes on from CAWUFW010013435.1 coordinate 183,687, forward strand.
TAACCAGAACAATATAAAAGATTATTGAGACATATTAAAAAAGTTAAACAGTGGGTCTAGTAACATCCATATCCTCCAGTCTGCAATTGTCCAAAAATCGTTGAAGAAGGCGGGGGTCCTCATAGGACGTGGTCTTATTTTTATATGTGACGTTAAAAAAGCAACGGTGAATGAGACCAAATCTGGCATTGATGTTCTGTAGCGCTGGTCTCAAATCCAAAAATTGCTTCCTTCTATCAGCTGTTGCTTTGGCATAGTCCTGTGAAAAGAAAAGAGTAGAGCCTTGCCAGGAAATTTTACCCTTGACCTTAACTGCTTGTAAAACTTTCAACAAATCTGTGTACTCTAAAAAATACAGTATTACTCCTCTAGGTTTACTCGATGTGGCCGACGAATGTGGAACATGACCCAAACGATGAGCTCGCTGAATATTCAATGGTGGGGATTCCGGAATACCCAAAAGTTTTGGAAGAAAGGATTGAAAAAAGGCGAGAGGATTAGTGCCTTCAAGACCCTCTATTAAACCATAAATGCGTAGGTTATTGCGTCTGTTGCGATTTTCAAGGTTTTCAACCTGCTTTTGAAGTTGTGAAATCTGAGACTGCATAGAGGGAACTTGAACGACGACAGAGTGAAAAGAATCCACTTTGTTCTCCAACTGAACAATTCAACTCTCCATATGAAACCATTTATCGTCTAGCTGCTGAAGACGAATATTAGACTCTTCCATGTAAGGCTTAAGAGCCCGAATTTCCTCAAGAATTAGTTCCATTGAAATTGGAGGAGGAGATACCGTTGGTGAAGGCGGGTCTTTTTTTTACCCTTTTCACAGATGACAGCGCCGACGTGCCAGGCAATGTAGATGTAACTCTGGAGGTAGGTAACGGAATATTTGTTAGGGGTGGACTTGATATTACCTCTTGCTCAGAGTCTGCCATGTTGTCTTGAAGAACACTGAAAGGATTGTAATCAACCACAGATGTAGAGGAAGTCGACTTAGAACGGTGAGTAGGTTTTGTTCTCCCCATACATAAATATCACAAAGTAGCAGGTAATAGAAAGACTGGGGAGAAGTGCTGTGATACAAGTTCACCATATAAAAATGCCTGGAAAAAGCCAAAGATGCCAGAGGACAATAAAGATACCTCAAAACCATTCAGGAGGCATAAGAATGACGAAAGCCAGAGCAGACCACCATTAAAGCCACCAAAAAGACAACAAAACAATGATGTCTCTTGGTAATAAGGAATGCTGCATTATTCTGTAAGGAAAGTCAACTCACAGTAAAAAAAAAAAAAAAAAAAAAAATGGTGGACGCGAGTCCTGAGAAGCTCGCGTCAGCTAAAGAAATGTGAATTAAGCTTTGCCGCTTACCGCGAGGATCTTAAAAAGTTAACAAAACTGTGGCCGATGGTTTCATCTCTGCAGCGGTTCCTCTCTTAACCACTCACGGAAGCTCCGTCCGCCGAGAAACTCTTACAGCCTCCCGGGCCGCCTCAGAGCTCACGGACGAGCGACCATTCCTATTGGCGCCCATGCCACGCCCCCCCATATACCAACTTGAGTGGGGGTGTCATTGACAGATTTGTTTTTTATGGCTCTACGTGCAGGTCAGAAGACAGGAGCTGAAGCTAATAAATAACACAGCAAGAAAGAGGGTACCATATCTCAGTTGTGGGGTGGGGGTTAAGGAGTGGTAAAAGAACTAAACATGGTTACTAAGGGAAAGAACATATCAATTATATCATTAAGGTATGCAGTTCCTGAGGATACAGAGACAAAATTTAGTGGATCGGTCGGTATATATATCCTGAGGGTGGAGCCGGAGTCTTCTCCTTTTGGAACTGAGGCCCTCACAAACCCAGCAGGGTGTCATGCATCATCTTAGGGCTGGCTCCTCATCGGGCTGGCTCTGCAATGCCCGCCAGGCACCCTTCAAGGGGCTCTGTATCGGAGATCTTTTGTTCACAAGCTGTAATGTGAAGCGCAAGTGTAGGGCCATGGGTGTAGATAGGTGTATAGGGTGTTTAAATTGTGTAAAGAAATTTTAGTAGTACTCTAAAGAAGTTTTAATTGGTGAGTCTACCTGTCTAGTTAAAACCAGAGTTAGCAACCCACCGACATAATGTTTCAGTGGTTGCTATTACAGAGAGGTCAACATGTTTCTGGGTTCGTATGTCACATAAGTGATCAGTTAGCAATTCATCAGGACTAAAAAAAAAATGTTTATCTACACATTGTTTGGAATCCTAGTTAGTGAAAGGGGTAAACCAAGCACTCGAAAAACCTAAATGTGGAGTACCTTGTGGAGATACCAACCTGAAAACGTAATCACATACAACAATTAAAATTCTGAATACAATACAGCATGCAGTAGAGTTCTTACCATGCTGTTAGTAGAAAAGTGCATCTAAGGTGCAGTGGAAAGGCAGAAGAGAGTGGCAGGCACGTGGCACATCTAGAGGCATAAGCAAGCAGCGATTTCAGATATCCTTGTTAGATGTCTCCACTAATAACTGGAATCACTAAATGGCACTTATGCCTTGTACAACTGATTTTGAAGGCCCTTTCAGCTTTGCTAGCATAGTGTGAGATGAAGCTTTTTTTTATAAACAAGTTTTATTGGTTTTATGCAACAAAACATATTCCACAACCGCCATGTCTGGCTACCACCATAAATACAATAGAAAGAATCAGCGTGCAGCCAAAACCTGGATCATCATCAATAACAACAACAATAGATACACCCACATGAGCGTACATTTACATATTTACACTCAACAGCCCTGTCCAAGCTGCCAAGATGGCCAAGTAGACATTCTTGGTGGCGCGTCCACCGACATACATAAATCCGGCATCATCCTGAGTGCTCTTGCAGCGTTACCCCCGTAAATTCAACTGTAGGCCATGTTGCTTTCTATTTGAACTGGCAGAATGCAAGATAGAGCCACTTGGAGCAGAGGGCGAGCCTTGATGGCATTGGGGCCTGACAAATGAGCACGTCATCTTTCCTTCCCCCAGGGATGGCTTGTTGGGGAGGCCTCGGGGGTCTGCATCATAGGGGGCACCCGAGGGCTGAGTGGCTGCCGGTCCACTGTCCTCTGGCATGGAGAAGAACTGGCTGGGGGAGATGACCCGATTGCCCGCCTGCACCTCCGAAGGAGGGAAGACGAGGCGGCCACAACGGAGGTAGGCTGCCTGAGGTGGCTACGCGACGGCCTGGAACCGTGGGGAGACCCGGTCACGCAGAGAGAGGAAGATCGGTGCTGGCGACCTCCCACATATCCACTGCGATGAGGGGATCCGGTGCGTGAGAGACAGTGCAGCGTAAGCATGTCTGCGACAGCGGCCCCCCTCATGGCCGAAACTAGCTGCTGGAGTAGCGGGCCTGCGACACTCTGGGCAACGAAGCCCCGCAAAGGTGAAGATGGCCTCCTAGCCTTGGGGAGGCTCCCCCATAGACGTGACGAGTTAAGGGAGTAAGAGCAGAGCTTGTGGTGGGGCACACTGGAAGGCCCAAACAGATACTGCACCGCCCCGGGCTGAGGCGGGACCGCTCGGGTCCCTGGAGCAGACACAGGACTGGGCTGCGGTGGTGAGAGTTCAGCTATATAACCCTGATTGGCCCATAGAACCGAGACAACGAGGGGGCTAAGCGTGAGGCCTAAGCCTTTAGCGGGCTGAATACGAGGCAGCCGAGCCCTGGGACATTGCAGTGAGGAGCGGCCAGAAGACGGAGGAACCTGGGATCATCCTGGACCCATGAACCCACACCTGAAAGGCATACAGGGACGCAGGGGCCCAACCCCGGAGGTGGTGGCCCCCTGCTGCTGGGGGACTGCTAGTTTAATAGGTGGATTGCATTCTGGGGCCAGGTACTGTGTTCCTAATGGGGAATTGAGTGGCCCTGCGGGAAATCAACGAGATCCTGGATCCAGCCTGAGTGCATCGAAAGACCCCCAGTAACAACCTTGAGTGCGGGTACAGGAAACTCCGTGGGTGACCAGCTGCTTGTGATTGTGGAGAATGCTGGCCTTAGGGGGCTGACTGCTGCACTTGCGCTCTCGCCCCCCCGTGGTGGCTCCGGTGGGCCTTTGAACTGCGCGATCTCCAACAGGGATCCATGATTGTGAAAGACAAATGAAACAAACTGGCACAGACCAATAAAATATCAAATTACATGCAGCCAGTGTCTTCGGGTCCTAGGAGACGGGTATGGCTGACCTCGATGAGGAGATACCGAGGGAGACGGAGATGATCCCTTCGTTGGTAGATGTGCGGGCGGCAATCCAGACCACCTGGGATGAAATAGAACATAAAATTGACTCCGTTGCCATTGAGGTTAATTTATTGCGATGCGGCCTGCGTAAAGTGTAGGAACGGGTGACCACCACAGAACATAATGTGGACAAGTTGTAGATGGAGGTTCGCTCTCCCTGGGACACGGTCCTTGACCCCCAGAGGTGTGTGGGGAGCCAAGAAAACCGAGGGGAGGACTCTGAAGGGAGGTCCCGCAGGAATAATCTGCACTTTGTTGGGTTCCCTGAGAAGGTGGAGGGACCGTCAGTTGAGCTGTTTTTGGAGGAGTGGATTGCCGCCACCATGACCCCTAACAGACTCTCAAAATTCTTCAACATCGAGCGAGCGCATAGGGCACTCCACCAAAACCTGGAGCAACGCCAAGGGCTATTATAGCCTGCCTCTTCAATTATAGGGATTGGGGCGCCATCCTGCAGATCACACGCACCAGGGGAGCCTTGCTGTTTCACGGTCAACCTATTTCCATTTACCCAGACTACACGCAACGTGTGCAAGACCAATGAAAAACGTTCCTGGAGGTCAAACGACGGCTACGTGATCTTAACCTCAAATACAGACTCCTCTTCCCAGCCAAACTGCGGGTTTAATGGAATGGCTCAGCTCTCATGGACATCCGGGTGCATGTTTGGTGCCCTTGAATGATTGATCCCGGTCGTCGATGTCAAACTGGCCTGCACGTGACAGGAAGCGCCCGGCAAAAAGCACCGGTCGGATCCGGGTCTGCCCTGATGGTACACTAGTGGACTCAAGACCATCCTGGAATCGGATGAGGCATCCCAGGGGCATGGGTTTGATCGAGGCTTGATGAAGGATGCGGCCAATGACTGGTCTATGCTGATACACATGAGTGACACAGATAAATGAAAAGTGAAATTGGGGGTCTTCATGCAATAGGGAGAGGGCAGCAGGGGATATCCTGAGAGAGGAGATGCTGCAAGAGACACAGCAGAGGGGGATGGTTCCTCCACTATGCAGTAAAATATTGTTAGCGGGGAGTTTCTCCCCAGTGGTTGATACCCGGACGGGGGCTAGAGACCTGCCTTGCACCCCACCGGCCAGCCACCCACTAGCGAAGCAGTTGTGCTTGGGGAGTCTTACACCACATTTTGTATATCGGACTAAACACAGGCCTTGTAATGATGATAACAATGATGTGGCTCACAGTTCTTTTTTCTCTGGGATTCGGGCGGGCAATGGGGCGGCTCATGCAAATCCTTACTCTCTTTGGTAGCATCAAGGGGACTAGCGGTACTGCCCAAGGGGTGGGGGGGCGCTTTGTCTGTGCATGAGGTTCTTGTTTGTTTTGTGGGTGGGGTGTATTTGAAGCCTCTGCGTGCAACTCTACTGTTTGCATTAAAGGTGGGGTCCCAGTGGAAGTTGAAGCTAAGAGATGACGGGGAGGGTATGGACGGACAGGCAATCAGCATATGAATTGTGGCTTCACCAGTAACAAAGATACTTACCTGGAATGTCCGTGGAATGAAAAACGCAGAAGGGTGTTTGTTGATGTGAAACGCTATCGGGTGGCGATTGCAAGCCTGCAAGAGACACATGTTGGGGGGATTCGTTACCATGTCTGCGGCGGAGATGGAGGGGTCAACTTTATGCGACTTCTTCTTCGGGCTTTGCGGGGGGCTCTCATATGGGTGGCCCCAGGGACTCCCTTCCAGTGCGCCATGTTGCGGATGCTGAGGGGAGATACATTATACTGCACTGTAAGATGGAGGGGAACGAAGTATGTATTCTCAATGTCTATGCTCCAAACACTGACTGCCCTACCTTTTTTCCTGCTGTGATGGCGGCAGTCTCCCCCTATCTTGGTATAGCAACTATACTGGTAGGTGACATCAACTGTGCTCTGGATGGGGCGATGGATAGAGAGCCCCCCCCCGAGCGCATACTGAACCTCGAATGTCTTAAAAGATGTCTTAAAAGATATCATGCAGGGTCTGCAGCTACGTTACGTATGGAGGGACTGCTACCCCACTAAGAAGGTGTTCTCATGTCATTCCCTGATGTCTGGTACCTTTAGTTGCTTAGCCTTCTGTTTTCTCTCAGCTGAACTTTCCCCTGATGTGCATGGGATTAATTATTTGCCCAGATACCTTTCAGATAATACACCTGTTTTGCTGAGTTTGGGGGGAGCCCGTGATCGATCGGCTATACCATTATGGCTCCTTTGAGCGAAGGCATTAACTGACCCCCCTTTTGCGGCTACGATCTTGGAAACCATGTCACATTATTTTAATGAAAATTGGGGGTTTGCTTCGAGCCGTGCACTCGAGTGGGAGGCCATGAAGGTGGTCCTCAGTGGGGTATGTATTAAAACAACCTACTGAGTGCGACAGCAGCTGGAACAAAGTATAAAACTGAAAGAAAAGGAATTAGTCAGGTTGGAGCCGGTGCGTCCCACAGCCCACCATGCAATGGAGGAGTGATGTAACACCCGAGTGGCCCTACTCAAAAAAAGTCGTAGATTAGAAAAATTCACCTACACCGCATTCTGACAATGCCTGCATATGGAGGGGGACAAGACAGGAGCCTTACTTGCCAGCTTGGCCAAGCGGGAGATGCCCGCGGTGACTATACTACAGATTAAAGATGCTAGGGGGAAACAGTATATACGCAGCGGGCAATCCTCGAGGTCCTAGCAACACATTTAGCTAAGGTATACACACAACAGGAGGCCCCCTCGAAGGAGGCCATACAGAACCTCCTGACGTCTGTGACGTTGCCCAGACTGGATCCAGAAGTGGAGGTGGCACTCGATGGTCCAATCACTAAAGAAGAACTCTTGGAGGCCATTCAGCGTCTTAAGCCGGCGAAGATCCCCGGGAGTGTTGGCCTGCTGGCAGAGTTCTATCAGAGATATGCCCCCCTTCTAGCTGACCGCCTCTTAGCGGTATACAGATATGCACTTGAGGACGGGTCTCTTCCGGCATCCATGCGGGAGGTGGTGGTGGCGATGATACTGAAGCCTGATAGGGACCTCTTAATGGCCAGCTCCTACAGACCGATGTCGCTCCTGAATTTAGGTGTAAAAGTCCTAAACGGATCCTGGCAGCCTGTCTTCTCCCACATATACCTTACCTCATACACACAGACCAGTCCGGGCTCGTCCCGAGGCCTAGCACCACTCATAATCTGCGACGTCTAGTGCACGTCTGGCATGCTCCATGCCTGAGGGAGGAGGGTTACGCCCTGGTGTTGCTCGACATAGAGCAAACCTTTGACTCAGTGGACTCGTCGTATATTTGGCAGGTTGTACGGCATGTTGGGGTGGGCTCCAATCTCCTTTGGTGGATACAACTGCTTTATATCGACCCTAAGGCCGGCGTATGGGTTGGGAGAATGGTATCTCACTCATTTGCATTGGGACGGGGCACTCAACAGGGCTGTCTCTTATCGCTGCTCATATTTGCGATTGGGATGGAGCCTCTGGCGGTGGCTCTGCAAGGAGAGATGGATGCCTGCGGAATATCGCTTGGGGCGACATACCATGTGGTGTCTTTATACGCTGGCGATACATTGGTTCATCTTCGCTGGCCGATGCATTCAGTGCCCATTCTCTTCACAGTGCTGCAGAGGTGTGGGAACATTTCGGGTCTTCGGATAAACCCGGGGAAATCCAAACTGGTCCCACTGGGGAGATTGACAGAGCGGCAGTAGAGCAGTTACCTGAGGTAGGGCATCCGTGGGTCACAGACGGCAAGAGGTATCTGGGGATCCAACTGGCGAATACCGCCTCCCTATACTTAGATCTCAACATGGGCAGAGTGGTGGAAGGTCTACGTGGCTCTATATGGTTCTGGTGCGACCTGCCGTTATCCCTTATGGGCCGGGTAGCCACAGTAAAAATGATAATTTTACCCCGGTGTCTCTATGTACTACAACATTCCTTGTATACAGTCCCCAGGTGCTAATTCCGGGGTTAGATGGGTTGTTGGTGGATCTTTTGTGGAGTACGGGGTGCAAACGCATGAGTTTGAAGATGTTACAGAGAGTGTGGGGCTGGGGGGGACTTGAGGTTCCCTGTCTAGAATTCTACTACATGGCCTCTCATCTTCAACATGCAGTCCACTGGTTAGATGAGGACGACAATTGGGAAAAGCAACTTCTAGCTGGTACATACGGAGTCCACACACTACCAGAATTACTAATGCTTGGATTGGGAGTTCCTACCCATCTCCCATACATTATACGTTCATTGGCTGCCGTGTGGGCATCCACTGTCCGGAGAGTGGTGAGACATGCGCCCTATGCCCCGGACATGCCATTATGAGTGATGAGGCCCTTCGCCAGCATTGCTGTCTCAATGTCGGTGAAGAGATGAAGGGAGGGTGGATGCCTGCTGATGGGGGATTTCTACAAAAATGGGTGCTTCTTATCGAGGGAGGAGGCCGAGACCACCCTTGCGCTTGGAGTGGGGCAGTCCCTGCAATATGAAAGAATCTCAAGAGTGTCCTGGGAGGTGAGGTCGTCCTTCCCTGGGGAACCCCCCGTACCAATATCCTGACAGTGATGCTTTATATGGCCAGGGGAAGATGACTAGTCTCACATCTGTACCGTGCGTTCTGAGATGATTATCCAAGTGGGACTCTGTACCAGTGCAGAGTAAGTGGGATGGTATAATGGAGGACTCATTAACAGATTGAGTGCATGAGGGTGTGCGAGAGGTGAGCTCTAATGCCCGTTTTAAACTTACCCAACAAAATGTTATACACCAGACATATCTTACACCATGGACACTCCATATGATATACACGGGCCGCTCTGGAGCATGCCACCATTGTGGATAGACAGTAGCAGAGTTCCTACATATGATATGGACTTGTCCACCCCTGACATTGTATTGGGACACCATGCTGGCCCACTTGAAAAGAGCTATGGATGGGCGGTTCCCAGAGAGATTAGGTCGGTGGTCCTGGGCTTTCTCCCCACTCAGAAAAAAACAACACATTAAGGTTCATTCTTCTGGGGCTAGTTCAAGCCAAAAGACGTCTTACGATAGCATGTTTAGCCCCTAAGCCACCGTTACTGGAGCCTGGCTGAAAGACTTGTGTGAATGGGCGACCGCTGAGGTGGTGAGAATGAAACATCTCAGGAGAGACAAAAAACTTGAAGATGACATTACAAGCATGAGAAACTATGTTAGTTGATTTCTGCGACATCCCAGAAGAGGATGAGCTGAGAGGACTGGGTGGGGGGAACACAGATAGAGCCCGGCACCGATAGATGACTGGAGGGTGGTAAAAACTAATTAGGGACACCTTGGTACATCTCGGAGGTTCATAGATAACCAGTCTAGGCTAGAATGAGAGCTGATTGACACGGAGGCTGGGGAAGGGGTGGGACTAAGGGGGGGGGGGTTAGAAGTTTAATGTTGGCATGAGATATAGTATGAAATCGAAAACAATGGTTCCTTGATATGTGGTAATTTGGAGAAGAGGGCCCGGGAGGGGGGATAGACATATCCTTGATGATTTCCTGTACTGTAATTGCCTGTTTATGAATCTCAAATGCCAATAAAGTTTTTTTTTTTTTTAAAACCCGCTCAAAGTGGTTCCACCATTTACTCCAGATCGTGCCATGCTTTTGAGGATAGCCCCAGGTCTCATATACCATCTTTTTCATTCCCCGGCGCCACTGAGACAGCGTGGGTGGGGTGGTGACTTCCATTTGGAAGCGGTGCGATGATGATAGCCATGGTGATGGCCCACATATTGTGTTGCTCCCTGGGGTCCATAATGCCTTGTGACCGTAATGCTACATGTGCCAAGGCCATGATGCACTCCTGACTTTTGTATTCCAGTCGCACGAGGAATGCTGCCTCCTTTTCATCTGCCAGAGTATGTTTTCCTTTCCATTTATGAGAAATATACCCCGGCACTCCACATTTTCATACATATCTATTCATGACATCAATTGGTCCTCATAAAAGTCTGTTTAATTATTTTCACAGATACTTAACAACAGAATGAAAGAACTGTTACAAAAAGAAAGAACTATTTCTTGTTAGACATTTCCTTAACAGTTTTTTGCAGTTCAGTTAAGGATAAGATACATTAGTTTCATTTGTTGTTCCCAAAAATCAGATATTCCAGTCCAAATTAGAACAGCAATATTCGGTGATGATAAAGAAAAGCCGACACGTGTTTCGTCACCAATGTGACTTTTTCAAGGCTTCAAATAGACTGTCTCAGCATAGCATGAAGTAACATGCGAGACGTATAGTACGGCAGAGGAAGGAAGTCATCCCGAGAACTTCTTAGTACCAGTCTTGAATATACTTATGCGGTTAAAACGTTTCCAATTTTGGACCTCCAAAGTGGAAGCGTGCCAATTCTAATATATTTGTGCGGTTATCGTGTCTCCAATTTTGGATATCCTATAAGTTACAAACAGGTGTAGTAAGTCCCGCAATCAACAAAAGTGGAATCGTGCCAACTCCACTTGTGGGGTGATGCCAACCGCATTCAAAGGAACTCTTATGTATTTTATCACCAAAGGACCATGCTAAGTCCCTGTATTGCCATTGTCTTTGTGGATCTACAGTTAAGCTTAACTATACCATCTTTTCCATTCCCCGGCGCCACTGAGACAGCGTGGGTGGGGGTGGTGACTTCCAGTTGGAAGCGGTGAGATGATGTTAGGCATGGTGATGGCCCACATATGTGTTGCTCCCTGGGGTCCATAATGCCTGGTGACCGTAATGCTACATGTGCCAAGGCCATGATGCACCCCTGACTTTTGTTTTCCAGTAGCACGAGGAATGCTGCCTCCTTTTCATCTGCCAGAGTATGTTTTCCTTTCTGACTGCTTTCTGATGCTCCCTTTTATTTTGTTATTGACAAGTACAAAATGTTGTGTCACTAGTTGCTAGTTGTTTTTTTGTGCCCTGGTTACCCCTGCCTGGTCCTCCGGCACATGCCAATTCATACCCTCTCCACTGATTGTTCCTCCCCGTTGCTGCAAACCATGGCAGTCATGCTGTATCTGCAGTCAGAGTTTATATTTTTTATCTGTGCCCCAGGCCCTGGTCTCTCCTTCTCTGCCCACCACTACTGTGCACTTTAGGTACAGGCTGTCCTGGTCTTCCCTGCAGGGAGGGCCAGCATTTGGATTCCTTTCGATTCTCTATTTAGGATGTTCAACTTTGTGAAAGTATCTAAATTATTGAATTATGGGACATTTCTTGCTTTATAATCTTAACTTCTTGAAGTGTAAGCTTTTGACTATGTGAGTTTGTATGTGTGCATGTATCTCTCTCTGTTGTTGGAGTACCAGCTTAGGGGCCACACTCCTCATCTTTTTTTCCCAAAAAGAAGAGTGTCTGACAAAGGTCAGCCTGACAGATAGTTTTCTTGTTCTGATCAGGCAGCCAGGAGCTAGACATGCGCTAAATGCGCAGGCTCCTTGCTGCCTGACCTGAACTTTGCCATGCTGAGGATTTCGCAGACCAATGGGCATGACCTTCTCAGTCTGGCAAAAGTGCCTCAATGTTCTCCCCTACATGATGAGGGGAAGCATCACTGATAGTCTCAGACCTAGGCGCCTTCGTTTTAAGCCCTGAAGTGCCCAGGACAGAGTGTCAATCAGTGACACCTTGTCACAGAGTGGGGTGTGGTGGGGTCAGCAGCCTCACAGTCGCCATCCCACTCTGTGACAAGTGAGGGACTGCTGTTTCCCGTCATTGGATGGCCTAAGGTCAGCCAATGGGAGAAGACAGCAGTCCCAACTCTCCTGGGATCTCCGAGGCTTCTCTCCAGGAGAGCTGCAGGGAAGGTAAGTTTTATGTTTTTTGATGTTTGCATGTTTGGTGCATGTGTGCATGTGTCTATGAATGTATGTATGTGTATTTGTGAGTGAGTGTTGTGAATGAGTATGTGTGCATGTGTGAATGCATGGCCCCCTTCCCCGCTAAAATTACCGGCCACCACTGATGAATATCTTTATGTAAATCTGTATGTGTATACAACACATGTAACCTGGCCCAAATTTAGAAAGACTTTGCATCAGGTTTACATTTTTTTTTGTAGTGCGGAACCAACACTAAGTCTACAGGTGGGATTTACAATCCAACACAAATCATGATATGCCTTGGATTGTAACCCATAGTAATGCAACAGAGCACACTACTTTGCCTTGCATTACTTTAGGTCAAAGGGGAATTCCATGGTTGGTGCATGGGCATTCCCATTGAACCACCCATAGGTTTTTGATGCGAATCCCTATCTGCAAAGAATTGTAGATAGGGATTTGCGGCAAAATCCTGTGCTTCCCTCAGGCTGCTGTTTTCATTTCTCCTACTTTTTTAGGTCTCGCCTGAGCCAGCGCATGCGCTACTCTGGCGAGACTTTTAGTAAGCGGGTTTTGGAAGTGCAAACAGTGGCTTTTGCTGGCGACTAGCCTGCGTTCACGCGAGCGTGCACGCGCGATCAGGCGCCATATGGCTTCCTCGCCATCTGGACGCTCGCGTGAACGCAAGCTGGTCGCCAGCAAAAGCCACTGTTTGCACTTCCAAAACCCGCTTACTCACGATTACTTTCATGGCCGCGCGGCCGTGTCAGTTTCACGGCCGCGCGGCCAATGCTTGTTCTCGTAGGTCCGTTACCACTTGACACAACCCCCCCCCCCCGCCCAATGACAGTATTCGAGGTTCTCCGTGATGTTTGCCTCTTCGGTTCGTCCGGGCCTCTCAGTTTATCCGTGCTGGTGAGCGCGCTCACTACGGTCCTTCCTCAGTTCTGCCTGGTTATTTTCTATTTTCATGGCCTCATTTCCCCTACTCCCTTTCAGGTTTTTTGAGCATTGCACTACGTTCCCCATGTGCTGGCTGTCATCCTTCTCTCCACTCTATTTATCGAGTAAGGCAAACGTTTTGCTCGTGGCTTTATGCGCGTTGTCGCTTGTGTGTACCTCCTCCACTCGCGTTGGTTTTTACACGGTTACCTTCCTTACATTCATGCTGTTGCGTCATTTCTCTTACTCTGGCATTACACTCCCTCGTCTTCTCTTCTAGTAAGTTACTAATTGCGCAGTTGGATGTAGGCGCGCTGCTACCCTTCTTTACTTCCTCCATTCGGATTAGTGACACGCTCTACCCGCCCATTACTATGTCACTCTGCTTTCCCTCTTACGTAGATTACTCTTTCTCTCCCACGTTTGTGCTTCAAATGTATCTTTTTTTTCTTCACTCTAATATGGCTCATTATACTCATGAAGCTTTCCTATCGATCCCCTGCCACTTTGTTATTGTTACCCTTTTCCCCATATTTACATGCTCTCTGTCCTTTGGGATAAAGCCTTCATTCATCCACTGCCGCAGATGGGTGTGATTGGTCGTGATTTACTCACGGTGTCTCTTTCATCTGTATAATGCACATTGGAGAGTGTTTGTGTACGAGTGCGCGTATGGGGGGAGCTTTGTTCATAGAGGCACGGCTGGTCTCTTTATGTTCAAGAGGAGGCTGCCATCTTGTCGTCCATTAAAGCAGCCTTTGCGGAGTTTGATTATTAACATCTGATTATAGTTCCGTGATGGAGAGAGGAACCTGGGTCTTTGTAAACAACCTTTCTTGGTTATCACTGCTAATGTACACCACAGACCCCCTGTACAATGCTGTCAACCACTGTGGCTCCAATCCTGCTTTTAACCCCGCAAGTGTATTTTTTACTGATTGTTTTTGCTGCATCATCACGGTTTTCATGCCAGTAGGAAAAGTTCCATGAAACTTTAAAGCGCCACACAGCCGATTACTTCAGTGAGTGAAGCAGTGTCGGTGTTAGCACTCTCCTGCGAAAAACAAGCCATTAAGGAAGTCTTAAGAGAAGAGCCTGAGACCTTAGACAGACTTCTCTCGGCTTCTCGTGAGTCTCAGCATTATCATGAGAGCTATACCCGATGGAAAAGAGGCATACCTCAGTGATGGAGTACACATACATGAGAGTGCCTTCCAGAGAGGCCTCAGGAGCAGTTAGCTCCCTCTGCCGACACTCTAAGGAGTGAGAGAACCGCAGCAAGGAGAGCGGTGCATGCTTGGCATAAGAAGGGAAGTGCAATTAAAGGTCCCTCGTAACATGCTGTTCAGCATCACAACTTCAGGACTATTGCTCTAACTTGTGTAACCGTGGAGATAGTAGTTTGAACCACAACACCTGCAAATTGCAGATCCATTTACCGAAGAAAAGAAGCTGTCTTTCCACCAAAAATATGTTTTCACAGAGACCCAATTAAAACTACTCCAAAGAGGGCATTCCCTAAATTCAACATGAACCTCAAACCTTTCAGTCCCTTAATGAAATTCACCATGCCAAACCCCTTCACACGAAAGATGTCTTCAAACGCAGTGTCTTCTGCAGCAAAAGCCCATATTTTCTACATAAAACGAGGATCTGGGAGCATCACACACCTTTCAGCTAGGGAATGATTTTAAGAGAGAGAGAGTATCAAAGGATGAATTGCTGGATCCTGACGAAGGGCGCCATGCATTAATGCACTGATGACGGTCAGTAATAGAATCGAAGCTATAAGGGAAACAATGCTATATACAATACACTGTGCAGGAACAGGACACATATAAACACATACACAAGAAGGTGTCACAAGAGGTTGGTTCATTACAGAGCATTGTTTAAAACCATCGATGGGGCAGTTGGGCAGTGCACGGAGAGATGCTGCACATGGGTGGCACCAACAGCAGACGCCATTTCATCTATTTAAAAGTGTCAAAATCCTCACTGGCCTAAGTCACCAGACCATCGTTTTTGGCACACCCAGCTCTTTATCCAACTTCCGGTGTTTCAGCCCCCCACAGACTGTCACTAGCATTTCTTCTCTGAATCCTGAAATCTACTCGGGCTGACTGTTGTCCATCCAAACCCTATAAAGATTGTGCCACTAGTGTAGCACATATAAGTGTTAACATTGTGAACTCTTCCTTCTTTCAGCCCTTATAACTGTGTGCCTTGTTAGGTGTATAAGACACACAGGTCTAGGATGCTGCCCCAGCAAGGTCCAAAGAGTCGCAAGTCTGCTTCTCTTCTCACAGCATCTCGAGGCTGCTTCTGTTCTCACAGCATCTCGAGGCTGCTTCTGTTCTCACAGCATCTCGAGGCCCATTTATCGAAGGTCACTTGCTTCGGCACCTTTGTTCCCAGGCACATTGCACGGCCTCTTCACCATCTAGGCATTTGCGTGGTATAGAGTCAGGGTCCTTTAAAGCTTTACAAATGTGACACTGCTCACCCTCTGCAGTCGTTTATCATTTCATTACAGAAGTAAGCTCGGACACGGTGGATATGTTAGCATTCAACAAGTAATACTCGCTTTTTATTCGTTTCACTACTTCCAGCAGAATAATGCCATAGCATAACAAGCATTGGCATAGCCAATAGGTCTCGCCTTTGGGACCTTATAAGTGTTTAGTTATCCAGCACAATATCCTTGGTGCAACAACATCAACTGTTGCATGACTAAACACTTATAAGGTCCCAAAGGCGAGACCTATTGGCTATGCCAATGCTTGTTCTTCTTTGTATGTGTACTGCATTCTACAGCATGCATGAAAAAAGGAAAATGCTTTGAAGCTTAGTTTTTCTACAGGAAGGCATCCCTTCCTGCACAAGAACTAGGCTGACTACAACACAGACACCTTTGCACTACGGAGCAGGAGTGCCTCTATTGGCGAGTGGCGATCAAAAGTACGCTAGTGCAGGGAGAGAGTAGAACTGCTCCACTTCTTAATAGATATGGAGCAGTTCTGCTCTCTCCTGTTAACGCAAAGCAGCAAAGCAATTCGCTCTTGCAGCATTAGCTCTTTGTTTATCTGGACCTGTATCTCACCACTTTGTTCAATCATTGACTCTTGTCTGCTGTTTCTCCTAACTCGCTAAAGCATGTTGTTATGCAGTCTTTGCAGCATCAGCTTAACTTTCTTGACTCTAATTCACTTCTCTGACTACTCTATGATGCATTTTATTCTGCACACTTAACTGTCTCAGTTCTTCTATATCTATCGTTTTAACCCACGCCCATCTCCCTCTACTTGTCCTTCCTGATCTTTCATCCTATTTGGCTTTGCACTCCTCTGTTATTTCTACTTCCTAAATTAATCCAGAGTCGTCAGCTGGTTACCTGTTGAATTCCTATATGTTACAATATGATGTCCCCCATGGCTGCATCGCTGGCTCTTATAACCACTTACATTATTGTTTCCACCTCAGTTCTTGTGAAATCTCTGTCTCCTTATTCTTTCTCAATTCTGAAATAGAATATCACCTTAGTAAATTGTTTTATTCTTGCATAAATTATAATCCTCACTACTTCAACCATAACAAAACAGAATTTCTGTTCTTTTCTTCATGATCACACCTAGCCTGTCTGTCTCCTACTTCCACCCAATTCTTTCTTCTACTCTCCCCCTTTCTCATACGCCAAAGTTTTGAATCGTGCCTCTCATTTTCTGATTGTATTTACCCATTGTTTATACCTGTGGACTTCAACTTCGTAACATCGTTGAAATGTGTCCTTCCCCAGCATTCCAAGCTACAATAACTCTTTTTCTCACCGTGAACCATGACTGCCAACCTGTCTGCTCCTTAGCATGTACACAATTCATTTATACATTTGCTTGTCAGATTCCCACGTTTGGCATGTGTCTCCCACACTCTTTTATTTATTTATTTATTTTTTAAACATTTTTATTGATTTTATTTGTTAATCATACAGCTCCCACAAGTGATACAATACAAATAGCAAGTAGCAGGAAGGCACAACAATGCAATGTATAATGACCATTAATCTGCCATGACCATGTGCACAAGAACAGACCTGTAAAATGAAATTTTAAGGCAGTCCCCCAGCGACTTGATCCCCGGTGAGCCCTCTAAAACAACACTGTGGGAGATCGGGTCTCCGATCATGGACCAAAGTGGGGGTGGGCATGGTTCCAGTGTAATACCTCTAAGGTCAGCTCACCCATTACAAATTTTGTGGGGGTTTTTGGGGCACCCTTTAGCAAGGTACACCAAGTGCTCCAAACCCATGCAGCGGTCCAAACCCACGTCTCATTTGTCTACAGATGGAGCCTCCGGGGCTTTCAATGCCTGCGCTCTATCTTGTTTGGCATCTACTATTCCCAGCCACAGCAGTGCCCTCTGGTAGCGGTTCCCTTTGGTGCCTTCTATAACATGCAGCAGAATTAATTTGGGGTCTCTAGTTCCCAAAACCCCTCCAGGGTGTTCCCACCACCCCCTTCCAATCGGGCAAAAGGACAGTGCACCGCCAAAATGTATTTATGAGGTCTCCTGTAGGGTCACCACATCAGAGAAATAACCCTCAGAGATCAGCCTCATCTTAAACAACCGAGCTTGGGTGAAGTAAATGCAGTGCAGTAATTTAAGTTGGTATTCATAACAAAAATAGCAGTCCCTTCCAAAGCAGGTAAGCAATGAAACACAGAAATACAATAATGTCTATGTTTGTAAACTCCAAATGGAGATTCAGTCATTTATTTTAAAAACCATATTTCAAAACCTTAAAACTTGGAAAATAGGTTGACAGAAAGAACGAGGGAAATCTTGGGATTTCCAAACCTCAGGCATTATACATTTATGTGGCTAAAAATTAAATGAGCAATCAGTGAGCTACAATTGAAAAGTATCTTTGTTCATAAACAATACCAAATAAATAGCTGAAGTCAAGACACTGAAGTCGACAACGTTTCGATCCCTACTGAGGTAGGGGATCATCATCCGGACACAAGGGATTGTGCCGGAGAAATTGCCTGGTAGTAAGACTTTGATGATAAGAAGCCTCCTCGTGGAGCGGGAAAGGTTTCTGCCAAACAATGAGATAACTCGGTCAGAGACCCGAGTAGATCCTTATCTGTATTGATGTCCAGAACGACATAGGGCTCATGCTTGAAAATGGAACGATGCATGGCCTAGACAGGCCCGAGGGTAATATCCAATATGCTTCAAAGGAGGTGCAGGTCCGAATCGGCCCGTGCCTAGACTTACAGTGCTGTCAACCCTAGTTGACTGCACTGTAAGACTAGGCATGGGCCGCACCTACTTTGAAGCATATTGGATATTACCCTCGGGCCTGGTGATATCTTCAGCAGAGGCAAATATAGCACTGTTCCAGCACAAGGAGCCGCACCTTGAGGTCTCTTACCTGCTGCTGGGTACGGTCTTGCTGACCTTTGCAAAAACTAAGAATGTCGCTGAAGAGAGTGGCCTTGTGCCCCTGGGGAGTCGACTGAACCCTGTTCTCACTCACAAATCTCTGACTCATGTGTTGCCAAGTCTCCTGAAACTCCTCCCCGCTCCAGGGAGTGGGGGGGGACCCCACGCAAAGTCCACTACCATCGGCGAGTGGCCCAAGAGGCCCCTGGCTAAAAATTGGACATCAAGTGCTCAATGGCCCTCTCGACAGGGCATAAAAAAATAGTCCAAACGGGAAAAGGACTGGCGGGCAACAGAGTAAAAGGTATAACCGTACTCAGTCGGGTGGTGTGCCAGCCACACATCCACTTGGGATAAATTAAGCAAAAAAGTGGAGAGCAATGTTGATCCATGACCAGCAGTGGAAGGCGTGGTAGAGTGGTCTAGAACAGGATCGAACACCCCGTTGAGGTCACACCCCCTAAGATCCACAGAGCATCGGGCAGTTACCTAAGAAGTCTGCAGTGAGGAGCAGGGGGGCACACAGATGATGGATATCGGGGATCCCTGCAGAGTACCTGTTATCGCAATGTAGCTGCACAGACTGTCGTGCCACACTTGGGACACCACCAGAAGGGTTTGCTTCCGTATTATAATGGCCTCGCCCCGCGAGCCCTGGTGGAATGCCACGTGATAGACCTGTGAGATGTCCCTATGGACCAGGAAGGGACAGTTGTTACCAAAAAGATGGGTTTCTTAAAGCAGAAGGATGTCGGAACTGGATCTATGGGCCACTTTGAGCACCACCCCACATTTGATCCTATCAAGCAGACCATTAATGTTCCACAAAAGGGCTGACAACCTACCGGGGGACCCGTGTCACTGTGTACCACCCACATGTTCCAGTCTGCCATGCATGGTGTAGTTCTGTCAAAAGTTTCAATGTAAGTCCTTCATGCGGTGGTTGCGCTGCCCTCACATGAGGCACCAGTGGAGCAAAACAAAAGAAACCCCTCCCACCCCACCCGTAACTCTCTCCCTATAGTTTGTGAACTAGAAGTACCTGTTGTGATTCAACTAGGGACAGTAGCCAACTGGGCTAACCTGAGATGTGTTTCTCCCCTTTTAGGAGGACCCCCTTCCCAATACCCCAAGAGGCAAGGCCTCTCAACAAAACAAACTCAAACCCACCAAAGAAAAGGTAGTGGGGGGTTCTAACATGTGGAACAGTGTGTCATCCTGCCTGCACAAAAGCCTATACTGAATTAGAATTCATGTGTGGTCTGGAGGAGTCACTAGAGGGTCAGTGGATGCGTCTTGAGCAGGTGGACCCTTTGCTGCCATAGACTAGGGGACCTCTTAAGTCCAAGTGACCACGCTCTAGACTCCCACTGGCACAGCCGCCATCTCAGGGTAGTCCGCCACTCACCTCCGTTTTACCCTCCCACCTCTCCAAGAGGATGGCCCTCCAGTACGCAGTAAGGGAAGCTCCTCTACCCAGTCCCAGACCACCTCAGCAGTGTCAAAGAATAATGTCCTATCCTGAAATCTAAACTTCAGGTGGGATAGAAAGAGAAGCATGTGTAGGTGATGCCCATGGCCCTAAGCTTCTGCTTCGCCTCCTGGAAGGATCGCCGCTGCTGCTGGACCTTCAAGGTGTAGTCCGGGAAAATTATCAAAGGGGAGGAGTTGAATGTCAGCGAGTCCACCTTGTGTGCTGCTTGTAAGATAGCATTGTGGTCCACATAATTAAGTACACAGGAAATTAGGGTTGGGGCGGGGCACCCACTGGGGGCTTACAGGTCAGTGTATGGTGTGCCCGCTCCACTATGAAGCAGTTGGAAACCTCCATCGGGGCACCCAACCCTTCAACCAGTCCTAGATGAAGGCGCTAGGCGCAGTTGCTTCAGCATCCTCAGGGATACCCACAATGCACAAATTGTTGCATCTCAACCTGCACTCTGCATCTTCCGCCCGGGTCTCCACTGCCCAACTAAGCATTGCAGGCTCACCAGGTGGGATTCATGTGATTTGACTGCATCTTCAATCTCTGAGACTCTACTTTCCACCTCTGTGACCCTGTGTACAGTGTTCCGCAAGTCCAGTCTAATGAGGGCAAGATGGACCTTGAGTTCCCCCATATTTCCCTCCCTTGTGTCCTTGAGGACCTGGATTGTCTGCAGAATGGTGGACTTCTGGAGCCCCTCTGCTGGCGATGGGTCACCCCCAACACCAGCAGCATCCTCAGCCAGGGTCGTCTGTTTGGTGAATTTATCAATTTTCTGCTACCGAACAGCGCGGACCAGATAAAGAAGCTCGAGGGGGGGCCTGGTCTCTCGGGATACCCAATGGTAGAAAATTAGTAGGCGTGCAAGGCAGTCATCCACGGGCAGCATCCAAGGAACGGGCGGCCCACACATGCCTCAAGTGGCTGCCCCCTCCGGCCATGGGGGGTGCCACCAACTCAAAACAAATGTCGCCACTATTGCATGAATTGTCATTGCAGGCCCATCAAGTCTGTTTACAGAGGCTCAGTGTGTAGGTGCCCCAGCTTCTGAGGCTGTCTGCAGAAAAGATCGACAGGCCACATGGCTCAGTCACGCTGCTGATTCGGTGCTGTCTCAGCAGGGCCGCACAGCCGTCGCCACATCAATTTGGGCCCTCACAATGGCAGTACACAATTTATGTGACCAGCGCACCCTCGCGTAAGGAAGTAAATGGGAGCACATTGCATCAGGTCTCATAGGGCAAACACACGGCAGCCGCTGCTCAAAATTCACGAGAAGGCCCCGGTTATCGGTAGCAGTAAGGTGCCATCCAGACCCACGTCCCCCGGGTCGCCTAGACAGTTTCACAGCCTCCAGCACACATCCAGTGTGGCAGTAAGAGGTTGCTCTCATCTCTTTGGAGTGAAACACCGTAAGTGCGGCCTGCCCCGAGTCCGCCAGCTTCAGGCGCTTGGACACGCTGGGAAGAATGTTGCAGGCCAGGTCCCAGCGTGGGTCATGGTCTCAGCTTCACCGTGGCCTCTCACATGTGGGTCTGCCCACAACCCACTAGGCAGCACATCTTTTGGTGTCACATGAACCCAGCACAGGACCCCATCATCAGTGACCACAGAGTCCAGCAAACAGCAGCGGGGAACCTCAGATCGGGCAGCGATACTCCTCCTCGCACACAGCTTTTGTTGCAGGCCCAGGGCGGGGTCTCAGCCTGAGAGCCCACCAAGCGGCTAGGATGCAGTAACACGATGCAGGCTAGGAGGGGGGCCCCCTCAAGACATCCCACTCCTCAGACCCCCAGAGCACCAGAAATGTTCATCACAGTAGGCGCATGGGGGAGGCAGCAGCCCAAGCACCTCTCGGCCCGATAGGCCCACACCACATGTTGCATCAGGCACTCCTTCAGCTATTTCTCCTCATAGGGTTTGTCGCGGAGGCAACTAATCAGCAGGCAGGCAGTGGGTGAATGCCACCGATTCGTGCTCAACCCAGGCGGGTTGTCCTTGGGGAACAGGCCGCTGAAAATGGATTATCGACGCCTTGCCGTGGAGCTCTCCTAAAGAGCATCCGCTATGTTCGGCACCCCTCTCTAACACTCTTGCTACTGTTCACCAATTGCTGTTCCCCTTGAAGCTTTCATTCCCATTTTTAGGTCTGGTGTTAGCCAAGACCTTTGGATATATATATATAATATACTTTGTTATAGAGGCTTTCAGCCATCCCTCTTCATCCAGTGGTTTTAGTACCATTCACATTTTTCTTCCGCTCACTACATCATACCACATGAATAGAAATTATTAAGGCAATGTGTGCTTTCTGAGAACAAAAATATATTTTTGATTTTAGCAATATTGACATTGAATTCTGCAATGCTTTACTTCTGTATGCTCAGTTACTGGTCATTGCCTCTTCCACATCCTCTTAAAGGACATATGCTTTACTGATTGTCTCACTTGTATCTGATTTAATTTATGTACGCACTATAGTTGTGTTAGATTTCCTTTGGTGAAAGATCTTTAGAGAACAGATCAAATGAAACAAGGGAGTGTTGTCAACGAGGACCTTGCCATGGCAAAGGCAAACTTCTGTGGTATTTGCAGTTGTCCCATGTTGCGTTAAGTCCCATGGAACTCAGCATCCAGCACCAGTAGTGAGAGAGGACTCACTGCAGATTGTTGATGAACGAGTGCAGAAGCCCTGAGGCAGCATGGTCTTTCCACTAGCATTAGCATTATAGTTATTGATGACTCTTGCATTGGGTTTGATTACCTGCACTTCTTTATGTTGAAAGGGAGAATACCAGCACTTATCAGCAAGGGTGCAATACTGTTAATGGGGAGTATAGCACTTCCCAATAGCAAGTAGCTACAATGAGATACAGAGATCCTGCACTTTTATATTTCCATTTCAACCACTGGGCATACTACAGCAGCCAAGATGTGGGTAACTCTTAGAAAGGAGTATAAATGATGCTGGACTGGCCATGAGGCACAATGCAGGCCTTTATGCATGCCTATCACATTTGTGTATGCCTGAAAAGGTATTGTGTTATCAATTAGGGAAAATGCTGCTGTTTGTGTTGAACTGCAACAGTTGTGTATGGGCGACAATGATGCTCTCTTGATAGTGGCCATCAAGTATGACTTTTGTGCATATTTTCTGAAGATGACTGTAAATTTCAAAAATCAAGAAACACTCTAGTCTCTGTCTACAATTGTTGAGCTTAAGAATAGTAGTTGCATTAATACTACTGCTAGCAGAATTATTAATGTTTGGTGTCACTTTAGTAAGTATGACCTCTTAGATCACCATTACAAGTGTAATGTTCATAACTCATCCCTCCCACCAGGTATGGATACCAGGAGCACTGGTAACTTTAAGGGGCAGAGTTATCGGGTATTACATGATGGACGCTGGGTGTCCCCTAAGAAATGAAGAATTAGTGCAATCTTGGTTTTCGAGAAAACCCCATGTCTACAAATTTACCACAGCTCTCGTCATTCCTATTGGTGGTAGTAATCTCCTTTGGATGTCAGGCATTTTGCCTCTTTGCTGGAATTCAGGAAGAATATGGATGGTGTTCTGTTTGACTAAATGGCTAAACATGACCATAGAGGCAAGAGGCCTCTTTCAGATATGATGCTGTAGAAGTTAATTCAGTCACTAAGGCATGAAGTAGACTTTAGTGTGAGTATTCCGCCATAACCCCACAGGTAGCACAGTGCTCGATATGTACGTTTTGGCTACCTAATTTCATTTGAATACACCCTTCTCTGCATTACTATTACTGTTGCTAGGATGCACATAGGTGCCATTTTGAATTCACCAGATAATTGGAAGCACACAAGGGTGTAACACAGCCCCTCCAGAGCAGGTGGGTGCAACCCTTCAGGGGCCAACCAAAGCCTTGGGGTGGGGCGCATTTAGCCCACAGCCAACTAATTTCTGTGAGAAGGGCACAAGTCGGGGGTACATGTGGGTGGATGGTGTCCACCCACTACTTTTACAGGGCGGGTACCATCTCCCTGCCACAAAGTTGGGCCCCACTGAAATATACTGAATTTGTCCCTGTGTAGGTTTTAGACACTGGGGCACTTTCAGCAGTGTCTGCACGTTGTCTGTTTTGGTTCAGAGCAGCAACGTGCAAGTGGGGAGAGGGCTTTCTTTTTTTAAATTCCAGCTAGCCCAAAACAAAGGCCGAAGTTAAGGGGTCATCAGGCCTCTTTTTGTTCGGCTATTCTGACTAGGAGCTATCTTGAGTCTCCCACCAAAATGCAATGGAGAGGAAACAAAGGCACACAGCTTATCCCTTCACAGGAACTTAAGAGAGACATGCTTTTGACTTTGTTCAGTCCCTGTAGATAACAGATATGCATGCACTGTAAGAATGTCAGATGTGTTGGTCTGTCACAGTATTTACACAAATTACAATCTAAATACCACTAATTTGTTTTATTTCTTTTATAGTGCAACTCATCCCAATGCAGGGTCTCAGAGAGCTTTACAGCATGTGTAAACATTATACATTGACAATAAATCATATGAATGTAAATCAATGTGCAAGATGTGTTTACATAAGGCAGCAAGGGTTACAAGGTGTAGGAGTCACATGTCCTTCATAACTCTCTGTGTTATATTAGAAAGATTACAATTTATGAACTGTAAGTAACAAATTGATTTTTGTGTTAAAAGCAGTAACCCACTTACCTGGCTACATACATTTAAAATCTGTCATCTGCATTTTACATGATGTGCTTTGCAGGAGATTCTGTCATTCTTATGAGAATGTTTTCCTAATGAAAGAGACAGTTCCATTCGGGGAGCACCAAAGTCCGTATCGGGATTACTCCGCCCCCGATCCTAGATGTGAGCGCATCCTTTGAGTTAGAATTTGGGAAAGATTTCCGCACTGACACTACTTTGATTCAAAACTGTGACTAGACAAAACACAGATTTCTCCAGCAATTGTGTTAACCACCAGAGTTATTTTACCGTTATTATAATTCCCTGAGATTTACTGGGAGCACAAAGATCTCAGCAGCATGTGCCTTAACCCCATAAGATATTTTAAAATGCAGCTTAGCAACCAATTAAGCAGAACAGATTTACTGCCACATTTCTCCTTCCTGGTAATTTCTTTGTGGAAGAGTTAAAAAAGAAATGTATACGTTGAGGCCCAGATTTTGTGTCGGGGTTGTGTCACGTTTATGGCACAACCCTGACACAAAATCTCACTTGTTACAACTCATAATGCGCTCAAATATACTCAGAACTGCTAAACATATGTCTGAGGTGTTAAGATCTGATGTCACTTCTTGTGATGTCACTTCCGGTGAGGTGATGGGTTGTGATGCAAATTCCTGTGATGTCACTTCATGTGATGCCAGTGTGATGTCACAGGCCATGCTGTCATAAGCAATGAGGTCACTTTTGATGGAGCAGGGTTTCGCAAAAATGAAACCTGCTCGAATCAAGTACCCCCATAAAACGTACTAACAACACGTAGACATAGTAAATACTAACGTACACCCAACATGCACATAGGGGAATTGCTTTGCGCATGCCTGAAATAACACAAAAATAAATAATATTGTAATAACCTTGTGTTTTGGGAGTAAACAAAGAAATTATACGAGTAGGCCCCATGTATATCAGTGTTTTGCA
Source organism: Calotriton arnoldi (assembly GCA_963921515.1). Lineage (NCBI taxonomy): Eukaryota > Metazoa > Chordata > Amphibia > Caudata > Salamandridae > Calotriton > Calotriton arnoldi. The sequence goes on from CAWUFW010013435.1 coordinate 209,342, forward strand.
CGTTGCATCCTGCTTTAAAGGTTAATTATTGATGCTATTTTTGCACTAAGGTTATTCTAGGTAACCATAATGAGGAAGTAGTGCAAGGTGGGTGGGAAACAGTGAAGGTTTCATTATCATATAATTAATATTTGTTCATTTCCATCCACTTTAGTATGCTGAATGAAGCTTCCATTTTAAAGGGTTGACATGACTGGGAGGGGAAAGTTTCCTCGGAGCGAGTCTGCTCTGACACGAGACAAGCAAGATGTGCTGAGCATCGCAGATGACATGAAGGAGTGAAGGCCAGAGCGTCAGATGACTGCCAATTGTTGTACCCGAGCGTGAGACCGGGGATGTGCTCTGCGAAAATATTGACTGATGAAAGAAGAATGTACTAAAATGTATCTTATATGGGGAACGCATGAATAAACTGAAATTTGGACCATGGGAACCACTGTACACAATAAAATTGTTGAATAAATGCGAAGTCATGGTGGTGTGAGAACGCCACCTCCCCGGCCCACCAATCCCTATGCGAGTTAGAGAGTAAGATGCAACATTTGAGGGATGGACATGTCAATTTAGACTTTAATTAGGGTACCTTTTGGGGCGTGTCGAGAGAGCTTAGGCTGACACGAGAGAAGAGGGGAGATGCGTCGCTGTCCGTCGGTTTGCAGAGACGCCTAGCTGTTACTATCCTATCCTTTTCCCTGACCAACTTTCTTGCGTTTCCTGAATACCTTTTGGGGAAACTTCCATCATCTCCTGGGCTCAGGGGGTGGTATTTCCTACAGACCGATAGGTTTGTATCTAGCCCGTGTTGTTCTCAGCATTAATGTATTTGTCTCTGAATCTTTTGTCTCTCCACCTATCCATTCCGTCAACAAATTATATGCATTATTTTTAGATGATCCTGTTGTCTCTTCATCTATCCCTCCGTTAGGTATTATATTGTTTGGTATAATCATTCTGCTGAACCTTGTTCTTGTCTCTTACTCTATCCACTCCTTCATTGCATAATGTTGTTGCAGAATGAGTCTGTGTAAATTGCATTGTTTCTCTGATCGTGTGATTCGATGTTTGTAATTGTGACCTGATGCAGATGAGCATTTACTTTGAATTCTGAGATAAACTCACTTATTACTCTTACCCAGAGTCTGTGATTAATTTGACAATGTTTTGGTGAGTTAGTGTCTTATCATTATCATCAACTATTCAACTAATTGGTCCATCGACCAAATAGAGGAAGAATTGATATCAATATTAGTTATTTAAAATAGATGTTTTAGGAGTTTATAAAGGAATAAGAGATGAACGAAACAAATTGACCACAGCGCAACAGGGATACTGGGTGAATGTGTATGGGCCATTGTAGTGATTTGTGGAGTATTGATCCCTGATCAATTATTGGTATTGGCGCTGGATCACTTTCATACTGCCTAAGTTAGATAGTGCCTCCACTTCTGTTTTTTAGGACTTGTGCCCTGTCTGTGAGGGATGGGGGACTCTGGGCCTCTCATCACATTCTGCAGGTAAGCCCCGTCAGTTTACGTTACGCCACTGGAAGCACATATGACATATTATGGTCACAAACCGATGCTCGAGTAGGAAACTCTGCTGCTGCAAGACTCGCCATTTCCCGCCCGTGGACGTCCTTATTGTGTCTTGCTTGTCGCCCTGGCTGAAGGACAAGCGGCGCGCAAGTGTCCCAGATCAGACCAGCTTTACGTTGGCAGATGTGTCTCTGGCTGAAACAGTCACTGTGAGATCAGGAAACAGGAAAGTGACAAGGAAAAATGTCTTGCTGTCACAGTGGCTGTCATCGAGCCGAAAGGTGCCGAGCAAGAATGAGGCTAACGGCGGCCCATCTACAGGGAGCGTCTGCGACGTCCTCTGGCGACCTCCGTTTGCAATATAAGAAAGCCTGTCAGAGCATCGCTCTGGCTCGGGGAAGCTTGTCATGCCCCCCGAGTTCTGGGGGCGCTGTCTGGATCAACAAGTGTTGTCGCGCTGCCTTCTCTCACTCGTGGCATGAAATATTGCCCTGACGGCCAAGCTCGAGCGCCCTTGAAAGAAGCGCCCCTCAAACAATTGCACATTTCACTTAGCCTAGTGGTACTAAATCTAACTGACAGTCGCCTAGACTCCACCATGTTTATATATATATTAGCAGCTTTAAATAGTTGTGACTGTGAGGCAAAATAGCAAATCAAGAGACTGGTACAATTCAGTGGTCTAAAGCTTCCACTGAAGAGTTCTGTATGGAACATGAAGATTAGAGGTTCAAATCCTACTAGGGTCAGCTCTGTTTTTCATCCTTCTAAAGTCAATCAAATGAATACCGTTGACCTGGGTTGTTATTAACGCCTTTCATCGGTGCTAAGGGACCAGGCAAGTGAAGAAGTAAAATATGTAAGGGTAGTAATTTATATTAAAAGAAGCTACACCGAGTACTACTACACAAAATAGGGTCTTTGGGGGGTACCTTAAACCCACACAGCCTCACTAAAGACCTGGACCTGTTTCCAGGAAAAACTCCCCTTCTCTCATTCTTGAGAAAATTCGAATATCCTGAATGTCAGATCAGTAGAACTATATTAAGCTCTTCTGACTGTTCATGTAACCTTATGTGCAGGCCTGTTGAAAGGGTAGGGTGGGTGTAATGGCGTCATTTGTACCAATGCCCTGCACTTTTTGAGGGCCCGCGCTTGTGCTGCAACATGTTTCCTTATACATTTTAAAGCAAAGCTGCAGTCTTTAATAATGACAAGGCAGCTTAAAAGTCCAATTCCAATATATGACGCCAGATGCTGATCTGCATTGTTTTCTTTCTTTATAGGACACATTGTTATAATGCACTCACATATTTATCCAACCCCTTTAGGGACATTACTTCCTTTTCCTTCCTGCCATGTTCTTACAACTGTCTAGTGATTGAATCCCTGAAGGTGGCCAAATCTGTTTTTGTAGGCTTGCGTGAAACTGCCCACGACGTGGGTGACAATTGCGAACCATCACGGGCAGGCAGTGGTAGGAAGGGAAGCTTAATGCCGCGACCTCCACTGGCTTCCCATCGAAAGAAGAATAACCTTCAAGTTCGTCACCCACGCATACAAGGCCCTCCACAACATCAGACCAGCATACCTAAACAACCGCCTCTCCTTCCACGCACCCAAGAGAAACCTCCGATCAGCTGACCTCTCTCTGGCCACCATCCCACACATCTACAAGACCAGAACGGGTGGAAAGTCCTTCTCCTACCTCGCAGCCAAGACCTGGAACGACCTCCCCCTCCACCTCTGGCAAAGCCCTACTCTGCTCCAGTTCAGGAAGGACCTCAAGATGACCCCAGCACTTCAGACCTTCAGATGACCCCAGCACCCTCACGGGTGAGTAGCTGCGCTATACAAAACCCCTGATTGATTGAATGATGGAGAAACATGTGCAAAGTGTGGACAGAGGTAAAATTACACATTGTACGCTTCAAAGCAGGCTAGCCCAAATCAAAAAAGCACATGGTTAAGCCATGCTGCTCAACGTAGTGTGGGGAGCTATACTGGACATGAGATTTTGCAAAATTTGCTTAATTTGCATTTGCGTAAATTTGCACAATTCCACAACAAATAAGTGAAATGCAAAAACTGGCATTTAGCTCTATATATTAGTGTGGAAGGGGCCCTGGCTACCATTCTTGGGCTAAAGAAAACTGTGCAAATAACACAAGTGCCGCAGACAACAGCGGCTCGTGTTCTGCTCTTCACCTTACTTCCCTGCTCCAGTGCTAAAATTGGCATAGGGCATAATTTTGGGAATTTCATGTAACAAGCGTAGCGGGATCTTCCCAAATTATTTGAGATTACACTGGCGTACCGGTAATCGTGCCCAGGCCTACTGGGTATGATGAAATGGGCACTATTTCAGTGCTTTTTGAATCCGTCTGGAGACATACATTCAACAGATTGGAGCACAAGGTTAAATCTCGAGTGCTCTACTGTAATTTTTAGGTGATGAATATCATCTAAAGTACCAGAGCTTCCTGATATATTTCTGAGGTACACTGGCTGCTGCTCTCACTGAAGATTGTGAGTGGTGAAGCCTACCCTAAGGCTAGCTGTCTTATTTGCTCCACACACTTCTATCTTTTTTAAAATGACGGTAACTCGGCAAGGCACTACGAGGTCCCACTAGCTGTGTTTCGGAGTCACGCTCTGAACCCTAACCTATCTTGTCTGCATTAGAAGTTGGAATTAAATTGCATCTCTTCATCATTCAACCAGCATGACCCATTTTTTATAACCCTGTCCTTTGCCCCATTAATTCTGGGTTTGGCCAGCTCACTCCTCCTCCTAAGGTCAGAGTATGGCAAGAGTTTGTGCTCATACTCATTAGCCCCCCACCAGAAGCGGTCTGCTCCCTGCTTTGAAAATCACAAGCAGGTTAACCACTGGCTCAGCTGCCTAAAAGCCTAGGTACAGGCCCTCAGATGTTATTAACTGTGTGGCAGACACAATGTCCTGCATCCCCACTCTGGAGAGGCAGCACGCGACTCTAACTGACCCTTAGCAGGCTCATCCTGTTCAATGCAACATGGGCAGCAGATGAGCCTCAGCAGCACTGGCTTGGGGTCTATAGCAATGTGCAGTTCTGCCTAGTGAATAGGTAAACTATGGGGCTTATTTACAAGCCCCTTCTGCTGCCGCGGCATCACTTTTGTGATGCATCGGGGGCGCAGTGTGCTGCCCCATATTTATAAGGCCACACAAAGCCACCCAGCGTGGCTTTTCATAGCCTTGTAAATACGGCCCCTTTTCACACATCACTTTACGTGAAAGGGGCGACGCCATGGGTGTTGCTGTGGGTGTTTCCACGCAACACCCATGGATTCTGCGGCATTCCCAGATTTACAACATTTCATAAACCTGGGAATGCGTCAGTATTCTACACCTCTCGGAGACATAAGGAAGTGCAATGAGGATAAATACTTTTAATTCTCCCTGTTTTTTCCTCTTTCTATGTGTGTTCCATTCTGAAGCACACATAGAAAGAGGAAAACACCATCAATAATTTTGTGCAGGAAGGTACCCCTTCCTGCACAAAAACAATCATCCCTGCAACAAAGGCACCCTTGCACCATGGTGCAAGGGTGCCTGTGTTGGTGCATGGCAGCCAATTGTGCGCCAGTGCAGGGGAAAGCACAGGGATGCATCATATCGTTGTAAATATGATGGTCCCTGTGCTTTTAAAATGACACAGCACGACGCAGCAAAATGGCTTGCGGCGCTGCGCCATTTTGTTGTAAATAAGGCCCTATATGTCTGGATGTCCGCATCCTGCGTTGTCTGGACTGCAGTATGATCCCCTTTGGTATGGTTCATCCTCAAGAAGGCAGAAGAATCTGAAGTGGCTTCAGGAACGTGAACACGAACTGCCTCTAAGAAATAGATCTGGCTTCTTTGTAAACTGAATAGACTAATCTTTCCTTAATAGCATGTAATGTAGAACAACAGAAACAAAAGTGCTTATGCGTTGTAACTGTTCTAATGTAAAGCACTCCGAGACTCACCAGGCTGGTCCCTGCTATATAAACCTCCAAAATAAATAAGTAAATGTGGCGTAGCGCTTGATGTCAGCAGCAAAACATGACATCACTCCAGCAGCACTACTTGCTGACATATTGGCCTGGACAATCTCACAACCAGAGGGCCAGTGCCTCCACAAAGCCTCCTGCTCCTCTGCCTGCATTGAGGCTGAGTTATATGACAATGGGGTAACTCGAGTTATATGACAATGGGGTAACCCGAAAGACCACCGTACCCGGGTAAATTATAGTACAAGAAACAATGGTTGCAGCGGTATACAATTCAATACAAAAAAATGCAACATTCCCAAGAAATCAAATGTTAGACTCTGTCATATTCAAACTATGCTGATTTATTCAGTGAAACAGCATGAATAGTATGTACATTTTCATATAAAATGCAGGTGCTCCAGAAGAAAGGGAGAAGAAGGTGCTCAAAAAGAGGTGTGCACTTGTGAGGGTTGTAGGGAAGGAAAGGCAATGTGCAATAATTACATCAAAGGACTGATAGAAACCTATCCAGCCGCATGAAGGCAAATATTACATTTGGACATAGTAACATCGTGACATAGACAATTAATTTCTGTTGTCTGTACTCATCCACTCAAGAAAGACCGTTGACGTTTCGACCCCCTTGCTTGTGTAGGTTGATTAATCCTTACAATGGGGTCTTCATCAGGACAGGGCGGGAGGAGACACCTACAATTAATTAATAAGGTCTCATTATTCTGGTGATGGAAATACGAAAATTGGTAATAGTTTGTTGAGAAGACAAAAAATGTGTTACCATTCAAGACCGGGTTGAAAAATCAGGTGGTCGTCTTCAAAATGATGGGGCCCATAGACTCCAATGTCAAAGAGGCGAAAGGCAAGGACAAGGAATTAGCTGTGAATGAAAAGAACACGCGTAAGCACAAGTACACGGATCTAAGAGGCATATCTCACAAGGGAAAAATGCCATAGCCACTTACTGAGTCAATTGGTTATTGTGGCAAACAAATAAAGTTAACGTGTCCCATCGCTCAGCGTTAGAAATTGCATGTCATCATGGGTTGTACCGGTCATTAATCTGAATAATTGAATAAATCTGGATGACCGTTGTAAGTTGTAGTGGCAAACCATTTTATATAATAAATACATTAACAGAAAAGTCCCATGCGATGGTTCATACCATCCAAAATGAACTTACTCAGTATTAACATAAGGTCCAGGTGCCCCGTGACTCGTGACCTAAGAGTTAAAATCTGAAATACACAACACGATCAATCAAACCAGTTGGACAGAGGTAGGAGAATGCTATTAAGGCCACCATTCTATGTAGGAACCTCTGTCCAACAGGTTTGATTGATTCTTCCACTGTGATGAGGTTACAAGGTATGTCACGGTTTCCTATTGCTTCTGTCCACATCTACCAATTTACCCGAGACACGGATGCTCACGAGTTTCCCTCGTGTTGTGTATTTCAGATTTGAACTCTTAGGTCACGAGTCACGGGGCACCTGGACCTTATGTTAATACTGAGTAAGTTCATTTCGGATGGCATGAACCATCGCATGGGACTTTTCTGTTAATGTATAAATTATATAAAAAATGTTGCCACTACAACTAACAACGGTCATCCTGATTTATTCAATTATTCAGATTAATGACCGATACAACCAATGATGACATGCAATTTCTAACGCTGAGCCATGGGACACGTTAACTTTATCTGTTTGACACAATAGCCAATTGACTCGGTAAGTGGCTATGGCATTTTTCCCTTGTGAGATATGCCTCTTAGATCCGTGTACTGGTGCTTACACGTGTTCTTTTCATTCACAGCTAATTCCTTGTCCTTGCCAGACATTTCAGAGTGTCCGAATAAAGATGGTAATAGAAATATGGGGAACGGGGCTGTGCTACGGGAGCATCAACAAGATCCCCTATGTAAACCTAACGCGCCAGGGGTGGGGGAGGGGTTAGTGCATCAAAGAGATCAACACTGCACTCTGAACCAAATACAGCCACCACAGTGCTCGTTTATAGGCAGCGAGCAGTCCCGAAATAGGCAAAAAGAGAATCCCCCTATTAGGGATAATCACAGACATGGAGTCCAGACCCCAACTGATCTTACTCACTACAACTTATCCAGGGGATGTGTGGTTGATCAGAGTAATCTGCATCTCCCCCCCCCGAAGCCACACCATATACGGTCATCTTGGCCAATGTTCCCCCCCTGCCTGCAGGTGGAGCATTGGTCGTCATTAAGGAATAAGTCCTTACATCTATTAAGAGTTAGAACAGGTATAGCAAACCCCCTATTCGCAGAGTTCAAGATGGCTCGGCGGATTGGTTGGGTAGGCAATTCGGTAAAGACCATAGAGGGAGACTGTGTAGCCCTAACTTTTAGATCACCTGCGTTGGTGAGAACCATATTGGGAAGGGGGGGTAATTGGGCACTCAGCACAGTGGGGATAAATATCTTACCCCTAGGTTTTTTCTATCAACCGTTTAGAATGCCCCAACATCTGCCAAAAGAGGATCGACCTATTGGACTTAGGCTAAATAAGTTTGCGATTCCGGTAAGCAACCGTTATGACATTTTTAATATGTTAGAGGATATTGACTGACTTCAATTAAGAAGTTGCAACCCGAACCAGGTTGAGGCCCTAGGTACTTCTTGTGTTAATGTATCCCCCGCTAAGGGTAACACCCTAGAGTCAGAGGAATTAGCGACCAGCCCACCGTTTAGTATAGTGGAGCTGGAATCACGCATCAGAGTGCAAAGCCCTAGTGGTACTGCTCCAATATCCGATATTAGTGAGGCTCGAATACAAACAAGCTCAATTGTGGTAAAACCAAGTGTTAATCCCAAAACCTTAGAATGCACTGGATCTCTGCCTAATTTTACATATACTTTGTGCAAGATTATATCTTGGAATATCGCAGGGTTGTTTAATAAGATGAATAACCAGACATGGTGTGATCTAATTTTAAATTACGATATACTCTGCTTACAAGAAACATGGACAGTAGATCCGATTTCTATAAATGGTTTTAAAACATTTCATATGCCCGCAGTGAAAGGGCCAAGGGGTAGAGCAAAGGGGGGGCTCTGTGTCTATTTCTCGAATAAACTTGTAGTAGTTAAAATAGAGTCAAAGTGGGGGAATAGATACTACCAACTGATTAAAGTATGGGCAACTAGGAGTCAGTGTATTATTTTGATACATTTTTATAATAATATTCCTTTAGAGGAGTTTGGGAAAGTTTTAAAAAATATTTCCACTGACCTCGCCGTGGCAAATCGGGATAGCGCAAAGGAAACCATGATTCTCATAGTGGGGGATTTTAGTTGTTCGTTATGTACCCATGAGGATACTAGAATCTGTGGGTTTGATGATGAAGAAGGTATATGTGGCACCCATTTTTGCCACAATATGGTAGGGGAATTGCTGAATAATTTGATGGCCAGTAACGAGCTGGGCTTTGTGAATGATCTACTGGCTAATATAACTACCATGCCGCCTACATTCAATGGGAGAGGTTTATCATCAACCATAGATTTTATACTCGCATCTCGTAACTATGCAGCAAGGATACATTATTTTAAAGTTGGGGATAGCCCGTTGAGCGACCATTTCCCCCTTTGCCTAATGATTAGATTGCCATCCTCCAGGTTCCAAAGGGTAGATAGCTGCGTAGAAGACTCAGGTACAATAAAATTGGATACATTAAATGGTTTCACACTAAAGTGGTCTAAGGTCGACCCGGAAGCGATTCTGAAACAATTACTAATGAGGCACAAAACTGATTTTTATACCTGCTTGAGCGAGTCGGTACCACCAAATGGCATTTTAGCTGCATTTCGGTTTATAACAGCGGGGATAAGGAAGATATTACTTGTCCAAAATCGGAGTAAAGCTAGGAGCCAAGGGTGGTTCGACAAGCAGTGCACGCAAGCATATAATAACCTCAAAAAAGAGCTACACAGGCATCCGAGAATTGCTGATAATGTTAAGAAGGCGAGGTCAGACTATAGGCTGGCACTCAAAGATAGGAAAATTGCCTTAAAAAAAGAAGTCTGGGAAGCGCTCCATCAGGAGGCACTGCACAAAGATAGTGCTGCTTTTTGGCGCGCAGTGAAAACCCCATACTTACAACTAGTGGGGGAGCCTTCCATAGAAATTGCCGTATCGGAGGAAGCCTGGGTTAGGCATTATTCAAAGATCTATGCTGGGGAGGTGCTTACTAATGTACCTCACGTGGTAACCCCACGAGAGGAGGTAGATAAAGTAGATCTGAAATTTAACGTGGGGGAAGTGGAAAGAGCAATAGCAGCAAGTAAGGGAGGTAAAGCACCTGACCCCGATGGAATACGGGTGGACTTGTTTAAGTCAAATATTCCTCTTTGGGGACCAATATTGACCCAGGTTTTTAATGCCAGCTGTGAGGACGCGATGCCTAGGACATGGGGGGAATCTATTATAGTTCCCATATTCAAAAAAGGGGATCGTTATGACCCCGGTTGTTATTGGCCCATCTCGCTCTTGGATTCTCTGGTAAAAGTGGCGGGTCGAGTCATACTGGAACGCCTCCAGACCTGGGCAGAGGATAACCAAATTTTATCAGATATACAGTATGGCTTCCGAGAGGGCCTTGGAACATCTGAGCAGAGTGTTAACCTTGTGTTATTGATGGGAATATATATTAGAGTTAAGAAGGGAACACTGTTTTTGGCATTCGTGGACCTCACGGCAGCATTTGACTCCGTAAGACACGATAGACTGTGGGATATTCTTAACTTGGTGGGGGTGGATCCCCACATTATTAGTTTCTTACGTTTTTTGTATGCTGTGCTTCAGCCAATGTGCGCTTTGGCATAAGGGGTGAGCGTTCCGCTTCGTATTCTATTAAAAGGGGGGTCAGACAAGGTTGTGTACTGGCCCCCTTTCTTTTTAACCCCTTCCCTGCGGATGACGGAACCACGCCGTCATAAGCCACGGGCGGCGTGTGCTCATGACGGCGTGGTTCCGTCATGCTGCGGCCGCTCCTCCCACGCGTTACTGATTCCCCGCCTGTGCGGGCGAATTAGTGAGTGGGCGGGGTCGTGACGGAACCACACCGTCATGAGCACAGCTCGCCCGTGACTCATGACGGCGTGGTTCCGTCACGAGCATGGCGGCGCCGCGCTCACCCCCCACCCCCCCAGCGCCGCTGTGGAATTACCGCCGCGGCCAAGGGGTTAATTTGTATACAAATGGTTTGGAACATGCACTACTTAGGAACAACCAGGACTTTCCTTCAGTAGGTGGTCAACCCATACCGGCCCTTCTTTATGCGGACGACGCAGTACTAATGTCCAGAACTCAAATTGGTCTGCAGAGGGCCCTAGATAGCTATACAGATTTTATGAGGGATCTAGGGCTCTCAATTAACAAGTCTAAGACATACATTATGAACTGCGGTGGGAAAAGCATAAGACCGAAGGGTATGTTTGGGGAGGGGCAGAAACTAGCAATCGCCAAGAGTTTTGCATACCTTGGTATTTTATTTAATCAAAGTGATACCTGGTCTGAGGCAGTATTAACAAAAAAGCTGGTATTTGCAAAGTCTATAGCCGCCCTTACTTCCTTCTCAAAGAAGCTAGGCAGGAAACCCCCACCTGAGTTAATTCAGATTTATAAAGCAAAATGCATTACATCAGCAATCTATGGGGCGGGAGTGTGGGGCTTTGTCAATGTTCACCCGATTCAAGTGGTGGAAAATTCATTTACAAGATACCTTTTATCAGTCCCGGGTAGTACTACTTCTTTTGTTTGCCATGAGGAGTTGGGTCTTCCGTTTATTTCTGATTTGATAAAAATTGAACCGATCCTGTTGTGGCACAGGATGTGGTTAAAAGAAGAAACCAAGTTAAATAGAGAGATATTACAAGATTGCCTTAAACTAGAGGGGGTCCTGAACATTCCATGGGTTAGGTATGTGCATAATTTTATGAAGGATTTAGGGCACGCAGATTATTTTACCAACCCAATTAAAATGCAACAAATTTCTAGAAAGGACTTAAGAATGGAGGGCCTTAAGCATCTGGCTACATTGAGAATGTCGGAAGAGATTTTAAAACCAAGTGTACGACAACATCATTTGTTGTTAACCTCCTACGACATTGAACCATACTTGACATTTGTACCAGGTGGTTTTGATAGACGGCTTTTATCTTGGTTTAGGCTGGGCACCGTCCACAGATTAGTGACTTTTCCCAGAAAGAACGATTGGTCACGGATATTAAAACCCTGTCCGCGTGATGACCGGGCCGAGCAATCCACTATACATATAGTTTTATTTTGTAAATTTTATAGCATTTTAAGAAAAAAGTGGATTGTCCCATTATTAAAACAATTAGGATTAAGGCAATGCCGGCCAGCCCTGGTCAAACGTCAGTTCTTGGAGGACGAACATGTTGCCTGGCGTATCGCAATGTTTCTGAAGAAAGTACTGCTTTTTAGGAAAAGTATGTTAGATGATGAATTGTAACTATAACCACTTGATATAGAACGGGCCGTTGTACTTTCTTAAGCTGATTCTTATTCTTAAGTGTTTTTAATTTTTACATAGGTTTTTACATGTTTTTTTTTTTTTTATGTGTAATAATAGGAACTGTTTGTATTTTTTAATGGATGTAATATGCTTTTAAGATTGTAAAATTACAGTCGAATAAAGCTTTCTTTGATTTGAGTGGACGAGTATAGACAACAGAAATTAATTGTCTATGTCACGATGTTACTATGTCCAAATGTAATATTCGCCTTCATGCGGCTGGATAGATTTCTATCAGTCCTTTGATGTAATTATTGCACATTGCCTTTCCTTCCCTACACCCCTCACAAGTGCACACCTCTTTTGAGCACCTTCTTCTCCCTTTCTTTTGGAGCACCTGCATTTTATATGAAAATGTACAGACTATTCATGCTGTTTCACTGAATAAATCAGCATAGTTTGAATATGACAGATTGTAACATTTGATTTCTTGGTGATGTTGCATTTTTTGTATTGAATTGTGTACCGCTGCGACCATTGTTTCTTGTACTGCACTGAGGCTGGGCAGACTAGATATCGCACCCAGGGTTTGAAGGACCTGGGAGGAGGCATTCCCAACAGAATAGAAGCGACAGCTGGTCACGTGAAACTGTCACAACCTTACTAACACAGGAGCCCCATTGTCTATTATACATTCCCTATAGGATCACTAAAAATCAGTCCCCTTGCTTCCTATATAGTGTATTTACATATGTCTAAAGATCAACCTGCACTGTCTGGAGCCATTTTAAAACGTGAGACTCAAAAAACTTTGTCTGCCTGTAATCTCTTTACAACAGCATGTGCTTAGCTATCATTAGTGCAGCAGAGTCAGGGATTTGGGTCCCCAGGGTGTGACTGGCACATTGCGTCCCAGTTAGGAACGTTTTTAACTATGTAACCGAGAGGCCTGTTCCGCAGTTTAGGGTCCAACTGACCTGTGCTACAACACAATCCCTCAATCTTCTCCATGAATTTTCTAAGGACAGGTGTACAAACGAGGGAGAGACAGGTAGGAGGATCCCTTGCGGATTGGTAGCCGTATGATTAATATGAAGGCACTGGAGGTAGTTGGCTGCCTGTACTCTGTTTCCGGTACTCTGCTGAATCTGTCCTCCTGATCAAACAGCACCTCATGTTAACAGATACATCGATATCAAAGTCATTGTGGTGCCGCTTGGTGCACTGATTGATTATTCATAACGCTTCACTACGGGTGTGACGGACCTAAAACACGTAGAAAATGGGGTCTTGAAAGAGATTCATGAAGTGATCAAACAGCGCGCTCTGTGGCGTGTGCTGTATTTGTAAAGCGCGCACTACTCACCCTTATGGGTCTCAAGGCGCTGTCGTGGAAATTAAGTGAGCTATTGCCCAGAGTCACATGGTGCTGAGCTGCCGCCGGAGCCGGGGATCGAACCGTGAACCCTGTGCTTCGAAGTCAGTTGCCCTGGCCACTGGCACTGCACCACACCTCTCCACTACCGCGAGATACACTGAACTGCGCTGTGCAGCAATAAATTGCACTTTCCTTCATGGCTGTGGTTGAATCTCTTAACAGCGGTTAAACAGAATTTTAGCGTTGAAGAACAGGAACAGGGATGCGAGCTGATGTTGTTAAGGACTTTTGTATTTGCACTATTTTTTTTAACATGCATTTGGAACTAAAATATAGGGCTAAATACCGGTTTTACATTATATGTTAATTTCGTGTATTTTTTTTACAAATTTTACGTAATTACACAAAAGCAAATTTGGCAAATTTCACACACTCCCACTTAGCACATCGATTCTTCAAAGGTGTCGACCAGTTGCCAGTTCCACGAAACGGGAGCTCTAGGTACTTCAAGCTTGCTTCCTCCGAAAGGCAGACTCCCCTCTCCAGGTACCATTCATAATATCTGCTCACTCATCATCTCCCACATGACGCCACCTATGTTTTTATTAATATTTATATTCAAACCCTTTTCAAGCAGCAGGCAGTTAGGTTAATTTAAAAACGCTATGGTCCAATAGGAGGTAAGTGTGTGAGTGAAAATAGTTCTAGAGCACATGAGCTCCCAAAGGTATCTTGGCACTAGGTCTAACAAATCAGTAAACCCCTCCCAGCCACCAGCTGAAATTTCATCTGAAAAAAAGCAGTTGAGAACACCCTGGAAAGCATTATATATTTAAGTCAACTGACAAGTTTTGGACTTGTTTCCGAAGCGGAAGCCCAATAACAGAAAAGGTTCTACCTCTCAGAAGTAGTAGTGCTGACTGAATAGATTTGTACATTAAAACTAATACAGGTGGAACCCAACCTTAGAGGTAAAGAATAGATTCATCTACGCCTGTCAGGTAGGCCTGCTAGGTATAGATTGAAAAGAAGTGGCAGAAGTAGGAAATTTTGGCTTTAGACTGAACATTTTTTGGGGTGGGTTATTGGCCTAGTGTTTCATTTGGGCGCTTGTATCTGTGCACCAATGAGTAACAATTAACCAACAAAGTAGAACCCTGTCCCTGCTGATACCCATTGACACTAACGTGGTGAATAAAATGCTTTTGCAACCACTATGAAATACACTGAATTAATACACACAATTTAGGCAACGTTGTTGCAGTTGCTTTGAAAATATTTGTGGATTAAGGGAGACAGGCGCACTCCTCACTCTAAGGGAGATTTCCCTTTTATAAATTACTCTAAACTTAGCTTCAGGTACACCCAGAGGTGTTTCCTAAACGAATCACTGACTAAATATCGAAGGTCACAATATCGACCTACAAAAATATCGCGGCAAAAATATCGAAGACAAGAATATCGACAACCTATCTACATTAAGGTAAGTACAAAAATATCGAGAAAAAAATATCGATGTCAAAAATATCGTTTTTAAAAATATCGTTTTTAATTTAAGTTAAAAAATATAGTAAAGTTAAGTAAATAATACATATAATTAAAAGAAACAGTTACAAATATTTTAAAATGCTTAAACATTATAAGTAATATCTATAATTTGAAAATACATTAAACATATACATATAGTATACAATATATATATACTTACATTTTAATATGTTTTAATATTTATTTTAATAACTTATAAATTGTTTAATTTATTTTTTATAAATTATAAATACATCTATACACATAAAACAATAATATAAATAAAAATTAAATAAATATATGTAACAAATTTAAAACAATTAAAATTATTTTAAATCTTTTTAAAAATAATTATACAGTACATTAGCTAAAAAATACAAAATATTAGATAGCAGAGGAAATCAAATTACTATTCCCACTCCAGTGAGTGCAACAGTAGGGAAAGTGTTGGATAGCATAGGGGTAAAATTACTATTCCCACTCCAGTGAGTGCAACAGTAGGGAAAGTGTTGGATAGCGTAGGGGTTAAAATTACTATTCCCACTCCAGTGAGTGCAACAGTAGGGAAAGTGTTGGATAGCGTAGGGGTAAAAATTACTATTCCCACTCCAGTGAGTGCAACAGTAGGGAAAGTGTTGGATAGCGTTGCGGTTAAAATTACTATTCCCACTCCAGTGTGTGCAACAGTAGGGAAAGTGTTGGATAGCGTAGGGGTAAAAATTACTATTCCCACTCCAGTGAGTGCAACAGTAGGGAAAGTCTTGGATAGCGTACGGGTAAAAATTACTATTCCCACTCCAGTGAGTGCAACAGTAGGAAAGTGTTGGATAGCGGGGGGGGTAAAAATTACTATTCCCACTCCAGTGAGTGCAACAGTAGGGAAAGTGTTGGATAGCGTAGGGGTAAAAATTACTATTCCCACTCCAGTGAGTGCAACAGTAGGGAAAGTGTTGGCTAGCGTAGGGGTAAAAATTACTATTCCCACTACAGAGAGTGCAACAGTAGGGAAAGTGTTGGCTAGCGTAGGGGTTAAAATTACTATTCCCACTACAGTGAGTGCAACAGTAGGGAAAGTGTTGGATAGCGTAGGGGTAAAAATTACTATTCCCACTCCAGTGAGTACAACAGTAGGGAAAGTGTTGGATAGCGTAGGGGTAAAAATTACTATTCCCACTCCAATGAGTGCAACAGTAGGGAAAGTGTTGGATAGCGGGGGGTAAAAATTACTATTCCCACTCCAGTGAGTGCAACAGTAGGGAAAGTGTTGGATAGCTAAGGTGTAGAAATTACTATTCCCACTCCAGTGAGTTCAACAGTAGGGAAAGTGTTGGATAGCGTAGGGGTAAAAATTACTATTCCCACTCCAGTGAGTGCAACAGTAGGGAAAGTGTTGGATAGCGGAGGGGTAAAAATTACTATTCCCACTCCAGTGAGTGCAACAGTAGGGACAATATAGGATCGCGTAGGGGTTAAATTAACATACTTATAATTTTTTTATTTTTTTAAATAAATAACATGTTAATAATTATTTAACAAAATAATTATTAATAAATACCTATTAAATTAAATTAATATTTACTTAAATAACATTAAATTACTTCCCACCCTATTCCCTATAAACACACAACGCGCTACACATAAAAAAATAACACAATTAATTTAATTACCAATTAATCAATTAATAAAAATTAATTACCAATTAATAGTTAATTAACAATAAATTAATTAACAATAACAATAAATAAAATTTATAATAAATTAATTATAATTAATAAAAATATAAATTAACCAATTAATATAAATTAATTACCAATTAATAATTAATTAACAATAAATTAACAATGAATACCATTAATTAAAAACATATTAATTAAATAATTATAATTAAATTACTTCCCACCCTATTCCCCTATAAACCCACAACCCGCTCTGATACTAAAACGCAAAATTTCCTTTAAAAAAAATTACTATTTTCTAAACATTTAATACATATATTTAAAAATAATGAAAAAATGTTAAAAAAATGTTAAACATACATATCAAATACATAACACTAAAAAAAAATCGATATTATTTGCAACTATATTTTTGCTAACGATATTAATGACTTCGATATTACTTACTTCGAAATTAAAAAAATCGATATTACTTACCTTAAAGTCGATATTCTGGTAAACGATATTCTCGACTTCGATATTCTGTCCCTACGATATTAAAAACTCAATATTAGTGTAGGTTGATATTTAAAATTCGATATTTTGACTGCCCACCTTCCTAAACAGTTTCTCAATACTGTTAGATAGACATCACTTGGATCCTTTTGAAAATTTGAGTCGTGATAGCTCCTTACCAGATATTTATTTATTTATAGGAAAGATAACAATTGAATAGACAGTACATGTTCCCAGTGCTCCACTCCAGGTTATCTGTGTGGGGGGCATATGAGACTGCATCTGGTCTGCGTGTATGCAACCAACTTACCTTTCAATATCAGTCTGATTATCTTGAGAGCAGGTACCATTTCCATGCAAGATATGGTCCTGTAGCCGGAACTAACATGTATCACTGTCTTAAGGTGCTCCCAACGTACAGGATCCATCGCAATTGGCTAGAACCACTGCAGGTCATGTTTTCTTTGCTCCCTAACAGTGGCTGTTGGTGACCCACAAAAATGGTGGGTCAACATAAATAAAATGAAACAAAATACGTATAAACATTTACATTTTTAAATGGAAAAAAAAAGTTTCACTTACCTTTTTAGGCTTCAGCACGTACTCGGTGTTCTCCGGCTGGCTCCCGACTCCTCCAGTGCAGGTCTCGCAGCTTCTTATCAAATCCAGACACTGCTCTCATGCTGCATGAGAGAAGTGTCTGGATTGACTGGAGCAGGCTGCTTCAGCACTCCGAAGAGCCCTGAAGGGCCTGTACCTGCTCTCCAACCCAGCCATCTATGACAGCCGGGTTGGAGAGGTTGAATTACGCATGTCTATTTGGCCGTAATAATGTAGCCGGCCAAACCGACATGAGCAATTTACACTGAAAGGGCCACTCGTCAATGCTGACAATCAGCAGCAATGACGCACTGGCCCAGCCCTGCCATCTCCATTCGGCAGAAAGCCAGAAAACTAAAATGGTAATAATCCTTTTATTACCATTTTATTTTTCCTGCTTTCTGCAGCTGTATGGAGAGGGTGGCGGCACTCGTCCGCTCCCATGGAGGAACCGCCGCTGCTCCCTAACCATCCTTGACCAACCGCCACAATTTACAGGGAGTTTACATTACACAATACCACAACATTTCTCTGGAAGGATTAAAGACTGCTATGTTTTATTCTCATTACTTAATATCACTTGTTTCTTAACTTTTTCCTTTCTTTTAGAACTCTGTCAATTTCCCAAAGCTATTGTATGAATGTACTGTCCCTGGCAGCATCCTTATTCATCAGCTGTTAGTTTTCTACAAGCTTCATCGTAACAATTAGCATTTCACCTTTGCACTGCATTGTTTACCCAAAAGGTCATCAAACCTTTGAACTAACAATGCTTATCATAAAAATAAATTGCTTAGAACTCTTCCGAAAATATGAACAGAAACCCTTTGTCTGGTTACAACCTTAGACTTTGTAGCTAGTTCCTTACACATCACCCTGTTTTAAAGTGCCTGACTTTTAACAAAGTACTTTGAGAAGCATTATTGCTCTTGAGGACATTATTTCAAAATAAATATCTCTGCCCCAGTGATCTGCTGCAACAGATCAGTAAGTGTCAGTTTCCCAAATGCATCATGTGTTTGCTTTCTGATCATATCAGGCGTGGTACGACATCTACTAACAACATTCAATTTTTTTAATCTGATTTTCTGTCTCAAACCACTCTTTTTAAAAACAATATCCTCATGACCCTGTGCTGGTATTATTAAATGCAGCAGAGACATCTTCTGTCAGGGAATAGTTAGATTGTTTGCTGAAACAGGCATTCAAATCTTTGACTATAACAACCAGATAATAGGGAATGACCTCCTAACATCTAGCAGCAAACTCCCAGCTATTAACATACAATCTTCCTGCTGAAAATGATTAAGGTGCCTGTATTATACCTGCTAAGATCATCAAAACCCAGCTGTTTGCCAAGACTCTGTGAGAGTCAATAGTCTAGTCTGCGAAAGAAGAATTTGCTTACATACTGTGCAATCTTTTCAAGACCTCTTTTCATGTTTGACATAGCAAATATGTTCCTCCATTGCAAAAGTAGTGTTTGACACATGCTTCATTTAGATGGACTATTTAATGGCTTAGGAAAAATTCCTTAACAGTGGCCATCTATGAGCTGCACTGTCTTCCCGGCTTGTTTGATGAAAGAAGACTTAGTGCATGGATATATCACTATAACCTTATAGCCCGCCGCTGAGGGCTTTGCCAGTTGTTAAAGGTCCTGAACCTGAGTTACAAGCCCAAGCCACAGGTGAGGACCTATAACAAGGGAAGGGACCTTTAACAATGAGTAGTCTAGAAGGCTATTAGAACATTCCACCCATTGAGGGTAGAATGTCCTATATTAAAAATGGAGAGCCAGAAAGACAAACATTGGAATGTTGGTGCAGAAGGCGTATATCAGCCATTATTAGCTCCAAGCCACTTCATTGTCTTCAGTGGTGCACCCAATATACTAATGTTCTAATATGGTTCAGTAGGTGAGGCAATCAACTCCCTCCACCTCATAAAAGGTCATTCATTTTTCCCGTTTGGTCTTTTTGCAATATTAAAGAGGTGTCAATAGTATCACTCTTTGTGGTATTTGACGTCACTTTGTGGTATCTACATGAATCACTACCTCCTTCACTTGATTGCATGTTTTAAAAGTTCCCATTTTGGTGCCCAGAATCTGGAGTTTCCCAACAGCTCCCATACATTACAACTAAGAAGCCATCTCGCCACATTCCCAGATTCATTCCTGTCATGTTGAAAAAAACAATAGCTCTTAATCAATCAGACTATGAGGAAACAATGTGTTGTCAACGAATAGAAAGGAATCTATTTCCATAGAACAGGTTGCTTTCAAATTCTGAAGTTAATATGTTGCAGAAGCTGAGACAGTTATAACTGTCACCCTTTATATTTATAGGCCAGCCCCTTCGGAGTAACTTTTTTTGTCAAATGATTTGTTTTTATGATTTAATTTAGAAGTAATGCCTCCTTTATTTTCTTTTGTTGCCTTCTGCAGCGTGTTGATCTAGGAAGCACTTTCCCCCATGCTGAATTCTTTCCTACTTTCAATTTGGACCTCTTCTTGCCCTCATTGCTTAGTTATAGTCATATCCAAATTTGCATATTTGTCTTCATCTTCATGTATAGGTGTTGGAGGCAATTTTATTATCAAAAACAGGGTAGTTCCTCCTCTGCCACGTGGACAAAACAGTAAAGTCAAGTGGCTATAATGTGTGTCGCTGGAAGATCTGAAAATCAGATCTTAGTACCCTCACACACCTGTTAGGGTGTCATGCTTCATTATTGGGCGCTCCTCGTCTGGCCGAAGCTGCAGTGCCTGACAGGTCTGGGGGCTTCTTTATCGGAGATCTTTTGATCTGAAGATTCTGTTTAGATGAATGCAGGAGAGGGGGTGAAGTGAGTGAGTGAGAAGTGGCTAAAATAGACTCTGGTAACCTCCCCAAAAAGTTTTTAATATAAGAGCAATGTGCCAGGATTAAGTAAAAACAGTGGGGGTATCTTGTGGTCTTCAGATACCAGGATAGCTACTAGTCCAAATTGGTCACTAGTGTGGTGTGGTCAACATGTTTCGTGCCATATGAACCCAATCTACCGGCGGCACTTCGTCAGGACCAAAAATCAGTTGTTCCCCTGTCTGGGGCTGATGGTCTCCTCTCTAATAGAGAGAGACCTCTTAGTAAATACTGGTATCCCTAACTTGGGTGCCGGTCTGCAAATCTACCTAAGAAAAGGAGACATAAGGCGGACGGAAACAAGCAACACAATTTTTAGGTAAAAGTCAAGGAGTACCAAGCAGTTGCAAACAATTATTTGCTGTACAAGTGCAGTAGTGTATTAAAATCCTACTGATAGAAGTGACGTGTGTCTGCTCTATTATCCAGTTAGTTGTACTACCCTCACCGTGTAAAGTTCAACAGACATTAGATTAAAAATATTACACGCAACAACTAGCTAGAGGACATTGACATGTAGTCTTAGAAAAGCTGGCCATTTGTACCGGACATGGAGGACGTCACATTTGATGGTGTTGTGATGACTTACCTCAATCGAGGCTTTGTAGTGCTTCTTAGGTGAAATGGAGGGTCCAGACCACAGTGAGGGACGCCTTCATAAGACATAAAATAGAAGCATCCGAATTCATGGTCTTTTTCAAAATCTTTTTTTCAAAACACATTACTAGTCCATGGCGAGTGTCATCATTCATGATGGGGTACCCGCATTTGTTGTTCTACTCAAAGGGATGAGTCATAAATAAGGTGTGGGATCCCTGTGGTGCATAAGCGGTATTTACAACGTGGTATATTCTATAATCCAATGGTCCCGGATGTGTCAAGGGGTGTTGTTAATCATGTGTTGCTTCCACAGTGCTTGGGCAGAAGCTGATAGTTCCCCTGAATCCCTTGTCAGTCATTGTCACCCCCTTTGAGAGGGTGGGCATCGACATTGAAGGGCCTATGGATCCCCAGATAGCCTCTGGCAACAGGTTTATCCTGGTACTGGTGGACCATGCCACAAGATACCCAGAGGCCATACTTCTGAGGACAGCAACTGCACCTGCTGTGGTAAGGCCCTAATGCAGATTACCAGAATTGGTTTCCCAAGGAAGTGATGTCTGGCAGGGGCACCAACTTCATGTCTGCTTGTATGCAGTCAATATGGAAAGAGTGTGGTGTTACTTACAAGTTCTCCACCCCCTAAAAGGCGTGGTTTGGTGCCAATGGCATAGGAAGCAGAGAGCGGTGCTCCTGCCTGCGAAGCCCCATTCAGCACCAACCTGACAATGAAGACCGATTCGAACGGCACCAAAATGAAACTATGAAGCCCCTGAGGTGACTGGATAAATGACGGCTTTAGACCATGAGGACCATTTGCGGCTACCGCTGGACATACACGGAGCCTAGCGGCCGTAGTACCAAGAGGGCGGCCGCAACCTAATTGAAGGCCGTGGACAGACCCCTGCCGGAATCTGACCTGACGAAAACCCCAAGACTGACAAGGGGGCCACTCTGGTGAGAATTTGGGCCGCACTGAGCAGTGAGACGAGCTGTGAGTGTATTGCCACCACAGGAAGCCGCCGGCAGAGAACTGGCGGCCCGTGGACCGAGGTCGCTGGACAAGAGGCGGAGAACTACTAAGGCCCTCAGCGGGGGACAAACATGAAGAAAGAAGGGGAGAGCTGGGCCGCAGCTGTGCCTGAATCGGACTTCAATCGGAGCTGGTCCTGCATTAGGCGAACCCGGAGCAGAGCGAGGGCGCTACTGACAGTAGGTGCCTGCCAGCCGCATAGCCCACCCAGCATGGTAAATTGAGGCAGCAGCACCTTTGGCTGCGATTGGCGGCATAGCGCCTGAAGATAGCAGGACTACCCCCCCTTGGTGATACCACAGCAGTATGGGCCCTATGGGGCTGGGGCTGACAGGGACCATAGGGATCATGACCGGTGGGCTGTCTCAGCTCAGGGCCTAGTGGGAGCTATAATCCTTAAGCACAGAGTACAAAATAGATGGCAGGGGGCCCCATCTGAGTTCAGGCCAGGCAGTAGCCCATTCTGACAATGGCCTGCAATGAGGGTCACAGACACTCTGGAATTCAGCAAGGGATCAGTGGAAGACCCCACCGCAGCAAGCAGGACATCAAATCTCCACAAGGCATAACTCAGAGGCCTTACAAAGTAAGAGAGTTACCCCAGTTAGGCCAGAAGGGACTGGGTAAGAAAGTTATACACAACAAAATTCCCCTCTGTGCTTCAATTTATAGAAATAGTGTCAATCAAATAGTAACCACTGAACCAAAACCTTCCCTCGAAATAACTATATAACAAAAATTCATATATTCAAATCAATTTATTACATTAAATTCATATTAAAACATTTAACACATTACATAAAAACATTTTTTATTAAAATCCAATGGAGATGGATTCACCTTATCAAGTATTTTTTAGCATATAATTCAGAATCTCATCAACATTCACATCTCAATACCCAGTTTCACATATATGTTCTGTGTATCGAACAGTATAACTTTTAAAATAGTTTTAAACAATTGTGCATAGAATATAAACAATGATTCACATTAAATAAAACAGGTGTCTAAACAATGATTCACATTAAATAAAACAGGGGTTGACGCAGCGTTTCGGCGATTTTATCGCCGCCTTCTTCAGGACTTGTAAATCATATATTTCTTTGTTGCTTTAAAAACCCAATTAATCTGAAACAGTTTAAAACAAAAAGGAGAAGGAAAATGCATTACTCATCATTCCTATAGCAGGTTGGTTCAGTGTGCACTATCTTATTTCTTATACTTAATTGTATCAGAAGAATTCTATAGCTAATATTGCTGAGAATACCTCCTAGATTATTATCCCTAATACTATGTCGTTTATATATGTTCAATACATCATAGAACCTGCCATCTCTCCAATCAATGCCTTTATAGGTCAGGTTAGCTTCTACGTGCCTATCCTCCAGATTAGGGTGCACATCCTCTAGTTTGAGGCTGTTTTCTTCAAATTGTATCCATCCATTAGGAAAACGGTCCTCCAGTTATGAAACCTATGTTGTTTATAATATATAAAAAATACTTTAATGGTTTCTGTCCTCCATTCATAATGAATTGTCCAGACATATCTTTAATTACTTACTTAGGAAATGTAAGCTTTGTTCAAAATTTCACAGGGCTCCACTGATAGCTGTTTATTATGTAGGTTATCGACCTAAAAACATATAGAATATTGTTTTAATGTTTTCAAAAATATTATATGCAAGAGGAAACTTAAATAGCGTATACCTATTCATTTTGACTCATCGGTCGCAACTTACCCTGATTGAATTTGGTTAACTTTCAATTCAATAAGTGCATTCTTTGTAATATTTCAAATGTCCTTCGTCCCGAGATACATCTGGTCATATCCTTTAAATTGTTATGATCCCCGGTTTCTATTGGATGAAAATATACATATTGTTTTTAATGCCATGGTCCTGTGTTTTGAAGCTCTACTATTCCTCCTGTTCTGATGTTTTATTTATGTTTTAACTCCTTAGTACTATCAAATTTAAGGATCTCCGCTGAACATTGAATTTATGGGATCCTTATTGTTATAGCTCCTGGTTATAAACCCAACATTATCGTCCCCGCTGTCATTTATTATGGGTTCCTCTGTATATTTTTACTCAAGGCAGATTAATTGTTTAGCTCCTTGCTCGTACCACATTTTTTACTTATGGTCAGTTCGCTTCTAATATTATTCGTATTTGATGTATAACTCATTATATTTTCCTTTTTTATATGTTTCTTGTCTGTGATCAATCTCACAAAGACATGTTAGATCCATTATTTTTTACCGTTTTGTAATGCCTATTTTGTGTATAAATGTTAACATTCTTGCATTACAAAATTCCTGACCCCATGGAAAAAAGGCTCTATTTATCTATCGACATACCGCTAATCCCATTAACTCTGTTGGTATCCCTTCAGAGTATTACTTCGCCTCCATTCTAATATCAATTAAATTAAGACCCCAGAGTAACCTATGTTAAAATCTATTAAAAAATCTACCCCGCTCCTTACCTCTGTTTGCCGGTATCGTGTGTGTCTCGGGCTTCGGTTCTATTTCCGGGTTAGAGATTACAGCGTTTTATACACTTACGGGTTAGTTTGACGTACATAGTACGTAGGTGTCGGCCATTTTGTTATCAGGCAATCGCAAACTTTTCATTTCCCACCACGGAATCATACCCGATGTTGCATATGTTAAAAGCTCATTCCGTATCGCATTTTTATATCTCCAAATTAAAATAATGAGAGAATTGGATTTAAAATCCCTATATTTTAAACTCTTCCGATTCTGTTAGAGTTCCGTAATACGTAACGGTTGGCCATATTATAGTCAGGCATCGTGATCAATGAATTTAGAAATTAAAGAAAATGTATTTATTTTCCAAGGTCGATCGGTCCACACTATCTTTTTAATTTGATCATGGATGTTTATTTTAAGACATCGATTTGTCTAACGTTCTATGTTTGTTATTTACAATAACCTGCATCGGACATGCGTGGCGGCCATTTTAAGGTCAGGCGCTCCATTAATGGTAACATTAAATCTTTTGGTTTCAATTTAACGCAAGTACTTTTACTTATGCGTTCCCTTATTATTGAAACGTACATAGAGGGATCTATATTACATACTCTATTTATTTTGAGCTCCACCTTCGCGCAGTGCAATTATCATGAGTAATAATGATATACTATCCTTATTAATCTATGGGGATCATTCTTTTTATTACATATACCATTCAGTGCTCTATTCTATTCCCAATTCGTACGGGGTCTTGATGCACATTAACCTATCAGTCTTTCCCATTCTTCTCTATTATTCAACCCCTGACTGTATGTATTGAATTTTGACATAAAGAATTGCCCCCTTTGTTTTCTTTTCTTGTCTACATTTCCTCCTCTGATGGAGATCTTAATCTTTTCTAAGATGAACCATCGTAGGTCTTGTTCATTATGCTTTTGTTCCTGCCAATGTTCTACTAATGGGGCATTCAACTTCCCTGTTCTTATTGCTGACTTATGTTCATTCAATCTAATTCTTATTTCACGACTGGTCTCTCCTATATATCCTTTCTGGCAAGGGCAAATAATAAGATAGATCACAGTGGTTACTATTTGATTGATACTATATCTATAAATTGAAGCACAGAGGGGAATTTTGTTGTGTATAACTCAGAGGCCTCCAACTTCACCTTAATGTGAGATTGTGGCGAAGGAGCAATGTGCCTGATCACCGCCAGTGAATGGTTCCCTGAGGCTAATTCTGAGGAGCTGCCGCAGACACTGAATTCCTCAAACGCTGGCAGATATTGAAGCATATTTACAATGCGCAGACAACAGCAGAGGCCAAGTTGGACATTTAGGGAGGGCCCCAGCCAAGGAACCAAGCCCTTTGACCCTCAGACACTGCTGGAATTGCAGAGGCGCACTGCCGACGTTCATGACAGTGGACAGGCGGAAGGCACAAACACCTTCCCCCACCAGATGCCCACTGCCCTTGGAGATGACCTTGTCTAAGAGAGACTGGTGACACTAATGCACTGACTGCTATATAAGCGGTGGGATGCTGAGGGGCAGCGAAGGCCAGGGGAACCGAAATGCGTATTACCACAAGACAAAAGAGAGGACCCTCGGGGTTAAGCTGGCAGCTAAGACTCTATTCTGGGTCAAGTGCTTCCACAGAGACAGGCATTCATTGTGCAACACAGTGGACCTTACTTCACCCTCTACCATCATGCGTAAACGTCACCCAAAAGATGGACCAGGATGTGGAAGGACCACCGGCGGAGGAAACTGCGGACCCCTGAGAGAAAACAGAATCCAAGCTTTGCACCCCGGATCTACCAGAGGCCTCACCCTCCAGGACATTCTACAGGCACTCACAGCTTTTCAGGAAGTACTAGAGACCAAGATAGGCACCCTAGGGGCACATCTGGGAATCCTTAGGGACAACCACAGATGCCTTGCAGAGCGTGTCACCACAGCAGAGAGAAGTCTATCTGAAGTGCCCCCAGCACTGACATTGGCAAATGAGTGCCTTGTCACCATGGAAGCAAAGGTTTAAATGCTCGGACCAAGAGCAGAAGATGCTGGAAATAGGTGACGTTGAAATAAAATATGGGTAGTGGGCCTCCCTGAGAGAGTTAAAGGAAATAACATGATGACCTGCTTAGAGAGATGGCTCCGAGAAGATGTCCCATTGGAGGGCCTCTTCTCATTTTTCGCTCTTGAACGAGCACACAGAGTGCTGCGCTCTAGTGTGGCACGGTTGCTATATTCAAAGACCATGACCATATCTTGACCCAAGCCAGACACAAGGCAGAACTCATAGTTGAAAACAACCAAGTGAAAATCTTCCTAGATTTCGTAAGAGAAGTGCAACAGCAATGCTCCACTTTATTGGAAGCAAGGAAAAAACTCAGACAGATGGGAATCCCTTATGAGTGGCAACATCAGAAGGTACCCAATTCTTCCAGACCCCAGAAGAGACCTGAAGATGAATTGACCAACATCCTCAACCTGGGTCCAGCCATGACTCCCGAAACAGGCGTTCAGACAGGGCTAGATCCCAGTGCAGGCCCAAGACCCACAATTCAGCCACCTTGACTAAGGGCGAAGCTCAGCAAGAGGGCAGTAGTGAAATGGGATGAGCAGTAGTGAAATAGGACCCCCTTCGCCTGAGGATGATGGGGGAGTACAGGAATAGTACTCTGACCGCAGCTCCAGCATCTCTGGGGACTCGAGTCTTGAACTACTTAAGGTGACCCCCAGAACATCAAACAAAATGCTATAATGCAGGTGACAGGTTGGTAACTTCAGAATGGCTGCTTTTGAGTAACTGTGCGGTTGAACCTGGGTGTGGGGGGCAATGAACGGTTTACTTCCTCTGAGACAGAGAACATTACCTGTTTTAAGGATGCTGGGTGGGTGGAACCCATGTGGAACAGGCTATCTGCTTAATCACCACAGTAGTGTAGCATGAGGGTACTCCCAGGAGCAATTTTGGTTTGAATGAAAGTTTGGATGGGGGGTCATTGCCTACTTGTCCTGGGGAGTGGGAGTTGGTAGGACAGTTGTTTGTTAATTATTTGTGAAACCATAAGTCGCGACCCCTTGATTTACTTGTCTACAACCTCTGTTGGGGTACAGTTGGGTAGTGATTGGGTCACTACTAGGGGAGAGAGATAGCAAGAATGTCCATGAATGAGAAAGATTGCTTCCCCCATGACTTATAAGCTCCTCTCCTGGAATATTAGAGGGATTGGGGGTCATTGCCTACTTGCCCTGGGGAGTGGGAGTTGGTAGGACAGTTATTTGTTAGTTATCTGGGAAACCATAAGTCGCAACCCCTTGATTTACTTGTCTACAACCTCTGTTGGGGTACAGTCGGGTAGTGGTTGGGTCACTACTAGGGGAGAGAGATAGCAAGAATGTCCATGAATGAGAAAGATTGCTTCCCCCATAACTTATAAGCTTCTCTCCTGGAATATTAGAGGGATGCACACAATATTGAAATGTTATAAAGTTTTTTCTTACCTAAAAAGAAGGTGCATCCATATTGCACTACTACGAGAAACACATATGACAGCTAAGGAGGTGGCGGCGCTGCAGCAAAGAAGGTTAGATCAGGCCTATTACACAACTTATTCAGCCTATGCCAGGGGCACACTTGTTTGGATTTGTGCAGGGGTCCCCTCCAAGCACACGGGAGACCTAATAGACCCAGAGGGCAGTGGTGGTGACGGGACCTCTGGAAGACCGGGACAGACTGTTGGTGAACATTTATGCCCCCAATGTGGAGCATGGCTTTTTCCTGATAAGCTTATTGGGCCCTCTGGCCCATTATCTTGTTCAATCAACAGTTATGAGAGGTGACTTTAATTGTGTAGCAGATCCCTAGGTGGACCACTCACATCCTTCACTGAGGGCCTCACCGGCATTCCAGATGGCCGACTCTTTGCAGACTGGCAAACAAGATAGGGTTTAATAGACACCTGGAGACGGACACACCACCAAGCGCGAAACATCTCCTTTTTCTCAACCTTAAACGAGCTCCACATACACCTAGACACATTTCTATGCACACCTGATGTCCATAGCTTAGTACATAGCAAAGAGTATCTGGCCCAAACAATATTGGATCATAACCCAGTCCTCCTAAAACTGAGATATGAATGGCCAAGACCATGCATTCCAACATGGAGGGTTAAACCTGAATCTTTGGAAGATCAGATGTACTAAGATGAGAACTAAGATAGGGCAGTATTTCGCAGACAATAGGGGCACAGCATCCTCTCATCAGGTAGAGTGGGACGTTTTCAAGGTGGTCATTAGGGGTCGATGGGGGTCAGAGGCACCTGGATGTAGGAAGTATTGGTAGCAGAACAAGAACTGTGGAAAGTGGAAAGGAGTAGATTAAGGCGTGCAGAGTTACAGCAGACCCCGATGGACACTAAGGATACAGTGGCAGCACAGGTTGAAAGACTTAAGTGCTTAAACTATAGAAAACTCCTGGAGCAAGGTCACGCTGAGCGGGATCGAACTGGATTCTTGCAGGCCTAGCTTGCTAATCCAGCAAAGAGAGGTTCACTCATAGTCAAAATTGAGGCTGAGGAGGGAACCCGAAGATATAGACAAGAGGGGGATCAATCAACATTTCTATCAGTATTATTCGAACCTATACAGGAGTACCGCAATACAGGACGTAGGACGAGTACATGCCTTCCAAGCGCCATTGCCTCTCCCGCACCTCACAGATGAGAAAGTAGACGAACTGGGTGGAGACATTATACTACGGGAGGTGAAGGCAGAAATAAAGAGCTTAGTGTGCGGTACAACACCAGGAACAGACTGATTCCCGGTCGAGTTTTATGCCACGTATGTTAAGGAATTAGCCCGCAAACTGGTGGACCTCTGCTTTGGAGGTCCATTTGTTTGGGGGCTAATTTCTTAACATACGTGGCATAAAACTCGACCGGGAATCCGCCTGTTCCTGGTGTTGTACTGCGCCCTAAGAGAGACAGGTTGTCTGCTGGGTTCTACCCGGGAGGCACTAGTGGTGCCCCTCCTAAAGCCTGGGAAACATGCACACAACAGTAAAGCTTATAGACTGTTGTCTATGCTTAACATCGACTACAAGATTTTGAATAGGATCTTAGCTATCAGACTCCTTCCGTTCATGACCAAGTTAATACATCCCGATCAGGCGGGACTCATCCCTGGCCGCAACACTGCGATTAACATCCGGTGCCTCCTGATGCTGTTGGAGGCTAATACTTATATCTTCGAGATCCCTCGAAAAGGCCGCAGCAAGTATTAATGGCGGGCAGTGGACCTTGATGACAGTGTGACTATAGGCACTGCCCCCTTTCGGGATCCATGTCGCTCTAATGAAAAGCGACTTAAATGACAAAGTCCTAACAAAACTACTGTAAGTTAGCTCTTAACATCTAGGAGAAAACGAATAGGTTTTCTCTCACTATACGCACCTTAGCGTGTGTGCACTATATTCACTTCAGGCTGTTGGTACTCCCTCAGTCTGTCTTCACGTTTCTTGGTCCTGACGAAAGCCAGCATATGGTAATGACTGGCTGAAACATGTAGACCTTTTTTACAGGATACATGAGCTAAAACTAAATCTCTAGACGTATCCGCCTTCTCTATTTTAACCCTGCCATAGGGCCCCAATAATAAATTAACTATCTTCACTGAGGGGGACCCTATAGACAGTTTTAAACTCACATATCACTGCACCCCACTTGACAGGAAAAACACCAGCTCAGCTGTAATTCAGGCGTCACAGCACACCCAGGGTGCACTGGGCACCTTGGGTGGGAACCCGATGATGAAGCATGCCACCAACTAGGTTGGTGGGTGAGGGTTCTTTTAAAAAACCAATCGTTTTTCCAAACACAAACTAATCGAAATGTTTATATTTTGTTACGAGCCAGTTCTTCTTGATTAATATGGCTAACAATTACGACCACGGAAAGGCAGCAGTGCTTGCCGTAGACATAGAAAAGGCCTTTGAAAACCAGGAGTTGGGCTTTCTGTACGGCATGATGGAACACATGCAGCTAGGGAGAGGCTTCCTGACATGGACCAAGCTGCTGTCCACGGACCTCACAGTTAGGGTCCACACGGGTCAGACCATATCTGAGAATTATAGGGTAGGACACAGGACGAGGCAGGAATGCCTCCATCACCCTTACTCTTTGTGCTGCTCATGGAAACTCCGGCCAGCCATGCAAGAACAGGGAATAGGTATCATGGTATACAGACTGATTTTCCTCAAGAGCACAGCAGCAGATCTTGCCGGGGCCTAGGGTCATGATGGAAGAGTTTGGCTCCTTATCGGGCCTGAAAGTTAACTGGCATAAATCTAGACTGTTCCCAAAGACAGAAGGTTATGATCACCTGGAGGGTCTAAAATTACTGCAATGGCAGCCTCGCTGCCTGTCCTGTCTGGGGGTCATGACCCAGGCTGATCTACTAGAGGGAAATGTGATCTACTAGAGGGAAATTCGGGCTAGCTATCTGATTGATTGGAATGAACACAGAATTTTGGAAAACGCTGCCTTTATCAGTAGCGGGCCGAGTAGCACTTCTTAAAATGGTGGCGCTCCCTCGGCTGCTATACTTTTTTTGTGACGCTCCCAGTTTGGATTCCTCAGGCAATGTTCCAAGAGCTGGATTCCTTATTTACTGCATTCGTGGGAAACATCGTTTACACCGCATGCAACATAACGCATGCCATTATAACGCGGTCAGTACAATGACCGTGTTGTAACAATGCATGCCATTACAACGCAAGTCGAAACAACAACTTGCTCTAGGGGTCAGAAGGTGTTGGATTTAAAATCCAACACCTTCCCTACTGTTGCACAGACTGGAGTTAGAATAGTAAATTATACTATTCCAACATCCAGCGCCCCCCCTAGAGCAAGTCGTTGTTCTGACTTGCATTGTTATGGCATGCGCTGTTACAATGCGGTCATTGTAATGACCGCGTTGTACTGGCATGCGTTAAAAAAGCCTGCGATGTAACATGGCATATTCTGCATTCGCATGTGGGTCAGGCAGTAGGAGAGTAGAGCTGTCTGCATTACAATTCCCCATGGCAGGGGGAGAACTAGCAGTCCCCGACTTTGAGACGCATTACCTCGCAGCACAACTCTAGTGGTTTACACAATGGCTGGCAGGCAGACGGACCCGGAACCCATCCTGGGACGATGTGTGTATGTGGATTTCACAGACTATCCAGGGCGCTGCTCAGAGTAGGATGCCCTTCAAGCGATGACACCCAAGAGTTCCAGGTGACATGTCCGTGCTGGAACAGATGCTTACAGAAAACACGTAGACAGATCCTGTATTCACCTGACCTGCCCATGACTATGCTAGCAGCACAACCTCACGGCGGACACTGGGAAGGATTGAAGGACTGGGCCGTAGACAGGGGTAAGGAGAGTATGGGGCCTGTTCCGCACAGCAGAGCTACTTCCGCTCGAGGAATTTCAATCAGAATTTGACCTTCCTCAGGGCCACTTCTTACTCCATAGGGCAATGACAGCGGCATTCCATAAACATTAGAATAATGGTATGTCGGAACCATAGCCTCATAAAAGCTGTCAATATATTGTCCACACTCCGGGCATCTTCAAGGTGGTCACATGTTTATATGGGGCGATACGGAGATATTATCCAGCTCCTGGAGACCTTCTGAGCTCATTAGGAGGAAGACTTTGGTATCCCCATACCAGAAAGGGATTGGGAGACTGGCTTAAACAGAGTCCTTAAGGTATCTAGGAATGCCTGATTCAAATTGATCAATTACTATGACCTTTTTCAGAGTATACCTCACACCTGGGCACATTAACAAATAGTTCCATAAGACCGACACAGCATGCCCGAGATGCGGGGAAGTAGGAGCCAAGCTGTCACATATGTTGTGGTCTTGTCCCTCACTACATAATTACTGGGAGGAGATAAGGAGACTAGTCGCTGACATTATAGAGAGGGAGGTCCCATGTTCTCCTGATCAGTGCTTACTGAGCTGTTCCCACATACCTCCAAAACTAAGGTCACCAGCAGATTTCAAGCTCTGGCTTTTATATTACCAAAAAGAGAAATTACAAGGAACTGGAAGGCCCTGGGGGACCCAGAGTAACTACATGGCGCAGGGAACTTGAGAGATGTGTGGGATATGAAGAAGGAGTGTTGTTGAGAGAGGCACGAAGGGGGATAGGCTCCCTGGACAAGTTCCGGGCCTGAGAGGCACTGGTGGATGGCCTCAAATACCCAGAGCCCCCATTACAAGAAATATCACCTGGGATCACCTGCACCAGCCACTCATTAGCATTCGGGGCATTCGTAGAAGTTGCCCACTTAGCCTAAGTGTCCTATAGACCAAATCACATAGTAGGAAATACACTTCATGAGATATGTATTTCCCACAAGGACACTCATGGATGCATAATGATATAACACTTCTACACTTATTGAGCATGAATCATGTTAAAGATGTTCGGGAGGGCTAACAACTGATTTTATTTGGGATAGGATGGCCTGACCTTGTGTATAGAAAGGCAATATAAGAAAGAGCTGTTTTGTGATATGAAGTTGATCTAAAACCCAATAAAGTCTGTTTTTAAAAAAAAGTTCTCCACGCCATACCATCCACAAAACAATGGCCTTGTTGAAAGATTCAACAAGAGCCTCAAAGACATGATCAAGGGCCTCCCTGCGGCCATGAGGCGTAAGTGGGACATTCTCTGGTCATGTCTACTCTTTGCTTACAGAGAGGTATCACAGAAGTGGGTTGGATCTAGCCCCTTTGAGCTTCTGTATGGTGATTCTGTAAGGGGATCTCTCAGTCAGGTGAAGGAGGGGTGGGAGCAAGCTCTCAGGAATCCTCCCCAGAATGTAGTTAGCTATATGCTGGCCTCCCAGAGCTAGGTGGTGAATTTGAGAAAGCAAGCTTCTGACAACTTAGAGGCCAGCCAGGAGGTGATGAAGCAGTGATATGACCAAATGGCTACCCCTGTGGAATCACAGTCCTGGCAGAAAGAGTGGGTGATGGAACCCGTGGACCCCAGAGCCCTCCAAGACCGTTGGACTGAGCCCTATGAGATAGTTGAGAGGAAGGGGAAGGTCCCCTACCTGGTGGACCTGAAGACCCCCAGAGGGTGCTCCATATCAATCATCTCAAGCCACACTTTGAGAGGTCTCAGGCCACCATGTTGCTGGTGACAGATGAAGGAGAGAAAGATGAGAGTTACCCTCCAAAGAGAAGGATGCATCGGTTGAACATGTGAACCACTCTTCTACCCTGATTGCAGAACAGCAGAGGGACTGTCACCAGTTACTGGGACAGTTCTCCTTCCTGTTTTGCCCACCTGTGTACCCATAATGTGGACACAGGAGGCAACCTCCGTGTCAAGAATAAGATCTATAAGCTCTCTGACAAAGTGAGGGCCAGCATCAAAGATGAGGTTTCTAAGTTGCTGGGGTGATTAAACCCTCCAGTAGCCACTTGTTGAGCCCTGTGGTGCTGGTACCAAAAGCTGCCCCACCGGGCACTGCAACAGAGCTCCGGTTCTGTGTAGATTACAGAGGGCTCAATTCAGTCACCAAGACTGATGCTCATCTCATTCTCCGGGTTGATGAGCTGATTGATAGGTTAGGGGCTGCCCAGTTCCTCAGTACCTTTGATCCCATTTCAGGGTACTGGCAGATTGCCCTAACTGAAGGGGCCAAGGAGAGGTCAGCCTTCTCCACTCCAGAGGACCACTACCAATTCAGAGTGATGCCCTTTGGAATAAAGAAGGCCCATGCCAACTTCAGGAGGCTGGTGAGCCAGGTTTTGGCTAGTATGGAGGCCATCCGTGCTACCTACTTGAAGGACACGGCTGTCTTCAGTAGCAGCTTGAAGGACCACCTTTGTTACCTGCAGGAAGTGCTTCAGGCCCTGCAAACATCAGGACTGACTATCAAGGCCAGTAAGTGCCAGGCAGGGCATGGGTCTGTTTGTGTACCTAGGACACCTGGTGGGCAGGGGTAAGGTGAAGCTCCTCCAGGCCAAGATAAAGACTATCATGTCCTTGGAGCCCCCCAAAAACCTAAACTTAGGTGAGAGCCTTCGTACGCCTCACAGGAGGTTTGTCAAGGGGTATGGCACCATTGTTGCACCCTTGACAGAGCTGACTTCAAAGAAGCAGACCAAAAATGTGATTTAAACAGAGTCATGCCATAACCATTTGACTCCCTATAGCAGGCCATGTGCACAGCCCCTGTACTAAAGGCCCCTGACTTTTCCAGGGAATTCCTTGTGCAAAAAAATGCCTCAGAACATGGCATAGGGGCAGTTCTGTCACAGCTAAATCATGAGGGCCTGTTTGGGACTCACTTCCGAATTCAGACAGAACACAGGCCCCTCAGGTGGCTAATTCAAAGGAGGGTGAGAGTCCAAAATTATTGAGGTGGTCCATCTCTCTACATGGAATAGACTTTACTTGGAACACAGACCTGGGTAGGCCACACCAATGCTGATGGTCTTTCCAGGTTCTTCCGCCTTAGTGAAGAGAACTCCCAAGAGGTTGGGTAGCTCTGTTAACTTTCAGATGGGGGGGGAGGGATATGTGTTAGACCTGTCAGCCTTAGTTTGGTCTTTCCCCAAACATTTAGCCTGCTTGCATCCAATTTTGCTGAATTCTTTTTGTTGGCCTTAGGACTCTGAGCACTTTACCACTGCCTACCAGTGCTAAAGTGCACGTGTTCTCTCCCCTAAACATGGTTTGATTCACTTATCCACAATTGCCATATTTGATTTATCTGTAAGTCCCTAGTAGAGTGCATTACATGTGCCCAGGGCCTGTAAATTAAATGCTACTAGTGTTCTTCATTCTGTCCATCAATTGTTGTTTTTGCATTTGTCACCCCGAGTGGGACGGGTATGCCCAGACGTGGGTCCCGTGCTCCCCATGCCACTGGAGTCAAACTATCCTGGCTGATGAGGGGTGAAACCCCGAAACCGGTCCTAGGATGATTGTTTCCAGTCCAGGGAGGACCTGGCCTGGCAGTTTGGGCTGCACTGTTCCCATTGGGCACAGGATCAAGACTGATTTGCATATGGCTGTGTTCAAACTGGAATGGCATGGTGAGCAAAAAAACGATGGATTTAGGCCCAGATCTCTGTACTGGGGTGAATGTATGGCATTGTTCTGCATTCTGTCCATCAATTGTTGTTTTTGCATTTGTCACCCCGAGTCGGACGGGTATGCCCAGACGTGGGTCCCGTGCTCTCCATGCCACTGAAGTCAAGCTATCCTGGCTGATGAGGGGTGAATCACCGAAACCGGTTCTAGGATGCTTGTTTCCAGTCCTGGGAGGACCTGGCCTGGCAGTTTGGGCTGGACAGTTGCCATTGGGCACAGGGTCATGACTGATTTGCATATGGCTGGGTTCAAACTGCAATGGCATGGGGAGCAAAAAAACGATGGATTTAGGCCCAGATCTCTGTACTGGGGTGAATGTATGACATTGTTCTGCATTCTGTCCATCAATTGTTGTTTTTGCATTTGTGACCCCGAGCGGAACGGTTATGCCCAGACGTGGGTCCCGCACTCTCCATGCCACTGGAGTCAAGCTATCCTTGCTGATGAGGGGTGAAACCCCGAAACCGGTCCTAGGATGCTTGTTTCCAGTCCAGGAAATACCTGGCCTGGCAGTTTGGGCTGGACTGTTCCCTTTGGGCACAGGGTCATGACTGATTTGCATATGGCTGGGTTCAAACTGAAATGGCATGGTAAGCAAAAAAACGATGGATTTAGGCCCAGATCTCTGTACTGGGGTGAATGTATGACATTGTTCTGCATTCTGTCCATCAATTGTTGTTTTTGCATTTGTCACCGTGAGTGGGACTGGATTTGCTAGTCAAACTCACTTCTCGAGAACTAAATCTGTAATAAATAAAGGTATTTATTAAAATCTGTAGTGCAACTAGCCTTTTGGTGACCTGATTTTCACCTATTTTCCATTAAATATTGCTTTTGGCACAACTGCAGAGAGGTTTGCTGAAAAATGGGCTGCAGCTGAAAACAATTTTCTAAATGCAACAGAATTTCTCGGGACATAAAATCCCGTTTTCAGTGAATGGTAATCGAAAAGCGCATGAGATTTTCCTTTCGAAAAGGTTTTTTAGTTTTGGGTGGCAGATAATGAAATACCAGACAAATTGGAAAATAAAATTTCCTTAATCTGCTTGGCTACCCAGGACCAGAACAAACCGTGACATCAACCAGCCTGAGAGCAGCTGCCGCACATGAAATATCTTTACAATATATTCTGTTGGACAAAATATAGATTTCGCATGACTGAGAATATGAACTATTTCTTTCAGTCACATATTCTTTTTCTGCCAAAATACAACAGCTAGCTAAATGAGATCTCTGTAACTATGTGCTTTTTCAGGAATTTAAGCGGGAATATCAAATGCCTAGGTGCTAAACTGCTAGACCCGTATTTAAATCAGTGCTTAATTTGAGCCGTTGGTTTACGGTGCTTAGCAACGGCACTTAATTGCCAACACCAGCACACCAGCACTTATGACGGACTGCCACATGGTGGCTCTGTTTGTGTAATTTAGATATGAGTTCAACAGTTGTTTATTAATTCAGTGTTCATTAAAAACGAATAATACCTGCAACCCAAGCCAGTCTTGTAGCGTTTGGGGCCTGGAATAGTCTGAATTGTCACACTTGTAGGAGTCTGATGGTTAGTAGTTGTGTCGGCACTGTCATTGGCAGCGTTGGCAGGGGTAAAGGTTGGTGCAAGCTGCAGTGACCTCCTGACGCGGGCCCTGGAACTTATTTTTTTTTTAGAAATTAAGCACTGATTTTAACAAGTATTGGCAAAGCCAATAGGTCTGGTCTTCACTGCCAACGTCTGACTTTGCCATTACATGTGAATATTTTTTGTAAAACTGTACACTGGGACTACTTTTTTGTGTAATTACACATAGTGCAACAACAGAATGCCATCACTCACAGAGCGGTATGCTAATGGCTGAAGTGGGCTGACCCTGTGCCCCCCTGCTGTCTACTGTGGGGGCGGAAAAAAATGTAGCTGGCCCACTCTTAGAACAGAGAGCTGACAGAAAGCCCCTGTATGTAAGTATGTTAAAAATACTTTTATTACAATCAAAAGATCTTGGCCAATTCCAGACCTAAAAAGATATTGCTCTACCTACCTTTTTGGTTTATGTTTGCAGACCAAAAATACACTGCTGGCCGGCCGACTTTCTGTCCCTTTCCAGATCTATATTATAAAAACAAACCGCCGGTCTTTCAATTAATGTAAATGCAATAGAATTATTTTTTTGTATAAGGCTGCCGTTCCAATCAAAAAGACATATTTTGAATATGTCTGTGAATGTAGTTTTCAAACATATGTGCCTACATTACGCAATGGGTGTTATGCGCCTCGTGAGTTGTAGCCATGGTTATGGGATGCCAGGAGACTAAAGCAGTTACGCAAGGGGTAGTGTTAACAGACGGTGCCTGCTCCCAGATGGAATTCTCTGCCAGGAGCACACGCTCAATTATTTCCCTCTGAAACGTCACTCCTCTGATGGAACTGCAAGGCAGGCAAGGCTCTTTTTCATTGTGTGTGCTTCATGCTGTAGGAACCTGGCACTGTACATGGTATTACTACAGGTGGCTATGCCGTGCACAGAGTCCAGGGGTTCCCCAAAAGTGTACAGGGCTCAATGTAAAACCCAAAGTGCTCTATTATTGGTAGTGTGGGCGAGCAGCCTTAGGCCTAACACAGAGGAGAGCATGTAGCCTTACGGCTAGAGGGGTCGACTTTGAAGCTGGGGAACCGGGTTCGAGTCTCGGCAACAACGCTCAACGTCCAGTGATTCTGGGCAAATCACTTAATCTGCTCGTGCCTAACAAAAATGAATGTGTCCATCTGTAACTAAACTGGTGCTCATGTAAAGCGCTCTGGTACCCGATTTCTCGGGTCTAGTTCGCGCTATATAAAAAAAATAAGAGGAGTGTAAGACATTTATTGCACAACAGTGATCAATAATGAACTCAAGAAGGAGATCCAGACCAATTTTAGAAAATTATACTTTGTTTGTACTTTTTTTTAAGGACAAGATCTTCACAATAAGGTAAGCATGTTTTTAATAAAAAATATTTGTAACTTTGAAAAATCGCCACTTAGAAACTTTTCAGCACAGTTCAATGTTATCCTATGGGGAAAACAATATCACGGTTGAACAGGAAAGCAATGCACTTACAATCCCAGTCTTCGGAACCAAAAGTCAGCAAGGGCCAAGGGTCAGGTGAGTACCGAAACTGCACCACCAGCATGTCAGGGGCGGCCGGGTGCAGAGGTCGAAATCGGAGTTCGCCCCAATGCTTTTCAATGAAGACAGGGGGTGCCTGGAGCCAACTGCTTGCAGGTAATGTTAGATTTGAAAATCCCATTCCTACTATGCACTCGTATCATGCTATATTAGGTTAGCAATGTGTGGCTAAATATACGCCATTTGTATTCACGTTAAGCAACCCACTGAGTTATCCCTGCAACGTGCAAGCTTTCTGTAATTAGCCAGGGTGACTCCATTTTGTATTTCGTAATCCCTATTGGGCCGCTTAGGCCATGTCTGAACTAGGCCTCATCATTCGTATTGCTTGCCTCAGCAGAACACTGTATTTCGTTATTATTTTCTCTCTGTTCAAGGCTGTTTTCTGACTTACTAATGAATAGGCCATTCTGCCCTCGCATACCTATCTGAATGTGTAGTTCTGCTCCCACGTTGGGAGACGCTGAAACTCAGCGCGGTGACCTCGAAGCACAGATAGCATGTACCCATCTGGCAGGTGGAAGCTCATCCTCCTGTGCCTCCTTTGTTCATGTTCGGCCCAGGCCGGTAACTTTCCACTGTGGGGGTGGTTGGAGGCTCCTTGGGAAGAATGATTACTCACTGCAGACTGTTGGGGGGTCAGTCCCTCGGCAGACATCTTAGGGTGCAGGTCAGATTGGACTCCTCTGCAGAGTATTTGCTAATAAAGGTGTGTTTGTATTCTCTACTGTCTGACCGACTCTTCATTACTTGGGAAGGCATAGCAGGAGGTTGTAAGTAACCCTGGTGGCCCCTAAGGGCCACTGCCTTCAGTTGGTGCCCGAACAGGGACCCCGCAAGGTGATCCGACTCACCCGTAATCGGGTTGTCTGGTCGGGGGTGAGTTTGGTCGGTTGGGCGGATCGGGGTACCCCACACAAGACCGAGCTTGGTTCTCGCAGCTGCCCTGCCCGGCTGATCGGGCGACTCCTCGTCTAGTGGTCACCGATTGGGGTCCTGAGAAGGCGAAACCTTGGAGTTGACCATTTGGTCCGAAGAGTCGGCAGTGGAGAATAACTTGACTCGATCTGTGTGCACCAGGTGAGTGATTTGATTCTTGGAAAAATGGCGCCATTCTTGAACGGCACGAGCCTACGGGCTGTGTCTTGGTACAGTCTCCGGACTGTCTTGTCTTGAACTTGGTGGGTTTGGGGACCCTTGAAAAGGCACAGAGTGTTTGCGGGCAGTCTACCGGACAAACTGGAAATTTGGCCCGTGCTTGAAAAGGTCCGGGACTGTTCGCGAACAATCTGCCAGACCAACTGGTAATTTGGCTAATGCTTGAAAAGGTCTGGGGATGGAGCCTGTCTTCTTGAACTTGGTACAGTCCCCGGACTGTAGGGAGTGGTCTCTGGACCGTTTGGGTTGGTTCTTGAATAATTTGTATTATTTTATCTTTTCTTTTATTACTGTTGCTGGTGTTATACTTGTCCGTTAGGGACAGTGCATGTGTCTTATATTAAGATGCTTTGTTTAAGCAAATTGGGATGTTTTGGATGTCGGTGTTGTTCTACTGAGGCTCGATTGGAAGAGAACCAGCCTGCACCTCTGGAGGGTACCCCAAATTTTGACATATACGTCAAGCACGGTATTGGCCCTATTATGTTTAGCACGTTGTGGAATAAATATACGAGGGACAATGCTGAGTTATAATGGCCACTTACTGGCTCGTTTGAAGAGCAAAAATTGAATTTCTTACAAGACAAATTGTTCGACAAAAAGAGCAGGCAGTCGATGTTTGATTCTTTAAGAGTATGGCAGAAGGAAGCAAAGCAGCGGCGTATGAGAGCAGAGAAAGAGGCCCGGAAGAGGCAGACGCAAACTATAACGCAGAAAGCAGTAGCCTATGAAAGGGAAAAGATAGAGAAAGGCATAGAATGTGCAGATAGAAAGTTTCGATTGCAGACAGATAAATGCTATGTTACTAGAGAGGAAGGTGATGTTTTCGTTGAAGAGCTGTTGTATTCTCGCCCTCCTCCACCTTACGCTCCCGAGCGGATATACCCAAGGGTTCCAGCATCTCAGTCCCCGGCCTCTGGTGCTGCTCTTTCTAGTATTTCTGCCTCTAGTCCAACTGCTTCGGCCCCAGCCCCGCCTGCTTCCTCTATGCTCATGCCAGTAACAGGAGCGGGAGCCGTTAGCTCTCCTGTTCCGTCTACTGACTCTGTATCTACCGCTACAACCCCTTTCACTCCTACAACACTGTCTCCTTACATGATGATACCTGTCTCCTCATCTGCTCTTTCTCCCTCGAGTATGACGCCCCACACACTGCTGATTGGTGAAACCCCTTTACGGGGGATTCATGAAGG
This sequence comes from Calotriton arnoldi, assembly GCA_963921515.1. NCBI lineage: Eukaryota > Metazoa > Chordata > Amphibia > Caudata > Salamandridae > Calotriton > Calotriton arnoldi. The sequence goes on from CAWUFW010013435.1 coordinate 250,836, forward strand.
GAATTAGGCGGCAGCACAGGACCGTATGGACAAAGTTTGCCTCCATATATCCACCGGTACCAACAAGCCAAAGAACAACTCAATATCTGCTAACGTCATCACCGTGGAGGAGGCCGCCTCTGTCAACTCTTTGTAATACGTGGTCTGATTTTTCCGAGGGTCCGGCAACTGACTTTTAAGGGATATTACCTCACTCCTCTTCCAAGGAGTATAGATCCACTGTTCCTGAAACCGAGCATCAACTTGTGGCTTAATTACAGCGTTCGTGGAGTCACGCAGTTCTGGTATTTCAGGATGATAAATGGGATGGACCCCCCTCATGGGGCACTGGGTCACCATCGTCGGAACCTTTTGGAGCAATCTGCCTCTATAACCCACCAATGTCGTTAAAATGCTAAAAACCTCATTAGGAGCCATACCTGCAGCATATACCCTGTCCCGTATGACATAAATGATCTGCGGTGCAACACCCTAAAAACACTGCTACCACAGCCCTATTAGCGTGGCCGACATGTGCTTAAGGGCATGCTGCTGTATTAAAGGCTCATAATCTTTCATCACACTCCACACATCTTCCACACTATAGATCAGGCTCCGAGCCCATGTGCTTCTCCTCATCACCCACCGCAGAACCATGTGGTAAAATTGGGAGGAACATGGGATCAGATCAGGGCGTGGGATAAGGACCGCAAGCCCGGTGACAAGCCAAAGGCGGCGATATTGGCTTTACCGGGTCGCATTATCACCTATATGCATTCCCTTATCCCGGCGAGACGGGTGGATTGGGATAAGTTGACTGCATGTCGTCAGAAGAAGGACGAGAGTGTGTCTGATTTCTTTACTAGGTTTGAAGGGGTGTTTCTCGACTTTAGTGGCCAGGACCTGTCATTGGAAGGTGGTGTCCGGTTGTTTGTCAGCAGGTTTGTTAACAACTTGCTTCCTGAGATTGCGACTAGGTTGCAGGCTTCAAAAAGCACTTGGAGCACCTCTTCCCCGTCAGTGATTTTGAGTATGGCACAGTAGTACGAGCATAGAGAGAATGAGGACAAGGTAAGGGTAGAGAAAAAGTTAAAGAATTTGAAGACAAGGGTATTGATGCAGCCAGTTGCGAGGGGAAGTGGAAGAGGATGAGGTTCGGGTTCAGCCACACGGCTACCCCAGTCTAACAGGGGTGGTGCTTCAAGTGCGCCCCTCGGGCTCAATCAATGTGCGTACTGTAAGCAGGAGGGACATTGGCAGAATGAGTGTCCGGAGTTGTTGCAGAAAGGTGAGGCCCGAGAGGCCGAGGTTTTCGGGGGCGTGGACGAGGAGGAGGAGGCCGAGGGGGGACACAGTCAGAGGATACATCGCACAATCAACAGAGCGGGAATTACTTCGACGACCCCCGAGGGAGACAGTACTATCATGACGACTATGACATGGACAAAGTGACAGGGATGTCTCTCAGCTAGGACAGCCAGGGACAGGGCAAGGGACCAGTTCTGGTGCCTGTAGATGTCACTGCAGATTTACACGGTACGACCGAGAAATTCTTAGTTGATACAGGGGCTATGAATAGCTCTGTTTCCCGTTCACTGGTCCCGGGGGCAGCTCTGTCTGGCCAAAACAATGTTTCGGTGGGTTTTTCAGGCGTGCCGGTAGTTAGCCCCATTTCCAAGCCTCTTGCTTTGACTATTGGCCCCTTTACGGTTGAAAAATAAAGTCCCGGGCACACGTTATTGGGTAACTACAATGATTAGCAAAGTCTCTTGCATCAAGAATGTTGCCATTCAAGGTCCACTCAAGTTGTTAAGAATTTTCTTCAATTTGTTTAATCTTTATCATTTATGGACACAACTAGTCAACACGTGTTTCGTCACAATGGGAAGTATCCCGTGACTTCTTCAGGGCTGTATGGTAAAGCGTGAATATCTTGGTGAGATCGCTCTGCCAGTGATAATTCCAACCCGGCTGGTCTGGTTAAAGTAAAAAGAACGGATTCTTCCTTGTGAGTGAAAATTATGAAAAAGAAAATCCGGTGTACCGGAGATCCCAGGACGTAAGTGCCTGTAATCTAGTCGAACGGCGGATCCGCCGCTAGAAAGGAACCTCAAGCGTGTGTGCTAAGGCAGAGCACAGGCACTGGTTCACCTCTCTTCCGGAAGTGGACGAGACACGTAGGGGTTATAGGGTACTTCCCCTAACCTGGTTGCACCGTGTCACAGTCATAGCGAACACACTAAACGCAAACATAGCAAGGCGCCATACTTCCTGGCACATCTTAAACCCTACCTTTCAGACAACCCTTTACGGTTGATTCACCATTTCTATTAAAGTCAAATTGTGGGGAGAATTTGTTAGGATCGGATTTGTTAAAAAGGTTGCATGTGACAATTTTGTGTTCTCCAGACGGCGTTTACATGACTATTGGTCCACGAGTGGCCTGTGCCAAGCAATGCCTCGCAAAGGATGCCCCCCTTCCCGCCGAGTTTAAAGATGTGCCATGCTCATTATGGGCTACAGGAGACACAGATGTGGGGTTGCTCCAGATCCCACCAGTCTCTATACAGATCAAAGACAGTGCTCAATTGACGCGTATTCCCCAGTACAAGATATCCCAGGCAGGAGAAAAGGCCTTATTGCAAGTAAATGAGAAAAAACAAGGACCCCCTGAACAATGGATAGTTTAATTCCTAGGACAGGGACTTAAATGGTAGTAGCAAAAACTCCTAGGCAATGTCAATAAAGCAAACAGTATACACAGTATCTATAACATTAAGAAAACCAAGGAAGACAGAAAAAATATGTTCAAAGTTGTTACCATTTTAATAATTTCTTCTCATATTGTCTAAACAAATGCTATTTATACAAAACATTTAAAAAATGAAACACAATATGTAACACATCACTTTTAATCAATAGATATAAATAAAGGGTTAAAAAGTGGCAATATCTTTATTAACTCGACGCGCGTTTCGGCGTATACAACGCCTTCTTCAGGAAAGCCACACAATTATCTAAAAAGAAAAAAGAATAAAGAGAACATACTCAGATTTCACAAATGGTCAACCATATCTTGACATGTTTTCTCAAGAAAAACATCTATTTAAATAATTCGTATCTCTTTTTACATATATCTTAAAAAACACAATGTGTATCAGTAGCAACAATCTATGTACATAATCTGACGGTCTTCCTATGTATCATACATTACAATTTTATATTTATCTATGGTGCTATATCTGAGTGCTCAAAACTGAACCTTAATGAAAGAGGCCTATTAGATAGTAAAGGCCTGTAACATTATATAGTTAAGAAACAATAAGATAGAAAATAAGTAGCCAATCACTCACAGATCCTGTTTCAAATTAGTTCCTAGTGATTAAAACCTGCAACTCCATAGTTGGTGGATGTTCTTGATTCTAATAAATGGCTGAAAAAATGTGTATGTGTCACCATTATTATGGACCTATATAATGGGGTCTAATCATCATTAATGTACACGGTAGCTGCTGTTTGTATATGTTATCTGCATAGTTCCACTTTAAAAAGAAATTTATCGAGATTTTGACTCGTGAATTATGCAATTGAAACCAATAAGTTAATGTTAATAATTCAATAAGATCATAAAGAGATTGTTCGGTACCAGTGTGAGCAATCATCATGCTCAAAAATTTGGACTGATATTAGCGGACCGATAAACTGAGACTGTTTATAAAAATCAAAGTACCTAACATTAATCTATCCCAATAGATGTTGATTCAGTGGTATTATACATGTTCATTGAAAACGGATAAACCACAATGACGAAAAGGAATTACCTGATAAAAATGCGGTGCACCGAATGTGCAACAATGTCTTATTAATATTAAAATCAACGATTTCACGAAAAAGTCGGATGTCTACAAAAAGATTGAGAAACAACTATTTTTAAAAGTAAATTGATTAAAAAGAGATAAAGATATCCCTAACATAGATATAACTGTGAGTTTCCATAATCTTATGATCTAAAGAGAATTTTTAAGACCAATACCTGGTTATCAAACAAGCGTCGTGTAGGTATATTTGAAAAGCGACCTGGTCCCGCTAAATGTTAAAATCAGTAATATGGTATTCTGGAAAGCCTCTGAAAAAACAATACACAATCTATTGTCAAAACGGAGACCTTATAAGAGAAAAAAGGGGAGTATACATTAATAATCGGAGTAACAGTGAACCCCGTAGTTACCTTGCGATGGAAGAGATTCAACGAAGAAACTGGAACAAGCGCTAGATATGCGATAGTGTTCCAAATATGTAGCTCAATAGGCATGCACAGTAAAGGACTTGTCTAAAAGGAATGTAACAAAATATATCTATGAGCGTGTAAAACTACAGCTTCAGAGTAAAGCAAGGTCCCTATCACTACAAACTAATATGTACCTGATAAAAGGAGGCTCCAGGCAGGACCAGGATGAGGATGGCTTCCGATGATGCCTTCGAAAAAGAGTATCAAATGTGTTGGTGCCATTCTACACATTATATACTCTATGGCTGGTCACATGATAATCATGTGATTCTAAAAAGTGTCATATGACCGAAGTGATGATGGTCAGAGAAAACAGACTGAAGTAATGATGGTCAGAGAAAACAGACTATATTGAAAAACAAAGAAACTTTATTGTTCTGTCCGACAAGATTTCGAAGACATATCAAACTGCTTGTTTTTATAGATGTCAATTACGATAATAACCTTGTATCATATTAAAGACCTACTAGCCAGATGTATATTATATAATAATGAGTGATATATAATAAGTAGGGAATTAAAAGATAATACCCAAAGCCTTGTCCGAGTGTAAAATCAACAAAACTAAATGAGAGTTAGATTCAAAGGAAATGTCTAATATTGAACGATGTTCTGAAGATGTCAACATATCAAATTTGACTAGTATCTCCATAAATGTTTGTATTAGTTAAAGACGCAAAGGTCTAAATAACTTATATTAGGTTCAGTATACCAAACATCCTGTTTTAAGATGCAATGCCCACTCAGGTTATGGCATTCTCCCAAGGTATTTCACTATTCAGGCCATTCCTGAAAGTGTTAAGAGTAAAAATCCCAAAAACTTCTCGTTTTTTACTTATTTTGAGACCCCCTTTATTATCGGGAGTCCTGATTCTTTCCAAGATTCTCCAATGGATGTCTTCTGGTTTATGGTTCATATCAATGAAATGTTTAACTAAGGGCGCTGTAATTTTGGCTGTTCTGACTGCAGAGCGGTGTTCAGTAATACGGGTTTGGATTGCTCTCGAAGTCTCACCTACATAGCCAAGGTTGCAGGGACAGCGAATGAAATATACAGTATTGTTTGTTTTACAGTTCCACATCTCAGTAGCTTCAATAGATACCCCATTGTGGACCAGAGTTTCACCTTCAATGATGCACTCACAAGATTTGCAAGAGGAGCATTTCATAGTACCTTTAATAGGCAAATTGCCATTAATGGATTTTTGAATGAACATAGGTCTATTGATCTTGTTAGTAAACCGTGACCGAACAATGAAATCTTTGATATTTCTGTTTCGCCGATGGGCGAATAAAGGTTTGGTCAATTTACAACTGTCTGGATTGCTATTAAGAATATGCCAGTTACTATTGATGATCTGTTTGACTTTGGTATCCATCGTGGAGTGTCTGGTGACACATACCAGAGGAATGTTACTATTGTTCACTTTAGGGGTCAGTAAATGGTCCCGGTCGTAAAACCTGGCACGTTTCTAGGAATCCCTCACCAACCGGTGAGGGTATCCTCTGTCTAAAAACTTCTTCCTCATTGTAATGGCTTGTTTATCAAAATCTGTCAAGTTCGTGCAGTTTCTACGCACTCTTAGAAATTGGGAAAACGGAATACTTTGCTTTTGGTTGCGGGGGTGATAACTATTGAAATGCAACAGCGTATTCCTAGCAGTGGGCTTCACAAAAGATCTACTTCCAAGTGGCCCAAAGAATGCCTAATTATGATATCAAGAAACTCTACTTTCTCAGTATCTATGTGTGCAGTAAATTTCAGATTCGAGTCTGTAGCATTGAGCCATTCCAAAAATTCTGTGAGCGAATCTCTCCCACCAGTCCAGACAAAAAAGATATCATCTATGTATCTGGACCAGTGGGAGATAGATTCAAAAAAGGAGCAATCTCGTTGTATATGAATTTGGTTTCAAAGGCAGCCATATAAATATTCGCAATGGAGGGCGCCACAGATGCACCCATGCTTACGCCTTTGGTTTGACGATACAAGGTCTCATTAAATTCAAAGATGTTTTCGGTTAATACTATATTCAGACATGCCAAAATGAATGGTTTGGAACAAGATATATTATATGTGTCAATGAACCAATCAGTGGCTGACATAGCTCCCTCTAAAGGTATATTACTATATAAGGACTCTATGTCTAAGGTCACCAAAATGCTCTGATTAGGGTTGAAATTCATATACTCTACTTTTTTATCATCTCCATGGTATCTTTAATATAGGAGGTGATTTTGGGAATATGGGGACGTAAGCAGTTATCAATAAATTTGGATACTGGTTCAGTGATAGTACCAATTGTGGACACTATAGGTCTATATGGAGGATCATGAATATTCTTGTGAATTTTGGGCATACCATAAATACAGGCTGTTTTCCCTAAATTGTGGTTTAAAAAATCATATTCTTTGGTAGTAATGTCACCTGCCACTAATGCCTGGTAGGACAAGGTCTGAATTTTTTGGGATATTTTAGTAGCGGGGTTAGATTGTATTTTAGAATAGAACATGGTATCATTGAGCATGGGGGTCATTTTATGTTCGTAGTCATCAATATTGATGACCACTATTCCTCCTCCTTTATCACATCCTTTTATTATTAGATTTTTGTTGTCAGCTAAAGAATGGAGGGCTGTGTATTCACCTTTATCTAAATTGTACAAGGGTTTGGGTATGAATTGAAAGGCTTTTTCTAATCTTTGAAGAACTACCAGTTCAAAAGCAGCCACTTCGGGTCCTAATTGGTCCAGGGAAGGACAAAAAGTGGATGGAAGGGCTAAATGTTTTGTACCTTGAGATTGGGAGTCCTGATCTATATCTTCTTCAAAGTGTTTTTTAGTCTAACCTTACGAAAAAAGAGATAATGTCCTGATATATTTCAAATTTGTTGGGGTATGCATGAGGGACGTATCTTAAACCTTTGGAAAGCAAACTAGTGGTATGACTATCTAAATTACAAGATGAAAGGTTAAAAATGGGAATTATGTCCCCTGTTTCCAGTATTGTTTGTTGCGTGTTTCCAATACATATTGGGGATCCAGCTGTTGATGTTGATGCTGGTATTGAGCTTGGAAATTCCCTCTGTTCTGAGTTTGAAATCTGACTCTTGGGCGTCCCTGCGTGTCCCTCGGTTGGCTAAAAAGGCTGTTGTACATTACGTTTAATTTGAAATGAGTTAAAATTACCTTCAGGCTCATAGTATGTGGAACTGCCTTCACCCTCTGAATCAGTGGTGTCAGAGAAGGTGTTTAACCTGTGTTGTTTAGATCTATTTTCATCCATATAGTGGTTTTGTTGATAGAAGTGCTCTCCTAAATAGGGATAAGTGTTCTCCAATGAGTAGTATCTTTTGTCCTTTACCAATTTATCGTTTTTGCGTTTATTCAGATAAGTGGCAAAGGATTCTAACTCTTTGTTGGATCAAAGGTGCATTTGTAAATCTGAGTGCTCAACCAATATCATCTATTCCTTATTCATTCTTTATTTCTGCTCTGCTTTATTCTTTTTCTATTTTCTTGCATGTACTGCAAGTGAAGGCAGATCAGATGGCTCAATTGAAAACATTTGGCTTTTCAGATGAGGAGTTTGCCCTCTTGGTAGGTTCCAATCATTGCTTTAGCAGTAGTTCCAAGAATAGCCTTTCGAACAACGATGATTTGAAAAAATTAATAGATCTTAAAAAGAAGTTAAGATGCATGGAGGCACACGGAGAGTTCATGCTGGACTATTTAAAAGCAGGCATTATTCCAACAGGCCTCCGTGTACGCAATACGCCAGGATTATTCGTTCATCACAAGCTATTTTGGGAAAAATGGAGTATGATCGCTAGTCGATGCTCCAGGGATCTTATGATCCTAATAATTGAGACCTCTAAAGAACTGGCGGCCTCAATAAAAACAGAATTAGAGGAACTAGAAGAAAAAAATCAAAAAGCTAATAGTGTGGAAGAGGCCATTAAAAAATTGGAAGAGTCCAACAAAGAGTTAGAATCCTTTGCCACTTATCTGAATAAACGCAAAAACGATAAATTGGTAAAGGACAAAAGATACTACTCATTGGAGAACACTTATCCCTATTTAGAGAGCACTTCTATCAACAAAACCACTATATGGATGAAAATAGATCTAAAAAACACAGGGTAAACACCTTCTCTGACACCTCTGATTCAGAGGGTGAAGGCAGTTCCACATACTATGAGCCTGAAGGTAATTTTAACTCATTTCAAATTAAACGTAATGTACAACAGCCTTTTTTAGCCAACCGAGGGACACGCAGGGAACGCCCAAGAGTCAGATTTCAAACTCAGAACAGAGGGAATTTCCAAGCTCAATACCAGCATCAACATCAACAGCTGGATCCCCAATATGTATTGGAAACACGCAACAAACAATACTGGAAACAGGGGACATAATTCCCATTTTTAACCTTTCATCTTGTAATTTAGATAGTCATACCACTAGTTTGCTTTCCAAAGGTTTATCATACGTCCCTCATGCATACCCCAACAAATTTGAAATATATCAGGACATTATCTCTTTTTTTCATAAAGTTAGACTAAAAAAACACTTTGAAGAAGATATAGATCAGGACTCCCAATCTCAAGGTACAAAACATTTAGCCCTTCCATCCACTTTTTGTCCTTCCCTGGACCAATTAGGACCCGAAGTGGCTGCTTTTGAACTGGTAGTTCTTCAAAGATTAGAAAAAGCCTTTCAATTCATACCCAAACCCTTGTACAATTTAGATAAAGGTGAATACACAGCCCTCCATTCTTTAGCTGACAACAAACATCTAATAATAAAAGGATGTGATAAAGGAGGAGGAATAGTGGTCATCAATATTGATGACTACGAACATAAAATGACCACCATGCTCAATGATACCATGTTCTATTCTAAAATACAATCTAACCCCGCTACTAAAATATCCCAAAAAATCCAGACCTTGTCCTACCAGGCATTAGTTGCAGGTGACATTACTACCAAAGAATATGATTTTTTAAACCACAATTTAGGGAAAACAGCCTGTATTTATGGTATGCCCAAAATTCACAAGAATATTCATGATCCTCCTTATAGACCTATAGTGTCCACAATTGGTACTATCACTGAACCAGTATCCAAATTTATTGATAGCTGCTTACGTCCCCATATTCCCAAAATCACCTCCTATATTAAAGATACCATGGAGATGATAAAAAAGTAGAGTATATGAATTTCAACCCTAATCAGAGCATTTTGGTGACCTTAGACATAGAGTCCTTATATAGTAATATACCTTTAGAGGGAGCTATGTCAGCCACTGATTGGTTCATTGACACATATAATATATCTTGTTCCAAACCATTCATTTTGGCATGTCTGAATATAGTATTAACCGAAAACATCTTTGAATTTAATGAGACCTTGTAACGTCAAACCAAAGGCGTAAGCATGGGTGCATCTGTGGCGCCCTCCATTGCGAATATTTATATGGCTGACTTTGAAACCAAATTCATATACAACGAGATTGCCCCTTTTTTTGAATCTATCTCCCACTGGTCCAGATACATAGATGATATCTTTTTTGTCTGGACTGGTGGGAGAGATTCGCTCACAGAATTTTTGGAATGGCTCAATGCTACAGACTCGAATCTGAAATTTACTGCACACATAGATACTGAGAAAGTAGAGTTTCTTGATATCATAATTAGGCATTCTTTGGGCCACTTGGAAGTAGATCTTTTTGTGAAGCCCACTGCTAGGAATACGCTGTTGCATTTCAATAGTTATCACCCCCGCAACCAAAAGCAAAGTATTCCGTTTTCCCAATTTCTAAGAGTGCGTAGAAACTGCACGAACTTGACAGATTTTGATAAACAAGCCATTACAATGAGGAAGAAGTTTTTAGACAGAGGATACCCTCACCGGTTGGTGAGGATTCCTACAAACGTGCCAGGTTTTACGACCGGGACCATTTACTGACCCCTAAAGTGAACAATAGTAACATTCCATCTGGTATGTGTCACCAGACACTCCACGATGGATACCAAAGTCAAACAGATCATCAATAGTAACTGGCATATTCTTAATAGCAATCCAGACAGTTGTAAATTGACCAAACCTTTATTCGCCCATCGGCGAAACAGAAATATCAAAGATTTCATTGTTCGGTCACGGTTTACTAACAAGATCAATAGACCTATGTTCATTCAAAAATCCATTAATGCAATTTGCCTATTAAAGGTACTATGAAATGCTCCTCTTCCAAATCTTGTGAGTCCATCATTGAAGGTGAAACTCTGGTCCACAATGGGGTATCTATTGAAGCTACTGAGATGTGGAACTGTAAAACAAAAACAATACTGTATATTTCATTCGCTGTCCCTGCAACCTTGGCTATGTAGGTGAGACTTCGAGAGCAATCCAAACCCGTATTACTGAACACCGCTCTGCAGTCAGAACAGCCAAAATTACAGCGCCCTTAGTTAAACATTTCATTGATATGAACCATAAACCAGAAGACATCCATTGGAGAATCTTGGAAAGAATCAGGACTCCCGATAATAAAGGGGGTCTCAAAATACGTAAAAAATGAGAAGTTTTTGGATTTTTACTCTTAACACTTTCAGGAATGGCCTGAATAGTGAAATACCCTGGGAGAATGCCATAACCTGAGTGGGCATTGCATCTTAAAACAGGATGTTTGGTATACTGAACCTAATATAAGTTATTTAGACCTTTGCGTCTTTAACTAATACAAACATTTATGGAGATACTAGTCAAATTTGATATGTTGACATCTTCAGAACTTCGTTCAATATTAGACATTTCCTTTGAATCTAACTCTCATTTAGTTTTGTTGATTTTACACTCGGACAAGGCTTTGGGTATTATCTTTTTAATTCCCTACTTATTATATATCACTCATTATTATATAATATACATCTGGCTAGTAGGTCTTTAATATGATACAAGGTTATTATCGTAATTGACATCTATAAAACCAAGCAGTATGATATGTCTTCAAAATCTTGTCGGACAGAACAATAAAGTTTCTTTGTTTTTCAATATAGTCTGTTTTCTCTGACCATCATTACTTCAGTCTGTTTTCTCTGACCATCATCACTTCGGTCATATGACACTTTTTAGAATCACATGATTATCATGTGACCAGCCATAGAGTATATAATGTGTAGAATGGCACCAACACATTTGCTACTCTTTTTCGAAGGCATCATCGGCAGCCATCCTCAGCCTGGTCCTACCTGGAGCCTCCTTTTATCAGGTACATATTAGTTTGTAGTGATAGGGACCTTGCTTTACTCTGAAGCTGTAGTTTTACACGCTCATAGATATATTTTGTTACATTCCTTTTTAGACAAGTCCTTTACTGTGCATGCCTATTGAGCTACATATTTGGAACACTATCGCATATCTAGCGCTTGTTCCAGTTTCTTCGTTGAATCTCTTCCATCGCAAGGTAACTACGGGGTTCACTGTTACTCCGATTATTAATGTATACTCCCCCTTTTTTCTCTTATAAGGTCTGCGTTTTGACAATAGATTGTGTATTGTTTTTTCAGAGGCTTTCCAGAATACCATATTACTGATTTTAACATTTAGCGGGACCAGGTCGCTTTTCAAATATACCTACACGAGGCTTGTTTGATAACCAGGTATTGGTCTTAAAAATTCTCTTTAGATCATAAGATTATGGAAACTCACAGTTATATCTATGTTAGGGATATCTTTATCTCTTTTTAATCAATTTACTTTTAAAAATAGTTGTTTCTCATTCTTTTTTGTAGACATCCGACTTTTTCGTGAAATTGTTGATTTTAATATTAATAAGACATCGTTGCACATTCGGTGCACCGCATTTTTATCAGGTAATTCCTTTTCGTCATTGTGGTTTATCCGTTTTCAATGAACATGTATAATACCACTGAATCAACATCTATTGGGATAGATTAATGTTAGGTACTTTGATTTTTATAACCAGTCTCAGTTTATCGGTCCGCTAATATCAGTCCAAATTTTTGAGCATGATGATTGCTCACACTGGTACCGAACAATCTCTTTATGATCTTATTGAATTATTAACATTAACTTATTGGTTTCAATTGCATAATTCACGAGTCAAAATCTCGATAAATTTCTTTTTACAGTGGAACTATGCAGATAACAAATAGAAACAGCAGCTACCGTGTATATTAATGATGATTAGACCCCATTATATAGGTCCATAATAATGGTGACACATACACATTTTTTTCAGCCATTTATTAGAATCAAGAACATCCACCAACTATGGAGTTGCAGGTTTTAATCACTAGGAACTAATTTGAAACAGGATCTGTGAGTGATTGGCTACTTATTTTCTATCTTATTGTTTCTTAACTATATAATGTTACAGGCCTTTACTATCTAATAGGCCTCTTTCATTAAGGTTCAGTTTTGAGCACTCAGATATAGCACCATAGATAAATATAAAATTGTAATGTATGATACATAGGAAGACCGTCAGATTATGTACATAGATTGTTGCTACTGATACACATTGTGTTTTTTAAGATATATGTAAAAAGAGATACGAATTATTTAAATAGATGTTTTTCTTGAGAAAACATGTCAAGATACGGTTGACCATTTGTGAAATCTGAGTATGTTCTCTTTTTTCTTTTTCTTTTTAGATAATTGTGTGGCTTTCCTGAAGAAGGGGTTGTATACGCCGAAACGCGCGTCGAGTTAATAAAGATATTGCCACTTTTAACCCTTTATTTATATCTATTGATTAAAAGTGATGTGTTACATATTGTGTTTCATTTTTTAAATGTTTTGTATAAATAGCATTTGTTTAGACAATATGAGAAGAAATTATTAAAATGGTAACAACTTTGAACATATTTTTTCTGTCTTCCTTGGTTTTCTTAATGTTATAGATACTGTGTATACTGTTTGCTTTATTGACATTGCCTAGGAGTTTTTGCTACTACCACTTATTGCAAGTAATACAGGATTTAATTAAGTCTGGTGTGGCTGAAGAGACAGTAGCGAATGTGTGTAATAGCCCTATCCTTCCTATACTTAAAAAGACACCTTTGGATTGTTCTGATGCCCATCCTGATGTTTACCGTTTTGTCATTGACCTTAGAGAGGTTAATAAAATTGTGGTTCCCCAGTATCCTGTGGTTCCAGACATTACCACAATCTTGACAATGATTCCTCCGTCAGCAAAATTCTTTTCGGTAATTGATTTGAAGAATGCTTTCTTCAGCATTCCAATCCATACAGATAGCAGATATCTGTTTGGATTTGCAATAGCCGGAAGGAGCTTTAGATTCTGCCGTGCTCCACTAGGCTATACAGAAAGTCCTAGTATCTATAGCCAAGCTTTGAAAACTCAATTGGATTCCTTGGAGCTTCCCCCTGGTAATGTGCTGTTGCAGTACGTTGACGATCTCCTTGTGGCTTCGGACACTGAGGATGGTTGTAAAGAAGCTACGGTTAAATTACTGTTACATTTGGCACACCATAAACACAAGGTGTCACTCTCGAAATTTCAATATTGTCGACAGGAGGTCACCTATTTAGGTCACCTACTGTCAAAGGAGGGTCGCAGACTAACACCTGAACGCATAGCTGCTATTACTAATATGCCTGTTCCTAAGACCCAACGCGAGGTAAGTGCGTTTATTGGGATAACTTCATATTGTCGGCATTGGATCCCTAACTATTCCCTACTGACAAAACCCCTCCTTTACCTAACCACTAAAGACATGCATGAACCCTTGCCTTGGACATCTGCATGCCAGCAAGCTTTTCAGCAATTAAAAGTTGCGCTTTGCTCTGCTCCTGTGCTTGGTACTCCTGATTACCAGAAGCCTTTTGTGCTTTATGTTCATGAGGCGGACGGTTGCGCGCTTTCTGTTCTAACACAGGGTTTCGGTGGTAAGCAGAGACCCTGTGCGTATTTCTCTGCTATTCTTGATAACGTCGCCAGAGCTCTCCCGAGCTGCCTGAGGGCTGTAGTGGCGGTGGCAGTTTCTATCAGACAATCGGCAGGGCTCGTCCTTGATACGGATCTTACAGTCATGGTACCTCATGCTGTGGACACACTGTTGAATAAGACAAAGACACAGCACCTTACTAGTGCGCGTCTCACTGAATATGAGTTATCCCTGTTTGCTCCGCACATTACCATCAAACGATGTGCTACTCTGAACCCAGCCACGTTACTACCCCTCCCTTCGGAAGAAAAGGATAATGATGTCCATGATTGTTTATTTCGGACTGAGGAAGAAACGAAGGGACAGGTAGACCTGACTGATATTCCCTTATCTGACCCCAAGGGGAACTATATGTGGATGGCTCTTGCTTCAAACTACCAGATGGCACTACCACCTCAGCTTATGCAATCACAACGTTACACACTGTAGTTGAGACATCCCGTATCCCATACCAATCAACCCAGGCTGCAGAGTTAGTTGCCCTCCTTAGGGCTTGCGAGTTAAGTGAGGGACTGACTGTCAATGTCTACACCAACAGCCAGTATGCCTTTGGGGTAGCCCATAATTATGGGCGGCTCTGGGTGGAGAGAGGGTTCTTGACTTCGCATGGGCTGCGAATACATACACTGTTGTCAGCATTGACACTTCCTGATAAGCTGGCAATAATAATATGTAGCGCTCACAAAGCAGTAACAGACGATGTTGGAAGGGGCAATGCGTTTGCGGATCAGACAGCTAAGGAGACAGCTAGATCGAAGATGAAAAAGATGTTTGTGGCAGGCTAGGTGGGTTCCAGATAATGGAATGTTTGAGGACACATTGGAAAATGTCAGGGAAATACAGGGCGAGGCGACAGTAGATGAATTGGCAGTATGGGAGGAGAGGACAGGGCGTTTGGATGAGGATGGGTGTTGGACTGACATGTCTGGGAAGCAGAGATGGTTGCTGCCGAATGCCTATGTGCTCCCTGTTGTCACTTTGGCCCACGGCCCAGCACACATTAGTGCCAAAGGAATATGTAAGCTACTAGACCCAGTATGGCGAAACGATAATATCCCTACGGTAGCCACACACCTAGTGAAACACTGCATCATTTGTCTGAAACATAATCCTGGGAAAGGTACTCCTACACCCGCAGGTAATTTTGCACCACCTTCCTTCCCTTTCGAGGTTCTCCATATGGATTTCATCGAAATGGAACGAGTTAACAACTTAAAGAATGTTCTAGTAGTAATTTGTGCATTCAGTAAATGGATTGTGGCTTACCCCACTAAGGAGAATATGGCCATGGTGATGGCGAAGGCGTTCTTAAAAGAGTTCTTCCCGCGCTATGGATTGCCACGTGTGATCTGGAGTGACAACGGAAGTCACTTCAACTCAAAAGTCATTGAATTGGAGTGCAAGGGCTTGCATATTAAGCAGATGTTTCATGCAGCGAACCACCCCCATCAGCAGGCCTGGTTGAGAAGTACAATGGTACTCTTAAACTGAAGTTAGCGAAGATCCAAGAAAGCACAGGATTGCGATGGCCAGATGCATTACCTTTGGCTTTGTTATATACCAGAGCGACAGCGCATTCTAGAACAGGGTTGTCCCCGTACGAGGTGGTCTTTGGGCGCCCCGCCAATGTCTGGGGCGTCCCAAGACCCAAGCGCTTCTCCGAGTTAGAGTACCCCCTGTTGCTAGATTATCTGTATGAATTGTCTAAAGATCTCCGTTCTGTCCATCAACAGATTCATGCCACGCTGCAACCAGTACCAGAGGGGCCCGGGCATCAGCTACAACCAGGGAATTTTGTTATGGTCAAGAATTTTCAACGGAAGAACTGCCTGGAGCCGAGGTGGAAAGGGCCCCTGATTGTCCTGCTCACAACCCGCACTGCCGTGAAGCTTGAAGGCCGGAAGCACTGGGTGCATGCATAGCATGTAAAGAGGGCAACTCTACCACTTCCATATGATCAGTGGGCCCTCGAAGGAATAGCTGACCAGGAAGGGGAGCGCGTGCCCTGTTTCGTTCCTTTCTCTGACGCCCGATTGAGATGGGCGCAGACAGATGAAGAAAGTGACGCGGCCTTACTTGAGGCGGTCCCCCCAGAGATAAGGGCCACCCCGGATGCTCCCACTTCTAGTGCACAGACACCTGAGTCTCAATGCCCTGCTGAGCCTGAATTTCTTCCCCTTTTTGCTGATGAAGAAGTGCCTGGGTTTGTCAGGTATAACTTGCGGCCCCGACGGAAGGACAGTACGCCAGTAGGACAGTCCAGGAGTTAGGGAAGGACTTGAGCTTAGGGCAGAGGTGCTATGTCTATGGTGCCTGCTTTAGATTAGAGTGAACAGCACTGGTGCACTGCCCTAGACACTGGACAGGATCGTTGAGGGTATTTGCCCAGGAGGGAGGGTGCCCTATCCTAAAAGTAGAGGATTTGTTTTCCAGCAAGGGCTGTGATCGCGCAGCTCCCCCGTGGGAGTGCTTCGTAGCACCGTCGTTGATGAACAATAGGAGCCTACCAGTGAGGCTCTGAAGGACACTGGCTGATTTGTACCCCTCTGGTCGGTTGTGTTTTTGTGGCTCCAATTCCTAAGGTTTCTTTCTATGTACCCATTTGGCCGTGCAGTCATGAAGGAGGAACAGCCTCTGGTGGCCCCACCATTACAGCAGAATGGTCCAGGGTGGTCTAGTTGGTCCACTGGGAGTAAGGTAGTAGTGGTAGTGTTCCTTCTCATAGTAACAATAACACTATTTGGGGTGGTGTGGTATTTAGAAGAACAGCATCCTGTACACACTTTGATAGGGACTACTCCGGCTCCACGTGAGCATTCGTTTGTTACACTGGTCCCGCATAAGGAAAGACATAGACAGACTTATGCCCAGAATGCATTCCTTCAGATGCTTCATCAGGTACACAGCACCACCAATGCCACGAACTGTAGGGTGTGTGGGTTACTTCCCTCAGTTATGCACAAGAATGATCTACTGGTGTCATTGCCCCTGTCATACTTGGGTAGTTGTGAGGCCTGGTTCCAGTTGCTTTCTATGGTATATATGCACTATCATGCCGACACTATGAATATGGTACAGGCTGATTATGAAGCAGTATTGGAGTATATAGTGGTACACCAAGGATACACCCCTGGGGCAGATAGAAAGGAGGGTACCCTACATCCAGAAGCCTGTATGAATCTTTTTGAAAATAATAAGAATGTCACTTGGTTACAAAATGAAATGTTGGATTTCCAAGGATTTAATGTTACCGAATATTTTAAATGTTTCCAGGAATGAAATATAACTGAAGACAAAGCCATGCCCGTCCCTGTGATCAATACAGCAGCTAGTTTTTGTGTTGAAGGTTCAGGGACCGTTCCAGTAGGACAAAGCAGTTGCAACTACACATACCGATTGAACACTACTAGTAGTCCACCTTTGCTCACACCTCCAAATGTATACATCGTTTGTGGGGAGTAGGCCTATACATGGCTTCCCAGGGGATGGTCTGGCCGGTATTATGTCTCTTTTCTTTTACCTCCCGTTTACATTGCACCATCTAATTATCACAAGGATCATAGGCTACAGCGTAGGGATCTGCATTTGCATTGGGCCAAGAGAGTTGTCAATCCAGAAGATATAGACCAAACAGATACTTCCTTACAGCAGTTTACTGACATCATGAAGGGCATTCTGCCGTTCTGGGGCCCCATGTTCAATAGTCGTAATACACGTCGCCTTGCCCGAGTAGTTGAGGGAGTTATTAATACTACTGCAGGTATACTGACTAATATTACAGTTGAGCTTCAGGCTACGAGACTCGTTGGTCTTCAAAACCGGATGGTTTTAGACGTCATCCTTGCTGATAGGGGTGGAGCATGTCGCGTCATCGGCAGCAGCTGTTGTGTTTACATTCTTGATCACGCCCCTAATGTATACTCCGCCATACAGAAATTACACAGGCTTGCTTCAGATATCCATCAGGATAATGGATCATGGTCCCTCACAGGGTGGTTCTGGGGTCTGCTGACATCATGGGGTTGGAAGATACTACTCGCCCTCGTAGTTATTGCAGGTGTCATCTTCACATGTTGCCTATGTATTAATTGCCTTCCAGCATGTTGCACCTATTGTGTGAGCAAGCTCACCCCTACCCCTTAAATTGTCAGGACGTGATACTAAGGTCTCTACTATGATGATGCAGGATGTTGTGGTCGGGGGATCCTCTAGATTCACCATGCAAGTGTCGTCGTGGAGATCAGGAGAGGCCATCCAACACTAGACATGAGGTCATGAACACTGAGGAAACTTCACTGCACAGGTGAGCCACTCAGACAAGGCTGTGGGCGTTGGGTACAGAGTGGGCAGGAGACGCCTTGGAGTTTGTTTCTTCTTGGACAAGTCCGCTGTCCACAGGAGATTGGAGTCTTTTTCAAAGGCAGCAGTTCTACCACGGTTTTCAGAGGTTGCTGGCTTCAAGACCGGTCACAGGTTCGCTGTAGCTGGAAACAGGCCAGTAGGGTGGGGGCCAAGGCAGTCATCATCTTCAGTCTTCTCCGCAGTGCCGTCTTCTTGCTTCTTAGGTTGTCGCAGATTTGGTTTCTAGGTCTGGGGGAGCCACCTAAATACTAGATTTAGGGCAATTTAGGGGCGATTTAGGGGTGTAAAAGTTAGGGCCAATGGGCATCTTACCTGGGGTGACTATACCCTCTATTATGCCATCCTCCTGTGGGAGGGGGTATAGACCTAGCCCTTATTGGAGGGGTCACCCATATTCAAGATGGCAGGGACTGAAAGATGTGCTTCGCCTCACTTCCCCCACCTTAGGGGTGGTGTTGACAGAGGTGGGCACACCTCCTAGTCTTCTAAGTTTTCCCACCGGTATTCCCGCCCAAAGTAGGGGAGTAAACCAGGGGCTACCATCTGCTGCTAGCAGCAAAGGCTGGGGGTTGCATTACAAAGGTGGCAGTCCTTTGAAGCTCTCCCTTCGAGTACAGGCCCATCCTGGGGAAGGAGGCGTGACACCTCTGCCCAGGATGTGCATAGTTTCCTGTCCCAGAGAGCAGGGGCTCTCTACCAAGGGGTCCAGAAACATGTCTGGTGTTGGCTGGCTGCTTACAGCCGGTCAGAGACCACACCAGGGTTGGTAGGTTTTCAGGGGGCACCTCTGAGCACATGCTACAATAAATCCCACACTGGCATCAGTGTGGATTTATTGAAAGAAGTTGTTTGGTATCAAATACTCCTGTGTTCAGTGAAGTCATCTTAGTGCTGTGAAACTCAAGTTGTCGAGTTCCCAGCCCATTTGCTCTCTATGGTTCCCTGGCACTTACAGTATTAAGGAATGGACCCCAATATCGTAGGGACATATTTGTTCATGCAGATATGCCCTCACCTGTGGTATAGTGCACCCTACCTTAAGGCTGTGAGGCCTGCTAGAGGGGTGACTTCCCTATGCTTCAAGCAGTGCTGGCATGCATGGTACCCAGGCAGGGTGCCATGTTGACTTTGTTGTTGTCTCCCTAACAAGGGCATGCAAGCTGCATGCAAGGGCAGTGACATGGTCCCAATGAGAGGGGTCCTAGGGGACCTTCTTGAGCTCCCAGGCCCTAGGTACCCAGGATACCATTTACAAGGGACTTACAGGGGTAGAAGTACCAATTGGGGGCTTGTTTTTAGGGAAGAAGCACTGGCACAGGGGACCTTTTTGGCAGGGCCCCTGTGCTCTACAATCAAAGCCCCGTCAAAACAAGGCACAAAGTGGAGGCTAACCATGCAAAAAGAGGCACTTTCTCACACATGCAAATTCCCCATTTCTCAGGGTAGCTTCAGAGTCCAACTTGTAATACAGTGGTACTCTACTCTGCCCCCACCGGCCTTTGGTAATGGTAAATTCGGATGGATCCATTCATAATGGGTTGAAGTACCAGCAGAGGGAAAAGGAAATCCACTGGACACACTAGTGGGTCTCCCTTTCTCCCTGAGACTTGCTCTAGTGTGACATAGTCTAAGTAGTTCTCCACCTTGCAGCGTCCTCCACAAGCAGTAAAATTTGTATCGGGCACACAAACGGATTGGCAGGAGAAAATACACAATAGTGAAAAAAATAGGCCAATACTTCCCAATTTAAAAGGAAGACTTGATTTTTAACTTAAAATTATGGGTTTTTAGGTCGAGCCTAGAGTCAGCGCGCATGCGCTGCTCTGCGAGACTTGCTGTACTGGAGTATGGAATAGAAGCCCCGCCCACTCTCCGCCCATATTTGTCATTGGCTTGTGCCCTTGTCCTTCGTAAATGCAGGCTTCTGATTGGTTCATAGGCTTGTTAGTCCCTCCTTAGTACAGCCTTGTCTTCATTTGTAACCTCCCATGGCTACTGGCCCTTTTACTTCAGTTGTTACATGGTACGTGCTATTCAGTCTTGTAAGCACTACTTTCTTTATTGTGTGTCTGGCGCGCTGAATGGAAGCAAAGCACGATGTGCTTTGCTTACATTTAGCGCGCCATGCGCGCTTTCACTTTTTCAATGGGGAAGGGAGGTGGGGGTTGACGTACTCTCAACGACTATCGATCTAAAAAATTCACAACGGGAAACTGTAGTCGTGCATTCTTTCCCAGCAATACCGATGCGCCAGTCCAAAGTGACGCCACGGGGACCATTTACAGGACAAATCGGCCGTTAGAAGCAATTTAAAGAAAGAGCTCTCAGCCGTCTTTCAACCCCTGTGCACTTTAGCTCCAAACGTTTTCAGTTGCTGCATTCAGAGACCTGAATGGAATATGTTTTGACAGTCGGGCACATATGTACATAACTCAAAAGCAGTCATCACTGCACACGTCCGGTAAGGGGCGTTGAGACTACATGCAATATTTGTGATCAGCATGTGATCTTGAGCAATGGCGTAGTAAGGGTGGCGGGGGCCTTGTGCAAGCAAGGAAAATGCCGCCCTTTGATTACTAGTAAATTTCAGCAATAACCAGGGTTCATGGGCCCCTGAGGTCAGTGGGCCTCGGTGCACCATTGATAGCCACGCCCCTATTCCAGATGGCCTTAAGTGTAACCGAGCCGTGCTGGAGCTTAAATAGCGCACATTAATATGGAAAGATGTCTTATTTTTTACGCTATTTTCCCTTCGCTGTACTGTGTACATCTGTTCTTACGGAATATCCGATTCCTTACCAATGATTTTTTGGAGTTTCGTGGTGTTTATTCCTTTTTTCACTTTCACAATTACTTCGCCAGGGGCCGGTGATTTCTGCCCTCCATGACTGTTTGAGGTAAAAAAAACGGCCCCGGGATAAAATGTTAAATTGCGCCCCTCCCTATTTGTAATCGATATGTAAGATATTTAGGGTCAGAAATTGAAATTGGTGCATATAGGTTTTATGTAAGGTATCTCATTCTTGCGGGAATGCAGAGGAGCTGCACTTGTGTATGTGTTGCAAGTGCGCTTGATCCACTTTGTTCTTGTACTCAACAGCATGAACCACACGGAACTACGGCAGGGACTGCACGGAGCTCATGCAGGGACTACCCAACGGTCACGCATGGATTTAACAAGCTCACCCAGAGATGTGCAGAGCTCGTGCACGCACCACATGGAGCTCATGCAGGGACTACCCGGGGCTTATGCAGAAATTACACTTCGTTCATGAAGGGACCGAACGAGCTAATGGAGGCACCACACGGGGGTCAGAGAGGGACTATATAGGGCTCATGCAAGCACCACACGGAGTTCTTGCAGAGACTTCACAGAACTCGTGCATGTACCACATGGAGGTGAGGTAGGGATGACACAGACTTCACGCAGGCGCCACACGGGGCTCATACCAAGACCACACGGAGTTTGTGTAAAGACAGCTCAAACGCTTCAATAGTATCTTGTATTGGCCGAACTATGTCCCTGCGTCACCAGCGGAGGTTAGGCAGGCCCCCCAGTGAGATCCTGCAGACACCCAATGCAGCTCGTAAGTGAGCACAGCTGAGTGCTGCAGGTACCCACTGAGTTCCTGCAGAGAGCGGCATCGGCTACAACCAAGCACACAACACCTTCATTTCTTCACCTCTACTTTCTTAGTTCTGTCCGACTCTTTCCATATACATACCGATTCCCTTCGTTTCACGTAGGATCCCTTCTCTACTGCTTTCTCTCTCTCTTCCCTCTTGTTGTGTCCAAACTGATTTTCCAAAACTACATATTTCTTTCTCTCCTCCAAATCTCTCAGCCTTTTCCCCCTTCCCCTTCATGTTATATCTCTTTCAAACACTCATCGTTGCTCCTTTTAACTATGCGCCTTTCTATTTCTTTCTCATTCTGTGCCCTTCTGTTAAATTGGATTATAGTCAGTGTAACTGGAATTATGTGGGAGGGGAAGACCACATTATGCGGCAGGGTTGATTAAATTATGCAGCAAGAAAAGTCTATGGCTGCATGGATAATACTTATAAGGTCCCTAAGGCGAGACCGATTGCATTGCAAATGCTTGTTTTTTTTAGCTTTATCCCACTTGAAACGTCTTGCACTCCAATACAAACAAAAATAAAAATTAGGAGTGTGGTGTACTAAGACCTACTTGCAAACCTGGATATGCAATTTGCACACTAAATGGTTTGGGAAATTTTGATGCTAACTATGTACTAATAGGTTGCTTTACAAATTGCACATTTGAAGGAGAGCGTAGACTGACCTGCTTAATTTACCCAGAGCACAATTTGTGGAATTCCATGCAAATGCCTGTGAATGCATGGATGGTGGCTTGAAATCCAAGGTACAACAGACAACCAACCTTGCATTTGTTTTCCCAAACAGGAAATCTTTATTTATAAGCGGCCCATGTTCATTAATGGGGTAGGTGCTTCTTTTAAAAAGAAAAAATGTTTCCCATTTGGGAAAACATCAGAGGAAGCATACAGTAGTCTCCTCGGCCAGTGTCTGCCCCTTAAAACTGACATGCAGTATCAGACTACAGGAGGTAGCCCATAAACCCTATAGAGACCAGGGCCAACATGTGTAACATAAAACAATGTCGCTAAGGGTGTAAGTTAAGGGTCAATTTTTCAGGGGCACAATTAATTGCTAAGGGCACAAGGGGTAAACAGGAAGACAAATGATTCAAAATGACAACGTGAGTTTGTTCTATATATTACTTCATATATTTACCTTTCCAACCAGCATCCACACTCCATCCATCCTTGGCCCTAATGCCCCCTGAAATCCTCACTTTTGAGAGACGAGTCCTACACGAGATGAAAACCGTTCAATCTGAACATGAATTTGTGCCCTACAACCTCACTCTGGATGAAAAGCAAGCTCTTAACAGCCTCACATCCCACAAGGGTATAATCATAAAACCAGCTGACGAGGGCGGAGGCATTGTCATCATGGATCAAGCAAAATACAATGCAGAAATTATAAGACAATTGGCCAACACCGATCACTATCGCGCACTACCATGCGACCCCCTACAGGAAATAAGAACAAAGATCCAAAGAGTGACGGAACTGGCTAAATCTCAAGACATTATCACAGACAAAGAAGCCACTTTCCTTAACAGCCATCCACGCACGCCCGTGATTTATGTCTTACCGAAGATTCACAAAGATGTACAAAACCCTCCAGGCAGACCTATAGTGTCTGGTTGTGGCTCCATCCTTGAGCCTATTGGCAAATACATAGACAGTATAATTAAGGAATTTGTCCCGCGCACTGACGCTTACGCCCGTGACAGCATGGGCCTTATCAACGTCATTCAGGACACCCCATTCACCATAGGTACCGATTTGATGGTTGGCATGGATATTGAGTCGCTTTATACTAATATTCCCCATAAGGAGGGACTCCTGGTCATAAGGGAACTACTTGACTCAAGACCACATCCCATATGCATTCCCACTGATTTTGTCATGGCCGTACTTGAGATTGCACTAGGAAACAACTACTTCTTATACAAAGACACCTACTACCTACAGATCAAAGGAGTCTCAATGGGGGCATGCTTTGCCCCTAATTTTGCAATACTTTATGTACACAACCTGGAAAAAACCGAGGGGCATATTAGCAAGACCGGCGATAAAATTATCGCCGTTTTAGCGGCAGGAAACTGCCGCCAAAACGGCGATAATGGGCTTGCTAATATGCGTTATAGAATTCAATAGAAGCCCAGGTTAGATGTCCTGCACATCTAACCTGGGCTTCTATTGAATTCTATAACGCATATTAGCAAGCCCATTATCGCCGTTTTAGCGGCAGTTTCCTGCCGCTAAAACGGCGATAATTTTATCGCCGGTCTTGCTAATATGCCCCCAAGCTCTTGACCTCCCTCAATCCTTTCAGAACCAATATTAATTTTTGGCGTCGCTACATAGACGATATTCTGTTAATTTGGACAGGAAACAATACAACCCTACAACAGTTTGTGGAAAGGCTCCATAATTGTCAACCTCATTTGAAATGTGAGGGGGAACAGGGCGGCCGCGAGGTAAACGGTCGCGGACCGCTGGTGGAGGAGATGCGAGATATGAGCGTCTGAGCTCCCTCCGCATCCCTTTTTTTAACTTATAACGCGATGTACTAAGTACAGGAAGACGATTCAAAAATTGAAGCTCCTTTATACTTACCAAATCGGGGAATCTGAATGGCATCGACATCGACTCAACTAACTGGTACCCCCGGCCTCAGGGACGTGGGGATTACGCCGACGTGGCTGAAGGCAGCGGGATCGCTGCAGCGTCTCAGAGCAGCACGTGCACAGAGGGGAAGAGGCAGCACAAGCCTCCTCGCGCTGCATACGGCGTCACTGAGCCACCAGAGAGGGAGCTTAATTCGGATTCATCACACAGGGGGGCCCCAGCAGGATGGCAAGAATAGAAGGCTCTTGAAGGAGAATCCTGTAAAATGCCTTTTACCCCCTATGGAGAAGGAGAGTTTGATGCCTCTAGAGAAGAGAAGAGAGGTGACACCTCCGGTGTAAATCCGGATCGGATTTCGAGGTACACTCCCCGCACTCGGGCTTTTGGCGTGGTGGAGAGCTCAGCAGGGGTAAGTCATAACTCCAGTTTACTATCGGCTAAGGCCCCTGGGGATACTTTGCTGGCAGAGCTCCCTTGAAAGCTACAAAAGTAGGAAAAGTTGCGAGGCATCAGGGGAAGAGCCCGCGTGGCAGGGGAAAAAAAAAAATCTCCCCTTTGCAAGTTAAAATCACTCCATCATTAAAAGCGTACTATAAAGTGTTGTCACGGGGCGTGGCCTGATGCCGATGTAGAAGGTAGCGGACCTCGGAGCTCCTCCATGGCCTCCCTTCGTTCTAAGTCATCCTGATGTTCTAAGGGGGCCCTTATTTGGCCACACTGCATCGGAATACCTGGTGCCCTGGTGGGTGAACTGGTGATGACCTGGGAGGCGGTGCGGCGGAAAAAACTCCACTTTTCTGCATGACTCATCTCATGACTGCTGGGACTTAAGATGGCGGCGGCGGTCGGATGCGGGCTTCGCTGATCTGAGCCCAGCATATTGCCCACGACTCCCGGAGAGGAGTTTGAGCCCGGTTGTGGTGGAGAGCCCTGCGGTCACCCACGCATGTGGGGGGCCGGTGGAGGAGCGGTCACGGCTGACCTGGGTGCCGTGAGTGGAGGCTAAAATGGCGGCCCCGTGGCTGGACTGAGCAGCTTAGAGGAGGTGAGAGGGGCTGGAGCTTGCGCGGGCGGGCCATTGCCCGTCGATCTTGTGACGCCGAGCGGGCGGCTCTGGAGTGCTCTCAAGCCCTGCTACGCCCCGGCAAGGGGTGAACTTGGCCAGACACCGGCAGTGGAGTGTGGGGGTTGGCCCCGGCTGGTTCCCGCCGGTTCAGTGCGCAGGATTGAGTGTGGGGCAGTTGCGCTCCGGAGGGTCAGAGTTGGGGCCCCGGACGGCGCCTGAGACTTACCTGGGCTGCGGGGGTCCTTGGGACTGGCTGAGAGGAGCCGGATCGGCGCAGTCCGTTGGAGATACGGGAGTTGCCCCGGGCTGTCGGGGGATGTGAGTGTGCCTTGGACTGCTTGGAGACAGGCCTGAGAGGAGCCGGAGCGGCGCCGTCTGCTGGGATACGGCAGTTGCCCCGGGCTGCCGGATGCTGTGAGTGTGCCTCAGGCTGCTTAGAGGCGGGACGCCTGGTCTGTCTCCCTCCTGGGTGATTGCACCTGGGTGGTCTTCTCCCTGCTGTGTGGCATGGGATGATCGAGACACCGAACAGGAGGTATTCGGCTCATATTCTTTCCTGATTGCTGGGGAGGTGGCAGCCCCCTGGCGAGACTCCAGGGCTGGTCATCGTTGCGACTGGCTCGCATTGCACTGAGCACCTACCCGTGGCTGGGGCCCCTTACGGTTGTGGTGGCCTGGGAGAGGAGCGGGGCCCAGCCGGAGCGTACCTGGTGCCGGAACCGGAGGGATCCTGACCTTGGTGGGGCGCTGCATGACCTCTTGTGGCCTGCCGGATCGCGGTGAGTGAGGAGACGGTGCTGCGGATTGAGGGCCGGTGGAGGCGCGTCGCGATCCGTCCCGGCTGGGGGCCCTGAGACTTAAGATTGCCCCTGAAGGCGGGGGCGGAAGGTCCCACCTTGCTGCGAGACCCTGCCTGAGGGAGGAGACTACCCTGGTGAGGAATTGATACTGGTGTCTAGGTGCCCCTGGGGTTGGTGGGGTACTGCTCCGCCTCTCGTGGCCCACCGGGATGGGGCGGGTATCCAGGAAGAAGGGATATGCAGTCTTCCAGGTGGAGGGATCGGGACAGCAGACCGATGACGAGGATGATGCGACGGATCACGCCGGTGCAGATGGCCTGGGAGGCCCCACGTTGACCGATATAATGCAGGCCATCACCTCGACTAGAGAGGCCCTTGAGACGAAGATTTATGCTATTGGAGTGGACCTTACACTGCTCAAGGACGACCACAGGAAATTGAAGGAACGAGTGAAAATGGCAGAGAAAACACTGGAGGGAGTCCCGGAGGTGGTGGCCACCCTGCAGTGCTCCTTAATGCAGGTGGAGGATAAAGTTTGAGTCCTGGAGGTGAGAGCGGAGGACAGCGAGGGGCGCTCCCGCCGAAGTAACCTTCGCATAGTGGGGGTTCCGGAGCGAGTGGAGGGAGATGATGCTGTTCGTTACTTGGAGGAGTGGCTCCGGAGGGAGGTTGCTCCGGAGGGACTATCCCAGTTCTTTGCCCTTGAGAGAGCCCATAGGGTCCCAGCTAGACCTCCCAAACCGGGAGCGCCCCCGCGGCCATTGGTAGTAAGGCTCTTGCACTATGGAGACAGGGACCACCTTCTCCAGCAGGCCCGGGGGAAACAACAACTGCAAATTGAGAACTCCAGGGTGATGGTCTTCCCGGACTATACGAGGGAGGTCCAGAGACAGCGGGCCTCCTTCATTGCTCTTAAGCGGAAATTGCGCCAACTTCATATCTCGTATGCCATGTTCTTTCCGGCGTGCCTGCGAGTGGTGGACGGCGCTGACACCCTCTTCTTCACCACCCCGCAGGATGGGTGGCAGTGGCTGAAGACGCGCCGTGCATGGTCCAGGCGGTGCTCTGCGACAAGCAATGGAGAGAAGAGGTCACCTGAGCGCGAGTGTCCACAGAGGACACTTTCGTTACCGGATCAACGGCTGGAACGCGACAGAGCTGTGCAGGCGGTGGTGGAGATCAGCCGGGGTGGGACCAGCCCGAGCTCTGCCTCCACTACTCGGGCGCTGGGCAGCTCAGAGACATCTTTGCCTGGAAGCACGAATGGGAACTCAGATTCTGAGCTGCCGGTGGTCACTCCGCACACGGCGGACCTGTTTGGCTGATTTGACAGTTAATGGGGGGGTGAGGTGGAACTGTGGCGGGCGTTAGGCTAGGACGCCACGGGGTCTTTGGACTCTACAACGAGTGGAGTGGCACCAATTGTTCAACATTGATGGGGTCCCTTATGCTGGTGCGGAACGGGGAGGGATGCCGGGGGGGGGGCTTTGGGTCCCATAGGGTTGGCACACGTCTCACTACTTCTGAGTGCATAATCGCTGGTTATCTAGTTTGGATGGGAACTAGTTCGAGGGGTCCTGTCCTGGGGAGTGGGAGGTGGGGATTTTGGGTTGTTGGGGGGTGGAAGTTCTCGGGGCCAGGCATGCCGCTGGGGGGGGTATGGACGACAGAGTGATTGTAATTGTGCCATGGGAACCGCTGTAGGTATCAGGTGCTTGTCCTGGAACATTAGGGGGATGCATACTATGGCACGTAGCCACAAGATTCATGCCTATCTTAGACGGAGAGGGGTGCAAATTGTGCTCCTTCAGGAGACACATCTCACTAGCAAGAGGGGGCGGCTTTGCAGCGCAGATTGCGAGGGCAGGTGTTCTGCACAGTATACTCGGCGTTTGCGCGAGGCACACTGATTTGGGTAAGAGCTGGAGTCCCGTTCCAGAGTACTGGACAGCTGATTGACCCTGAGGGCAGGTATGTTGTTGTAGCGGGGCACTTGGATGGCAGAGACATTGTCCTAGGGAGTGTCTATGCCCCTAATACTGATCAAGCCTCCTTTTTTGCGCATCTTTCACGGAAGCTCGTGCCCATGTTGGTGGGGTCTGTGCTCCTGGGGGGTGACTTTAACTGCATTGCGGACGTCGTCTTGGACCACTCTCATCCCCCTCTCGTGGACGCCCCGGTACACAGGCTGGCAGCGGCGCGGGGGGCATGGCAGCAACAATAGGGACTGACTCATACCTGGAGGGCTCACCACACGACTGACAGTGACTACTCTTATTTTTCGCCATTACATGACCTGCATGTTAGGTTGGACTCGATCCTTTGCTCTCCGGAAGTGCATGGGGGGATGGTACATAGCGAATATTTAGCTAGAACGTCCTCCGATCATAATCCTTTGTTGGTGCTATTACATTGGGTACGAGACCGCCCTGCTATTCCCACATGGCGACTCCGACCAGATACGCTGGACGACCCGGTGTTCAGGGCTGCGCTGGGCTCGGCCATTGACGAATATTTTAGGGTTAATGTCAATACGGCATCTTCGCTACTAGTGGAGTGGGACGCGTTTAAGTCAGTGGTCAGAGGACGCTGCATAGGGGAGATGGTGGGAGTTCGCAGGGTGCTCCTGCAAGATGTATCAAGGGCGGAACAGCAACTGCGTGTGTTGGAACAGGAGCGCCCGGAGAATCCGGATAAGCATGATGCGTTGCTTGCGGCCCGGGAGGAACTGGTGGTCCAACTCGAATGATTGCGCTGTTTTGATTATAAGGCCTATACGGACAGGGTGCATGCGGAACGTGACAAGTCTGGGGCTTTGCTAGCGTGGCTGGCCAATCCTGCGCGTAGAGGGACGCCTATTTTAGAACTGAGGGGTCCGGGAGATGAGGTGTTCTACACCCAATTGGATATTAATGACCAATTTCTGCAGTATTATACTGAGCTATATCGGATCAGGGTGGGCTCTGGACTTCCTGAGGCTGAGGAATTTCTGGCGGGAGCTGGCCTCCCTAAACTTGATCCTGCGGAGGCTACAACCCTGGGTGGGGACATAGAGGCGAGTGAAGTTCACCGCGCCCTAAAGCACATGGCCAGGAACAAAACACCGGGTACGGACGGGCTGCCAGTGGAATTCTACGCAGCTTATTCTGATGTTTTGGTGCCCTACCTGGTGGCGTTATACAATAGGGCACGCCATGAGGGTGTCCTCCCTGCCACTATGCGGGAAGCCATCATAGTCCCTCTCCTCAAGCCGAACAAGCCCGCCTGGGACCACTCCTCATATAGGCCCCTTGCGATGCTCAACCTGGACTATAAGATCTTAAGTCGGGTACTGGTGAGTCGTTTGCTGCCCCACATGGCGGCGCTGGGTCACGAGGATCAAGCCGGGTTTATCCCTTCCCGAAATACTGCAATGAATGTTCGCAGGCTCATGCGTATCTTGGAGTCTGATACTTATGATACGGAGGAAGCCTGCATCTTTGCGGTAGATATTGAAAAGGCCTTTGATAGTTTGGAGTGGTCCTACCTTTTCAATGTGCTGCGGGAGTTTGGCATGGGGGAAGGTTTCGTACGGTGGACAACGCTTCTGTACAGTGCTTCCACTGCCAGAGTCCGGACAGGGGGCTTAATTTCTGCTGCTTGTAAGGTTGCTCGGGGGACGCGGCAGGGGTGCCCGCTGTCCCCCCTATTATTTGCTCTGGCGATGGAGCCTATGGCTGCTCACGCCAGGACGGGGAGATTCTATCCTGGGCTGCTGGTGGCGGGGCGGGTGCAGCATATAGCCTTGTATGCGGATGATCTGCTCATGTTCCTCCCGAACTCTGGGGACGCGCTTCGGGGAGCAATGGGATTGTTAGAGACGCTGGGACGACTGGCGGGGCTCCGTGTGAACTGGGCCAAGTCGTGTTTATTTCCCACCAGGGCGGGCAGGCCGGATCGACGGGCCGCGGGAGATGTCCCATGGGAACCCCGATGCTTGACTTATCTGGGGGCCCGGATTTATCATGATAGTGCTGACCTCATGGAGGGCAATGTGGGGCGAGCGTTGCGTAATGCTAAGTCTGGTTTCGATTTCTGGGGGACTCTTCCGCTACCTGTAGCGGGGAGGGTTGCTTTGGTGAAGATGGTCACACTGCCGCGGTTCCTTTATTGTTTTGGAATGCTCCCTGTCTGGATCCCGGGTGGGTTTTTTGCGCAGCTTAATTCGTTGATCACAGGGTTCCTGTGGGGGGCTGGAAGGAGGAGGGTTGCCCTGAGTACCATGCAGCGACCCCGTGCGGAGGGGGGCTTTGCGTTGCCGGACTTTGAGGCCTATTCCCACGCTGCGCAGCTCCAGTGGTTTACGAAATGGGTGGTGGGCCACATCAGGCAGCTGGAAGGCTTGGGGGGGATCCGAGCTGGCGTCTGTTGTCCTGTGTCCTCCTGCGCGTACCATTGCGAGGTGAGGCAGTTCCGGCAGATCTGCAAGTGGTGCAGAAGTGCTGGGCGCGCATGGTTAGGAAAATGCGCATTAGGATCCCATATGCGCCTGAGATTCCGCTGAAGATGTGCGAGGTGTTGCCGCATGGGGGTGACTGGAGTAAGCTGCAGTCCTGGGAGGAAGCAGGGGTCCTTACATTGGGTGACCTTTACGAGGATGGCGCCCTCCTCCCTTTTAATAATCTTATGGAGCGCCATGATCTACCGCGGGGGGATTTCCTGTTTCATGCGGCCCTGACGGCGGCTGTCCGGAGGCATTGGCGGAAAGGACTAGTTGAACCAGATACGTTCCTAGCTTGCCAGTACGTAGTGCTGGCGGCGGGAACTTTTAAGGCGGTGACCTGCCTCTATCGGCGAATCACCCAAGACTTGCGTCAACCCCTGGAGGCGTTGAGACTCAAATGGGAGGAAGACTTGGGGGAGTCTATAGGGGAAAAACCTTGGGAGGCAGTTGTGGAGAGGGCATGGAAGAGCACTCGGAATGCGCGCTTTCAGCTCATTCAATTCTATGTCCTACATAGGGCATATTTAACCCCAGGCAAAATCAATGACTATTTCGGGGGGTCAGCAGCTTGTCCTCGTTGTGCGCTGGAGGGAGCGAGATTTTTGCACATGTTCTGGGACTGCCCGCATTTGGGGGACTACTGACGACTACCTTGGCGACTGTGACAGAGAGGGAAATAGCTCTGATGCCACGGTTCTGCTTGTTGCATGAGTTTCCGCACACTGCTAAGACCAAAATCACCAGCAAATTCATTGACATGGGGTTAGTCCTGGCAAAATGAGAGCTTACTATCCATTGGAAGGCACGACAGGGACCCGCTCTTGTGCGTTGGAGAAAGGAGCTTGTGAAATGGGCGGAGAGCGAGGGGAACTACAGGATGGGCATAGCTAGGCGCACCGAGAACGAGAAATCATTGGACATGGCTCGGGCATGGGTAGCACTAGTGGAGCTGACTAAGCATCCCCCTGATGATGAGGCGGGTCCTCCCGCTGGGAGGGAGGGTGCACAGACTTCCTGAAGAGGCTGACGTTTGGGGTAGGAGAGGCATAGTGTGGTAGAAGAGGTACTTACACAGGCCCTCCCTCTGGGTTCTTGATTTGATCTGGGTGATGACCGGTGGGGCAAGTCTATTGGAGGGTGGTGCAGGCGATCTGGTCGACTCCTTGAGTATATAGGCAGCTAGCGGCATGCTTGGGGGCTGGGGGAGGGGGACTTGTTGGGGTGCGCCGGGGC
Organism: Calotriton arnoldi; assembly: GCA_963921515.1. Classification (NCBI taxonomy): domain Eukaryota; kingdom Metazoa; phylum Chordata; class Amphibia; order Caudata; family Salamandridae; genus Calotriton; species Calotriton arnoldi. The sequence goes on from CAWUFW010013435.1 coordinate 283,290, forward strand.
TAGGGGCGGTGGGCTGGGAAGTAGGGGGTTCTGTCAGCATTGCGTTTTGGACTACAATGTGCAGGGCAATGAACGGAGCTGTAAGATGAGTTCCTACGGGGGGGATATTGGGGGGTTAGTAGGGTGTCCCTCAGGGCCCCTGGTGAGACTCTTCATTCATAACTTCCTGGGAGAGCTGCGAGAAGGTAGCTGGGCATGGTGATATTGTATTTGTCCCCCCTGCTTATTTTTCTATGTTGTCTCTGAAGATATTTGTATGACTTTTGGAAAATCAATAAAATTCTGTTTATAAATAAAGTGTTGTCACATGTAATGGCGTCAGGAGATAATGGAGGTGGTACGAGTGGGGGGGATCAGAATCAACTGAGTGAACCGGAGGTCAGCCCCATGGTGCCTTTCAAGCCTGATAAGCTCGTAGCCAACCTAGGAGTGGAGAAACAAGGGGGCCGAGAAATACGAAAAGATGGAGCGGCTGAGACTGATTTCCAAGTAACAACTCAGAATAGGTTTAGTATTCTTCAAGTGAACGGGACTGTGGAGACTGAGCAAGCAAGGGGGGCAGAGACCCCATGGCACAAATAAAAAACCCTTTAGTCCCTTTAAGCACGTTGGCACTAGGGGGTTCGTCAGTGGTATCTCAGCTGCCTTTAGAAAATCCAGAGGTCCCATTGGCTTCTATCCTTATTGATCTTAAGAGAGAGCTTAGAAATCGGTTCGAGACATCTGAGGCGAACCAAGCGGATATCCAAGCCTCATGCACGGCTTTGGCGCAAAAATTGGATGATGTCGCTATCCGAACAGGGAAGCTGGAGGAGGAAGTAAGCTCAATACGGAAGGACATCTCAAACAACACAAAGGGAGTTGAGGCGCTGGTTAAAGAAAATGCGGGTCTCAGGGAAGACTTGGAAAGATTAGAAAACCACTCCCGGAGAAACAATTTGCGGATCCTGAACATTCCGGAGGAGGGGTCCAATCTTAAAGCTTTTGTGATTAAACTATTATTGGAGACAGCCCTGAAAGACAGATCAGATATTGACCTAGATCGAGAGATACAGCGGGTCCATAGAGATCCATTCAAGAGAAACCCACAGCGTCAGAAGCCGAGGAAAATCTTGATTAATTTTCTCTCATACTAGTTCAAGGAGGTAATTCTGTTGGCAGCATTGAGGAACGGTCCCTATGAAATTCAGAACCTTAAATTCAATATTAGATCAGATCTATGTCGCAACTGATCAGAAACAATGGGAACTGGGCAAAAGAATGGGGGAACTCAATAATTTAGGGGCTAAGGCTCAATTAAAGTTTCCAGCTATGCTCCGTGTCATGTGGAATAACCAAATGCGCAATATATGGACTATAGAAGAGGCAGATAGCCTGATCGAATCCATAAGGAAAGAGGGGTGCCCCTGAGTAAACGAGTTCGTCAATTTAAGGAGCTAGGAGGAGTGAAAACCAATATTAAAAAATGTTGGGAAAAAAAAGGAGAGAAAACACATTAATGGAATAAATTACAATGTAGGCATATAGCTATCAGCATTTTCATTGAGGGGAGGCTCAGGTATTATTACAGATAGGGCTCCTCCCTTTGGCGGTTCGAATAGGCTTTATGCCTGATAGTTTGGGGAGGGTTCCTATGGGGGGGGTCAAGGGTGCACTGGGTGGGGAGCAGCGGGAAAAAACAAAAAATAAGTCCTCATTAGACATAATAAACATACTAGACACTGTATTCAGGCTCTTTTTTAATACATGGAATCCAGATATCCTTGAGTCCAAGCGATTGGGACACATCAAAATAAATGGCAGGGAGAGATAATAAAGTTAAAATTGCAACATGGAATGTAAATGGATTAAGGTCAAGAAACAGACAAAGGTTGGTGATGAGGTACTTAGAAGAATCAACAGCCCAAGTATGTATCATACAAGAAACCCACTTAACGGCATGTGAGAGCAGGGGATTATATTTAAAACAAAGATGGATAGGGAGCTACGTAGCCTCAGACCAATCAGAATACTCTAAAGGTGTTGCAATAATCGTTAGAAAGGGTTCAGACGTGGAAATGACCGCATCTAATACAGATAATTCAGGTAGATGGGTCACGGCCACTCTTAAGTGTTTGGGCTCTGAGTTTGTGTGCGCTGGTTTCTATGGCCCGAATACGGACGACCCCCAGTATATAGTGGATATGCAATTAAGGTTAGCAGGGGCAACATCACCCATAATAATAGGTGGCGATTTTAATACTCTTTTGGACTCAATATTGGATAGATCCACAAGCAGGAGGGGTGTCCAGGCCCAAGCACCAAAAACAAGGCAGGCCTTCAAACATATGTTAAGTGAGTTGGGAATGGTGGATTCTTGGAGGCATCTAATGAAAGGAAAAAGAGCATACACTTTTCATAGCAAGAAGCATCATCATTTCTCACATCTGGATTACATATTAGTAGACAGAGACTGGGCAGGAAAAATAAAAGGGGTGCATATACTTCCAGGACACATCTCTGATCATAATATGGTTAGCATCACATTGGGGGAGATCAATGTCAGGAACAATGTTAGATGGACGTTGAAGAGAGCAATATTATCTGATTTAGGTGTGGCTGCCCTTCTTAAGAAAACAACTGTAGAATTTTTCCAGATCAATATTCACTCAGCACCAATTGGGGTTATCTGGGACACTTTCAAAGCCTATACTCGGGGGGTCTTGCAAAGTCAGGTCTCATATAAGAATAAAGTGGAGCGAGTGGAGTTAATAAAGTTGGAGGAGGAGATTGGGTCATTAGAAGGAAGGGTGCAGCAGGATACACAGTATAGTGAGGAGATGGTAAAAAATCTGGATGAAGTCAGATTGAATTATAGGATTAAACTAGAAACAAAGAGCAGAGAGAAGTGGAAGGCAGGGTCTGCAGCATTTCGAGTATGGCGAAAAAGCCGGAACATTATTAGCTTGTAAGGCCAGGGCAGATAGGGCGAGACACCACATTGGAGAGTTGGTTATTAATCCCGAGGGGGATATTACCAACAATGAGGAGGAAATTCAGGAAAGCCTAGTAAAACTCTTCTCAGAATTATATGCAGAGTCAGAGAGCCCGGATGAAGAAGTTTTAAAGGGCTGGTTGAACAACATTGGACTTCCGGTTTTAACAACAGAAGGGAGGAACAGGGTCGATGCCCCAATTACGGAAGAGGAAATACGTGAACAACTTAAACATATGAAGAACGGTAAGGCGGCAGGCCCTGATTCAGTACCGGTTGAGGTCTATAAGTTGATAATAGAGGGGATAGTACCAGAAATCGTGACTCTCTTTAACTCTGTATATAAGGAGGGAGGTCGGATTCCGTACTCGTGGAATGAGGCCATAATCACTTTAATCCTAAAACCGGCTAAAGATCCGAGAAACGCTGATTCATATCGACCAATCTCCTTGTTAAATGCGGACCTTAAAATTTATACAGGTATACTGGCAGGAAGAGTGGCTAGGGTGGCCCCTCAGTTGATACATACAGACCAGAAAGGTTTTGTCCCTAAAAGGCAAATACAAGAACTTACGCTCTCATTAATAGGGACTATAGACCTAGCAGTTGCGAGATCGATCCCGTTGGCGGTGATCACTATTGACGCCGCCAAGGCTTTTGATCGCGTCAGCTGGTTTTTTCTTTGGGCTGTCTTAGGCACAATAGGTTTCAGTATTAATTTTATCCGGGCAGTACAAAAATTATACGAGCAGCCCATGGCCAAAATTCGTTTAAATGGCGCCCTGACAAGAAGCTTCAAAATTAATAGGGGGACGAGACAGGGGTGTCCCTTGTCCCCTCTTCTCTTTGATATATATATGGAACCTCTTGCGCACAAGTTAAGAACAGATGAGCAGATCATCCCTATCCACCAGCTTCCAATGCACAGTAAAATCGCATTATATGCAGACGATTTGGTAATTTATACTTCTGATCCAACGCAAACATTGACTAGGATAGAACAATTGACAACTGAATTCGGTGCACTTTCTGGATATTTAGTCAACATTTCAAAAATGGAAGTAATGTGCTGGAACATGGTAGGATGGGGCGGCAGAGTATGTTCAGAGATGAAATATCTGGGAATAACAATTGTGGATAAAATCGATGAGATCCCTTCGCGTAACTTGAAGTGAGTAATGAGGGAGGTAGATAGACAACTAGCCAGGTGGAAGAACTTACCCATGTCAATATATGGGAGGGTCAATTTAATAAAAATGTCTATTCTCCCAAAGCTAACATACCTTTTTAACTGTATACCACTCAGTTTCCCTAAAGATGAAATTAATAAAATACAAGTTTTATCTGGGCATCCCGGGGGGTTCGGCTCTCCTGGAAAAAACTTAGAAGTTGTCTTAAGAAGGGGGGGTTAGCATTACCAGACCTTAGACTGTACTGCATGGCCTTTCAATTAAAAAATTTCTGCATGTTGGCGGGGGAGCCTGTGAACACTACTTGGGGTCTAATATTGGGTGAAATGACTAAAGAAGTGGGAGGAGCTTTTTTATATAAATTTGGAGCTCAATTTAAAAAAAAAAAAGTAAGCTTAAAGGTATTGAAAGCACCCTTAAGACTCTGACTTGTAGTGAGACGGACCTTAAAGATTGGTTACTTCTCCGAATTCGCCCCAATGTGGGAATCCCCGGGGACGCCAGAATGCTTGGAAGATGCCCTGAGCCTGCCCTTAAAGCAGGCAGGGATAACAAAATGGGGAGACTTGATAACAACAGGAGGATTGGTCCCTTGGGAGGTCCTGAACATTAGGACAGGCAATAGGCTTTCTAGGTTCAAGAATCTAGAGCTTTCTTCTTGGGCTCTGGCTGCAGTGGAGGAAGTTAGAGGTAACTGGGATTTTGAGGTCGCACTACAGGATCCCGGTCAGAAAGCTAAAGAAGTGGCAACATGGTACGGATATTTCTTGGAAGCAGAGGAAAAGAAAATGAAAGATCCATCGTAGGTCTGGACAGATATATTGCAGGAGGGTAGTATACAATGTTTGTGGACAGACTCTGTGAAACTACTCTATGCTATAGTAACACCAGCTAATTTCAAAAGCCACCATTTTTTTGTCATCCATAGGCTGTACTGGACACCACAAAGATTAGCTAAGTTTGTGTTACAGCCTGTTCCAAGTTGCAAAAAATGTAATTACTCAAGGGCCAACGATGTCCACGTCTTTTTTACATGTCCAGGGCTAAAAGAATTTTGGAGGTTTGTAGAAAACACCATAAGGGCCATCTTAGGAGAAAATATAAATTTAACCGAAACATTGGTGCTCCTCGGGGTGGACTATGTCTCCCAACAGGCTCTAAATGGTAAGCAACAGGGTCTATTATTTTATTTGCTACTCTTGGTCAGGCGGGAGATTTGTAAACACTGGCTGGATCCCCAACCTCCAAATGAAAGCATCTGGTTAAGTGTGGTTAAATGGACATGTAACTTAGATACCAAAGGGATCCCACAAAGGTCTGCAGAAATATGGGAGGACTTCTTGAAATGGTCAGGCTGATAAGCTTGTAGATGGGCCAAAACACCGATAACTAGTCCAATGATTACATCAAGCCATGGAATAAAGCGGTGGGAGGCTTTCAGCCTCTCCCCCTTTGGTAGTAGACTAGTGCCGTGGAAGGCACGAGTCCGAAACTGCTTGGACCACAGACGGATCGAGGGTGTTTTACAACCGGCTCAGAGTGCAGTAACCATGGTGTATTGAGGACAAAAAAAACAAAAAAACTCATTTGAAGTTTGCCATCGACCCAAAAGAGAACCATCTCCCTTTTCTAGACCTTTCGCTACAGGTGGAAGAAAATAAAATAGGCACATCCTTATTCAGAAAACCTATGGAGCGCAATACTCTGCTGTTATATTCCAGCTTCCACCCACGGAGACTACGCGACGGCCTGCCCTTCGGCCAATTCCTCCGGATCCACCGAAATTGTAAGTGGAGGAAGGACTTCTTCCGCAAAGCGGCAATACTCACCGAAAAACTCATCGCTCGTGGGTACCCCAAGAAACTGGTCACCAGAGCCCGCAAACGAGTATGGTATAACCACCGGGACACTCTGCTCACACCAAAAGAAAAAAGGAAAAACACCTGCATTCCCTTTGTCTCTACCTTCTCCCCCACCAGCAACAAGATATCTAAAATCATCAAGAGAAATTGGAACACTCTTACCCCTCTAAAGATCTTTCAGGAACCCCCCTTGTTCTCCTACCGCAGGGGAAGGTATCTCGCAGACCACCTGGTACATGCCATAACATGGCCCAAAGGTGATACCAGAGAGGAATCAATCACAAGTGCCTGGGGTCTACCACCCACAGTAGGCCACTATAAATGCCAGTGATGTTTAGCATGTTCCACATCACTCAACACCAAACAATTTCAATTCTACGAACATAGTTACCCACTGAAAACATTCACCAACTGCAGATCAAACAATTTTATATATGCTATACATTGCCCTTGTGACCTCTTCTACATAGGACAGACGACCCAAATGATTAAGGACCGGATCATTCAGCATCAGAGCCGCATAAGATGCGGCATACTAAACACACCATTAGTACTTCACTTTCAAGAACAAGGTCACAAGGAGACTGATTTTACCTGGTTAGTCATCGATCAACCAACCCTACCACTTAGGAGAGGTAATATGCAGAGACTTCTTAACAGGTGGGAATGCCGCTGGATAGCACGATGCAACACTATTGAACACGGCCTAAACACCCAGGATGAGTGGAACAACACCTTGATATGAATATTCCTTTTTCACTTACAGTTGACATCATATGGTATGACGTTTATGCTCAATGTATACTGAAACACACATTGACCTCCATACCATCCCTATGATAATCATTATTTCAATAACTATCCTGATGTCTCAAGACTGTTCACGTCACTGCAACATCCCGTAACTGTGCTTACTATTCCCATGAGACTCACTAGCTTAGTGATCCACCTGGCAGACTTTATATCATTTATTCCTTATCTGTGTACCCCCTCTGATCATATATGGACACTGTACCTTAACTCAATACACCAGTACTCCCACAGTGTAAATCTTATGAGTTTTTCTAACTCATCTGTCACCAGAATGTGTAATTTATTCCTACAACTTCAGTCATTTTATAACTATGTGATTTCCACAGATGGATCTCGTGTAGACCTTAACACGTTAATGTTTTTGTTTCCTTTATTTATTTATTTACTGCTTTATAATTCTGCATTTATTGTCAAGACCGAAAATGTGTTCTTTCCCATTTTTTAACTTGTTCTTGCTACATGCTGTGAAGTACTATACAAATGATCGCGATGATCAGGTTTTAGTCTTTCTTCTATATTCATATACCTTCTCACACTAGTTACCGGTCTAGTTGTTTCAAACGCGGCTACGCTCGCGCGTCCCACGTGACCTCACCAGCTTTCCTTTTTCTATCCTGCCGTCTCGAACCCTGGTGTACATGCCGGACTCACGCCGGCTTGACACACCCACTGGATTCATTCTTCTTGTGGCTACACCACCACGCACCTTGGACTGAGCTGCCGCCAACCAAATTAGTAAGTGTCCCCGCCACACTTGTACTTGAGTGGGCTCACGCATGTTGCACGTTTCGTAACTGCCAGCCCAGATGTAAGCGCTTTCAATTAGTTGGGCACCCGCTCCTTACATCTTGCACCCACGCTTACACCCACAGATATTATACCTCACAGTGATGATTGCTTAAGTCGCCCGCCTGGGTATCCACTTGGTGCACCATTGAGCCCAGGCTCATTAAGTGGCCACGCCGCATTTTCACCTGCGCATGTCCTCCCATGGTTGGCTATTACTAGCCCAGCGGAATGCACTAATAATGAGGTAGACATACACTTCTCACAGCATTAGTATACACCTATACCTGAAATTATCTCTCCCTGAGTTGATTGCCTAATTGCCCGGATGGGCGCTCACTTGGCACAACATTGTGCCTGTACTCATGGTTATTTTTATTCTCCATTTAGATGACTGCACCCCGCAGCTCTTAACTTTACTTCTCATCGACGCAGTAAAATTCGGACCTCCGCTGGCTTCCTACTTTAATTGACCTTAACCGCCAGCCTTTCCACAGATTCATCCATTTTATCACCCACACTTGTGAGTTTTCACGCTGCTTTTTCCACACCTATTCGATTACTCCATTCCTTGTTGCGCTCACTCTCTTATTTCGCCTCCCCACTTTAGATGGATGTGTCCTGACTTAGCCTGACGCCAGCGTGCCTTTACACTACTCCAGACTGAGTTCACATTATCACCTTCCATGTAAGTCAATGTGACACCCTCTGGCTTACCATGACCTTTCCCAGCGCTTCCCCACCATCCTTATCATCAGCATGTCAATCACCTTCCTGCACATTCCAAACCACCGGCAGGGACACGTCTGGCACCCTGCCACCTTTCTCTCTCAGCCTAGTCACACGGTGTTCCTCCACATAACGCCCTCTGTTTGCCGCGTTCTAACTGTCCTCGATCTCTTCCTTGGGCTCATCTCAAATCCTCTTGTAAGCTTTCCTTTCCTCTTGGTCCACCATTGAGTGTTTTTATTCTCACCAACAGCACTGTCATGTAAATAACTGTAACCTGGTCCTGATGATGGCCTAACATCCCTACAGGCCGAAACGCCGTCGACTCTCACAGCGAAACTTACAGCGCTAATCCTTCGAGGATACCCTTCTAAAACCTTTCTGTATATTTACATTTATTGTTTGGGTATCTCTACGCAGAAATTATGTCACCAATTGTTTTGTTTTATGCGCCCCTCCCTGTCGCTGTACATACTTCCTCACGTGTCACTTGCATTGTTCACTATTTCACGAGCACTTGTGCACAATTACACAGGATACATGCCATTGAATGTAACTCAGTGCTTTTTTCATACCTTTCTAAATATATGAAGTAATATATACAACAAACTCACGTTGTCATTCTGAATCATTTGTCTCCCTGTTTACCCCTTGTGCCCCTAGCAATTAATTGTGCCCCTGAAAAATTCACCCTTAACTAACACCCTTAGAGACATTGGGGCCTATTAGCAATAACCGGCGATAATTATCGCTAAGCGCAGTTAGCGCTAGGATAATTATCGCCGGCTATCGCAGGTTTCTATCGCGGAGATAGCGTGCTATCAGCAACGCTTATCTCCAAAGCGATAGAAACCCTGGAGAACAGTGTGAATATCGCTTGAAAACAAGCGATATTCGCACTGTGACCAGTGTTAGCTTGGTGATAGGGCGAGGGGATTTAGCCATGTAATCCACCTCCCATTGGATTACATGGCTAAGTCAGGTCTGGACCAGGCGTTAACAAACCAGCGCTAAACGTGTTTAGCGCTGGTTCGTTAATCATCTCCCTGCCTCGCTAATAGGCGATAGCGACCTTAGCGACTGTTTCCAGTCGCTTTTAGGTTGGGAACGCCTACTTTGCATGCCATTAGCGATAAATATCGCTGGCATGCAAAGCGGCACCCAACCCGGTCGCTATCGCCTAGAAGCTGTCGCTAACAGCAGTTAGCGACAGCTTGCTAATAGGGCGATTGAATTATCGCCGCTTTAGCGGGAAAAAGTCCCGCTAAAGCGGCGATAATCACGTTGATAATATGCCCCATTGTTCTATGTTACACCTTAAAACTGACAAGCAAGATTCCCAAAGGGAAAGCTGTCTACATTGGGCAACTTCCCCTTTGCGAATCCGTTACTACCACCTTAGATGTGTTCTAATCTTTCAATGGTTTGCAACTGCAATTGAGATCACAACCCATTGAACTATAGCATTGCCAATTCCAATTAGCAGGAAATGCCCCTTTCACTCCACCTCCAACTTGCAATTCATAATGTTTCACAGAAGCCCTTTTGAGTGTCTGAAAGGCTTTTCCAATCAGTAAGAGGGGATCAGTACACTATTTTGCAGTCATAAACACAGTGGTTTTACAAATTGAATAATTTGCGACAGTAAAATGGTTTAGTACATCTAGCCCTAATTTCCCACAATTTTCTTGCATAAGCCTCACTCGTATGTGTTCTGAAATGTTGGCATCAATGTTTTCAGCCAGGTTTGCTCCCTGCCCTGCTGGAAAGAGAAATATTTCTGCAATTTCTCTCTGCCTGGCTAATACCATTGCAGGAGTCAAAAGTTTAGACACTGTTTTTGTTTAATAAGATTCATGCTTTTTCAAACTATATAAGGATTTCCAGCCAATACTTAGTTTTACATGTGTACCCTCTGAAGAAGGCTTGGAAAGGCAAGTTCTCCTAGTCGGTTGAAAGAACGAGTCTGGAATTGTGTGTGGCAAAGGATAGACTTTTAGCCCTATTTTCGACTGGTAAGTATATTTCTATTTACTCTTGGTTAGAAGGAGGAGAAAGCATCACAGACGAGCAGAATTAGATAGAGTATAGTAGAGGAAGCTCCCGAAGTGCTGCGTATTGAACCTCCCATGCATCTAGACACAAATGGTTTTTAGTCCTTTGTCCAGCCAGATCAAAGAAGAGCTGGGACATCACGTGACAAGCTTAATAAAAAAGGCTTTGGTTTGGTCATTAGAGAATATTTATGCTTGAAGTCATCATCCAAAGCAAAGCAAGGTTCTTCAAGAGTGGCACCCCCCATCCTCATTTTGGTTAGAAGATTGGATTGGGCTGCGTCCTGATGGGAGGGTATATTTCTATCAACATGTCAAAATAGCCGAAACTGGCGCTTGCCAGGAATTATCACTGAATGCTTCATTTTGCCTAGGTTTTCTTTTATGTTTCATTGTTTTTTTTGTATATATATTTTTAAAACCTTCACCATAAGAGATGTAGTTAAACATATTACAAGTCATGATCAACATTATTTCCCAGAATTCTTATTTTTGCTTCATTTGACTTCAGAATCAAATGTGTCAAGATAGTTTCTGTTTCACACAACGGCCTGCACTCCGTTCGTTCCTATTTCAGACTTTTCCTGTGCCAGAACCACTACAGTGCCTGATCATTCACAATCTCCAGTCTCACCTTTGATTTCATTCTTGTCCTTCAGCCATTTCTAGGTTTCAAAAAAAAATAAATTACTTTCTTTTTCAGTTTATACATATCCATTACAGTAGCCACGCTGCAGTATCGTAACCTGAGAAAACGTCTTACATATTAAGAGGGAACAAACAGAGAGACATTTCCAGAGCCGCCAGTATGCAAAACATTGTAGTCACATGTCAGTTGGGTAAGCATACATATAACATAATCTGTTCACTTTGAATCAGGCTAGCTTAACAGGAATCATCTGGCATTAACATATTTCACACCCATATTGCATATCCAAATTCTCTAGACGTCCCAATAAAATTGGGGATGCGTGTGACCTGCTACTCGCTATGGGTTCAGCCCTCCCCTCTGTCTTCACTTTCTTCCCTCTCTGCTTCATCTGCAGCCCTGCGTCTAAGGTATGCCTGATATGGTTCCCAAATATCTTGCAGTCTCTAGTTTATCGGCCAAATTGCGTTGTAGTTCTCGGACTGTGTATTTCAGTATGACAGATCAGTGAACCACTCTGCTAATGTAGGTAGTGCTCCCTTCATCCAACGCATGGCCACTCTCCTTTTAGCGAGTAATATGCCAAGTGCAACCAATCTGCGGGATGCCTGGGGCACTTCTTTGTCGTATCTTAGAAGGGCAACTAAGGATGTAATGGATAAGAGTGTTTCTGATATGTGTAGTGCCCTGGTTACAGCCGCCCAAAACGCATGGACCCCAGGACAATCCCGCGCCACATGAGTAAAGTTGGCGCCTCCTATCCCACATCACATACAACTGTCGTCCTCCCTCAGTCCATATTTGTGCTGTCGTACTGGGGTGTAATAGACTCTGTGGAGATATTTGAAGTGCATTGAATGGTGTCTGCCATTTTGTGAGATAGACTTTGTGACCGAGCAGCAGGGTAACCACTGTTCCTCCCGTATGACGATACCCAGCTCCTCCTGCCATTCCATACATGATTTCGTCTGGTTGGGGTTACGTTCAGATCTTGCGAGTGTATATAACATTGAAATACCGCACTGCGGGGACTGGGTCTGTAATAGGTATATCAATACCACAAACTCCTGAGGCTCTGTCATATTTTCTCCCAGCATGGCACGCAGCACCTGTCTAACTCAGTAGCAATGATATCTAGGAAGTGGCGGTGGCTCAGGTGCCCCTGTCTGAGTCTGTTCCCAAGATCGGCCTCTCCGTTTATGAACAGATCCTCCATGTTTTTTATGTTTAGTGTGTGAAATGCCTGTACTACTGCCTTCTCTTCTCTCAAGGAGAACCAGCCACACCATTCTCCTGATAGTTTAGGGGAGTAAAGATATATAATTGTCTGCATATCTGCAGTTTTACGCAATTGATATCTGGTAATCCCCACAGGGTCAAATACATGGTATCGCATCTGCGATTTGGAGAGCAAGTATTGTGGAAGAATAACTGGGCTTACTTCTTCTCTTTCCAGGTACAAGTGTGGCAAATTGGGTGGGCCATATAGCCAGAAATACGCTTGGATTAGTTGTGCAGCATGAAGTATATCTCAAGGTTTGGGGCGTTAAGTCCACCTCCAGAGTAAGGTCGTACAAGTGTTGCCTATTGCACCCTGGGTTGCTTGCCCCCCCAGGCCAACCTGATTAGTAAAGTACGGAGGGTGCGAAATAGCAACTTTGGTAGTAGGATTGGTATGTTAAGAAAGAAAAATAGAAAGAGTGGCAACACTATCATTTTCATGAGTGCAATGCGCCCCAACAATGATAGTGGTAGCTTAATCCACTGCTCTATAATGTCCTAGAGACGTTGCACTGCCTTACCATAATTTTTACGGATAACCACCCCTGGATCTGTGTGTACCTGGACCCCGACGTATCGCATTGGTTCTGTGGTCCACATTAAGGGGTAGTCCATCTGCACCTGAGTTGTGGCAGCGGTTAGTGGAAATATAAGTGATTTATTCCAATTGATCCGCAGTCCAGAGTGGCTGCCAAATCTCTCTACTTCTTGTAGCATTGGAGTTAAGTTATGGTCAGGATTTCTCACATATAATAAGGTGTAGTCTGCATACGCTGATATTATTAAATAGTATTGTGGGAATCGAATGCCACGATGTGCATGGTATTTTCCGCATTGCACATGCCAAATGTTCAGCCACCAGTGCATATAGTAATGGGGAGAGTGGGCAACCTTGTCTGGTGCCCCTTGTAATTGCTATTGGGGCGGATAGAATGCCGTTCACTCGCACTCTCACTTCTGGGTTCGCATACAGTACTTCCACCAATTTTTTGAATACCTCTTCGACTCCCATCCGCCTCAGCACCACAGATAGAAAGCTCCACTCAACCGAATTGAATGCCTTTTCAGCGTCCAGGAAGATGACCGCCGCACGGACATCAGGATCTATTCGGTTAATAGTGCAGAATAAAGTGCGCAAGTTACCTGTTAGGGAGCAACCATGGACGAATCCAGATTGCTCTGGGTCACCAATCCTGGAAGCAGTGGGGAAAGCCTATTAGCAAACATTTTTGCGAAGATTTTGTTATCAGTATTGAGTAGCAACAGTGGTCAATATGAGGAACGCTGTGTGGGTTCCTTGTCAGGCTTCAATAATGTAACCAAGACAGCTTCACGCATTGTTGGGGGCATTGTTCCATCTAGTCATTTCCTCAAAGAGATTGACCAGGTGGGGAACTAAACGATCTTGAAACACCTTGTAAAAGGCCACTGTCAGGCCGTCCGATCCCAGCGCTTTATTACTTTGCATTTCTTTTAACGCCGCAGTAATTTCAGTGGGAAGAAGGGGGCCATTAGTCGTTCCCTATAGGAGTCAGTCAACCATTTCATGGCAATGTGTGCTAAGTACTCCTCAGTTGATTAATCTGCTGTAAGATCTCGCGAGGTATATAGCTCTGCGTAATAAGCGCGAAAGAGTTCGACAATTTGTGGGGCACTCCGTACCTGCGTGCCGCTGCCCTCCTGTAATGTCAACGCTTCACTATCCCCCCTCGCACGCCGGGTCAGTGCAGCTAATCTAGCACTGGATCTCTCCCCTTCGCCGTACACCCTTGCAGTGGCATATTTCCCCAAATGGACCCTTTCTGATTGCACTAATTCATTATATTTATCTATCTTCCCTCTATTCTGCGCCAATCTCTCGGGCTCGCACGTTCTGTGCGTGTCTCGTTCCAGCATAGCTAGCTCTTTTTCAAGTTTTAGCATTCAATCCCTTATGGACCGGAGTACCCCAGCGTGCTTCGAAATTGTCACCCCACGAATATAAGCCTTGAAGGCCTCCCAGATGGTGGCCACACGAGCTACACTCCCAATGTTATTTTGGAAATATTCGTATATTGCTTGTGCTAGCTCCTCATGGAACACTGCAGCCAACAGCGAGAATTGTGGAAATCGCCAGGCGAGGAACCTGGGTTGCATGCCCTGGGGGGCCAGTATTAGCTTAACAGGAGAATGATCAGAAAATGTGCATGACAGATGTGTTCACTCGTGTATGAAGGGAAGTAGGCTTCTCAAAATGAGCCAGTAGTCTATGCGTGTGTGTATGTCATGTATCGAGGAGTAATGGGTATTATCCCTACCTTGTGGTGACAGGTGGTGCCAGATGTCTATCAATCCACCTGACTCCGCAAGCGCGGCAATAACTTTCACTGCAGCAGATTGCCTTCTAGGGGGCCACCTAGATCTATCGAGGTCAGGAGATTGAACACAATTAAAATACCCCCCACAGCTGTGATATATTCGCATACGCAGAAAGTTGACTGTGCAGAGATCGGTAGAATTGGGGATCGCCATAGTTTGGGCCATAGACATCTACTAAAAGCACATCAAGGTTAACTCTATGACAGCGCAGTACCGCATACATTCCCCCAGGGTCCACACACACCTCGTGAAATTGTATACCAGCTCCACGGTGTGCCCATATCAGAACCCCCGTGCATGTGATGTGAATCCAGCTGCGACATAAGTGCCCTTCATTCTGCTCTGCGTCAGCAGCCCTGATTTATGTGCCAGGTGGGTCTCCTGTAATATAGCAGCCATTTCTAGGATTGTAGGGTGTCCCTCAGATTTACTGTTCCTTCACCTGTTGCAAGTTTTTCTCCATGTGCAGAAAGACTGCTCATCGTACAGGGTTTTTAACTTTCTCGTCCTCCTCCACTGCTTTTAGTTCACAAACTACCCCATGATAGCTTTAGCTGCGGCATAATCCCATTTTCGGGGGTTAAATTCCATTGTAAGGCACTCTCCTTTTTGTAAGTTCTGCATTTGTTTTTGCATTTTCACTCTCATTGCTGCCACATTTATTTGCATGTTTCTGCTGGCTATCTCCCATTCTTTCCATATCTTTGTGAATCTTCCGAAATAGTGCTCCATGATTTGTGTGTTATTGTCGGTCAGCAGCCATTTTGAGCTGGTTAACCTCTTCAGCCAAGGAAGTAGCCAGAAAAATAAAATACCCCCCACTTTAAGCTACATGACTGCCACTGAATGAGGGAAACGTGGGATCCGCAACGTTTTAAACAATATCTCTGGATTTGTTACACCAAGGAAAGTTTCCTTCATTCATTTTTCTCCTTTCAATTTTTCTTTCCATTTTCTTTCATTTCTTACAGCATTCTTTCCATTCTGTTTTCTTTTTCACTTTTTTTTTTTTCACTCTGTGTTTTTCTTTAGGCTCTTCTTTTGCGCGTTCACTCCATTCACCTCTCACATTTTCTGTCTTTGTAACCATGTTGAGTTCATTTTCCACCTCTTGGCCCCCACCACAAAATGGTGTCATGATATTGTCTTCATTGCTGTGTTATTTATTAGCTTTTGTTTCTGTCTTCTGACCTTGGAGTCACAGTTCAATGTTGAGGAGAGCCATAAAAAAATAATTCAGCCTGTCCAGTGACACCGCCAATCAAGCTGGTATAGTGGGTGCTTCACTCAGGTCTCGTCTCCAGCCTTGGCTTTATACAAGCTGTGTAACGCAAAATCATGGGGCGCCCCTGCAGAATGGGGCGGTAGGCCTCTGAGACTCCCAGATCTCCCCACTGTTCATAGGTTTTAGACTTAATGGGCGCCTCCTGGAGGATGGAGCGCCTGTGCACAAGAGGATCTGCAGTGGCCTGTGTTACACCCAGTGGTGCCTGGCACGGATCGGGGGGGCGGGGAGCGAAGGACAGGGGGGCAAAGAAAAAAATAAATAAAACTTACCTCCTCGCCGCGTCTCTCCTTGTTGTCCCTTGTCGTCGTCCCTCCGCTCCGGCCAGAACAGGAAGCACCAAGGCTCCCTTAAGCCAATCACAACGCTGCAATGCAGCGTTGTGATTGGTCTGAGCCCTGTGGTTCGGCGCTCAGCCAGTGAATGGGAGCTTGGGCATGTTCTCCACCCAGACCTTAATGCAGCCTGGGTGAGGAACATGCAAACGGCGCATGACTGTTTGGCCGGCCCGAGACGGCTGGCCAAACATTCATGCACACTTTACAGAGTGCCCACCACTCCTAACCCTGCTCTGAGAGCAGAGCAGCCCCGCCCCTCAAAGCTGACGCAGCAGGAACAAATAAAATGATAATAACAAGTTATTATCATTTTATTTTTCCTTTATTTCCACTGCTGAAAGCAGTAGGGAGACGCTCCTCCGCCTTAGAGGAGCCACCACTGGTTACAGGCCTGCTTCATTTGTTCATTCTTTGTGCCTCCTGGAGTTTCTGGGGCCACTGCATTTTGGAGAGGATGCTCAACGACCACAAAGAGTTTCTTTTAGTATCTTTGACCACCACTAAAGCGAGTGGGACTTTTAGTTCACGTAAAGTTGGGGAGAGAGCAACCTATATGCCATCTAGTTACTATTGCATCGCATGACACTCTCCCTAAGCCTTTACAACCTTGCATCTTAAATCATTCGAACACAATTAACCACACTTGTGTCGAAGCAGGATGTACATTGTGTATCAATCAAGAAAAACTATATGAAACGTCTCCTGTCAAGGGGAGAATTCAGTAAAAAGATTGTCCCATTCTACTCCTACAAATCCTTTCCACCTAACTGAGTATGGTCCATGATAATCACACTTCCCAAAGCTCTCCCACATACATAGGCTGAATCGGTCCAAATTGATAGAAAATACACACACTAAACCTCTTATACTTACATGCAAATTCCTCCCATTATAGATGAATAACAAAATATTAAATGTCTTCAACTAATGTAAGTGTTCTGGCTACTGTAACAGTAGTGGTGTCTGCTTTGCTGAAGACTTACTCAGAGCATAGCATCCAGCAGGACAGAAGGGTTGTTCACAGTATGGCTGGAGATCTGCCAGGCCATTTAAGGCCTTCGCCACCTTACGTAGAGATCTCCACCAGGCAGGTCTCTGCATTGTCTGCATTCATTGGAGTCACTACAACTGCAGAGCAGAGCATGTCTGATGTGTCTGCTCAGCAAAGTCTTTTGTTTTTCAATAATAAACTCCAAAGCATGAGTAGCTTTTTGAAAAACAAAAATATCAATGACCCCATCTCAATGGGGGGTCTTCTTGAGCTTGGTAGCCACTTCCCTGCCCCACATGGTGGTTCTGGGCAGGGAAATCCAGTGATGGTTGCCCCACGCTAAATAGGGTGGGACAACTGTGCCAAGACCTGATGGCCCTGTGGCAGATGGGCCATCAG
The DNA here is from genome assembly GCA_963921515.1 of Calotriton arnoldi. Classification (NCBI taxonomy): domain Eukaryota; kingdom Metazoa; phylum Chordata; class Amphibia; order Caudata; family Salamandridae; genus Calotriton; species Calotriton arnoldi. The sequence continues at coordinate 300,999 of CAWUFW010013435.1, forward strand.
GTCAGAGATTTCTAAGGGTCCACCGAGAGGAAGTTCCACTGTCAGACCCCAGGGCTTGCCTTGACTTTATGTAGAGTGAAGGAACCATAATTTGGCTGGTTAGGAGCACCCCTGACTTAAGGAAGACCACCTTCTCTATCAAACTCAAAATGGACACAGAGTTTCAGAATAGTGTCCCCTTTGCAGAGGAGCAAAGGATGTGTAAGAGCAGCTATAGGTCGAGAGACCGGTGCTTCGCAAACAGTATTACCCTGCGACTTTCAGATACTGGTCTCTCAACTGCACAGTCAAACCCTTCCCAATACAATCCAAATAGAATGGATGACAGTAGTGGAAGGTCAAGAGCATAGACTAAACAAATCAGACCCCTAGACGGAGGAGGTAGCAGAGAGAGGAGGGAAGTATAAAAGGAGGTGGAATACCAGTACCAGACAAAATTAAAGGCAATTTCTTGCTCTCATGTTTGTCTTCTCTTTCCTCCTTATGATGCGCGGGCAATGGCTAGGGGGGCAAGATCCATGACTTAGAAAGGAATTATGATAAGAGTGCCTGAACTTCAAAGCTCCAGAGACCCTACCTCATTATAGACATTTTTAGTTTTGGTTGGGTCCTGAGATCAAGATTCTGTATTTGTAGCGAAAGAAAACCCCTATAAATAAAAAAGGCTTCAAATACACACCTTTCTACCCTTCTTTGTGCCACCCAGGTATTTATTACACAGTCCTTGAGAACCACAATATTAATCTTTTACTAAACCTTTAAGATGCCCATGATCAAATGAACCTCCTAAAAACGTGACTGCGTAAAATAGTTAGCTACTAAGATTTCAAACTGGACAGAATAGAACTATCAGAATAATCTTCGGTCTGAAGAAACACAAGCACCTATCTAAAGCACACTCCTCATTGAATTGGTTACCTACTAAAACTCAAATCAAGTTGGCTCTTTATAAACCATCTGGAAGATAAAACACTGCCAGGAACCAAACTACCTAAGCACTTTCTATTTTATAGATGGAGGAGTGGTATTCTAGGAAAAACCGTCCAAGTCTTACAACGGTCTCCCCAATCCTAATAACTTCTAGGCAACACTGAATCAAGCGTTGACAAAGCCAACAGGTCTGGTACTGCCTGCTGAACTTTTGGCTTTCCCAATGCTCATTTGCTTTGTTCTTGTTATATATATAACAAATTGCTACACACTCTTTTCAGCTCACTAATAGACATTACTAACTATAACTCGCCACTGTAGCATGCACTGTGTTGCTATGAATGCTATAATTTCACATGCTATAATTGATGTTGTATGCAAGGGTATATAACCAGTGCATGGAACAGGCATGAGCTGTAGCTAATTTAGTGTGGTAAGCAATGTTCACTCTAATTATTATTTTTCGTCATGTGCGGCAACAGAATGTTTGCATGCACACCTTTCTAACTTGTGTGCGCCACCGAGTGATGGACAATTGACTAGCTACCACTTGAAGATTGATAACAAGCATTGGCAATGTCAAAAGGTCTGGCTTATATTTGAACGTGCCTCTCTAGTCATTAATAGGTTTAGGTACAGAATAAGTCATCATACATGCATTCTGTTACTCATCCTTGCAATCATGCATCTATTCAACACTGAGTCACTCTTGCATTCATCCATTTACATAATCACAATAAAATGCATGCACAAACTCAGCAACATAGGCAAGAACTTAAAGAATAAAAACAGAAAAAACAAAACATGATATGTCCTAAAAATGGCAGACATATGCTTGCAATAACAAAATTAAACAAAGCAGCAGATGGCCGTCTTGCAATGGTACTGTACATAGTGTATTATTTTATAGTTGTATCTGGCTGCCACATTTAGAACCAACATGTTGGCCATTTTGCAATGTTAAAAACAATGAAACCTTATGGACAATATTCTTACATGGTGGTTTAGATACAATGGCTGTACATGTTGCAGTACACTGCAGATGGAGTGAGCGGCAAGCAAGCTGCGAGTTAGAACCGTCTTTACAGGTGTAGCAGGCATTCATCATGAAAATAAAAAGAGAAGAAGGAAAGAAATGAAAAGGGACCTGTAACTAGAACATGGAAAACTAAAGGACCAGCCCACCAGCCTTGGCATTGAAATGCACTCATTTTCAGGTGGCTGTGCACATGTGGTCAAACAAATGTCATTCATAGGGCAAGAGAGTCAATGACTGAATTGGTATATATACCACAGGTATATATAGCAGTGGTATATATGTTTTTTTTATTACAAGATCCTGGCAGACAACTAAGCCTGTCAGACCTTCTGAAGAGATTCTAGAAAGAATTAAAACAGTGCAAATCGTGTACCCCTAAGGTGTGGCCACATGCTAATAAACACAAAGTTTTGAATAAAACATGAATCTCTGAAAATTCATGTAACAAAATTCATCCGGAAGCTTTAACAACCCACCCTTAAAGGCCTATTGGTTTTAACAGGTGCATTTGATAATAAACAAAGCAGGTCTACAGCCTGGGCCAGAACTTTTCATAAGAGATAGATCAGACATATGGTATATGAAATAACTTTTCCCAATGAACTAATCAGATCTATAGCTTTTGTCATTACCTCATCACTGTAATAGAGGTAGGCCAACTGTACTGAGCACAAGCTTTACCACAAGGCAGCCATCAGTAAAATTGCAAATATATACAAAATTACAATTGTCTACAAATTAAAAGAAAACTATAAAAACAACTAACAATGATTATCATAGTGTAAATCTTTTATGTCCACAGTTTTTTCGATTCAGTCGTCGATACCAAAAACCTTGCCCACTACGGTAATCTGTGAAATTCCATGTAAGTACTATACAATCCCCAATATAGGCCTACTGGCGTTAACAAATGCTTTCACAACAATCAAGCCAGTCCTACTGCCTTTGTCACAACTTTTTATAATAAACAGATCCGACGTACGGCATCGGACATAGCTTTTCCCAGCAAACGAACCAGGTCTATAGTCATTTTCCTGGACTTCACACCATAACCGGTATAGTGCGCAAAAACTTATAACCAGTGAGTGTAAAGTTATTGAATTACAAATATGATTACAAATATCTGTTGATTCTCTCAGAGTTGTCAACGTCATTAGAAATCAGGAAGACCACTGCAAAGGATTCTGGTACTTGAGGTTTTCCTAAGCATTTGGAGACTATAAGCAGGGCCCCTGGAATTACGCGATTTTGCAGTTGCAGCATTTTCTGCATATTTATGCATGTTCCACATTTGCCACATAATCCATCATCTGCTGCATAATCTGCAGATTTAAAAAAAAAGTTTATGTGTCTAGTGCAAATGGATAATAAGTTCCAAAAAATGTGGCGACGCAGGTTGTCACACAGCGAAAGGCCCTTTGGAAAGGTTGACTGGTCCTCTTTCTGTTGCTTATTGCTGTATGGTCCTCTTTCTGTTACTTATTGCTGTATTTGTGTGTTACTAATTAGGTGATCCTTTTTCCAGACAGTGTTAACCTGTGCAAAGAATACCAAAATAAGGAAGCAATACTATTACAAAGTGTGCTGCATTGAACAGCATAATTTGCCTTTTATTGCTGCATATTTTACTCAATCTCTTCACATAATTTGGTCTTCCCTGGCCACAAAAGTCCAGTGACCCTGACTATTAGGAAATAGGAATGTGGTACTCCTCTCTGTAACCTTTCCGTTACTTGGGAGAGAGGAGCCTGTAAACGGAATTTCCTAAGTAGTAGGACTGTGAGGATTAATTGTTCTGATTAATTTTTAAACTATGAAAATCTGCAACAGTGAAAATCAGAGGAGTTTTGAATCACGCTAATTTAAGAGCTACCTAATGGTACCCAGCTGACTTGGACACTGGCACCCCTGCATCTGCTTCACAATTTCTATCCATGTCGCCCTTTAAAACAAGAGAAGTTTCGGAAATTAAAATACCCAGCCCTGTCAGCTAGTGAGTTTTAAAACTATCAGCGTTCAAAATTGATGGCTCATATTTAGTTATGAAGTTTCAGCCTCTGGGATGTTACCGGTGGCCGACACCTGAATGGTGAATATGTGCCCTAACTTCCAGAGTATGTTAATGTCTGACAACTGCCAAATTCCCAAGGTATGCCTCAGCTTCGACTCTTGGGCTGCAGTGAAGGTTTGTGAATGCTCTCCTGCTGCTTCTGGACTGTCCTTCACTGCAGGTGTTTAAACTTTCTCAATTAGCATTTTTAAAGATAAAAACATGTCTTTAAAAATGCATTTAACTAGCGCAGCTTAATTACTACAGCCGCATTTCAAAGGCTCCAATTATGCACTTCACTATCGCAGAGGAATCCTTTGTGGTGCGCAGTGTTTGTAGGTCTCTGCATGGAGAGAAATCTAAGTGTGCACGTCAGCTCAGGCATGCAGTTTAGAGGGAACTCTGGTGGTGAGTGCGGTGAAGGGACTGTGTTTAGAGGTGCATGACTTATAGTAATTTGAGGGCGGTGAGTAAATTATAAATTGAAGTTGTAATTATAATGTTACAATTTTTCATGTTTGTGTATTTTAAGTTGGGCTTGTATAAAAAGAATAAATGAAGTATTTCTAACCATAAATTATCCTTTACCTTTGTTTTTTCATTGCATGTTAATAGTTTTTGTTTTTTAATAAAAATGTGTTTCAAATCGTAGTGTGAAGTGTCATTCATTGGAGTGTTGTAAAGTGGCGTGTTGTACAGTACAGTAAAGGAGAGTGTTGTAGAGTCTAGTGTCATAGAGTGGAATATTGTAGAGTTAACTAGAGTGAATTTGAGTAGAGTGAAGTGACGTAGCATACAGTGGAGTGAAGTGTTATACAGTGGGGTGGCATGGTATGTCGTATACTAGAGTGGAGTATCATAGAGTGGAATGGCGTGTTGTACAGTGTAGTGGTGTGTCAAACAGTAGAGGTGAATGCTGTACTGTGGAGTGTCATCGACAAGTGTCATGAAGTGGAGTGGAGTGTCATCAAGTAGAGTGTCGTAGAGTGGCACACAGTGTAGTAGAGTGTTGTAGTGTGTATTGGCATAGAGTGGAGTTCATTGGAGTAGAGTGTCGTACAGTTCAGTGTTGCTGAGTGCAGTGTCATACAGTGGACTGGCAGAGAGTCTCGTACAGTGTAGTTTAATACAGTAGAGTATCATTATTTGTGAGAACACATGCATGGTAGAGTGGTGAAATATAGTTAGTGTTGGCTGGTTAGCAATCTGAAAAGAGTGTGTAATGAGGTGCGCTACTTATAATAATTTGAGAGTGATGGAAAAATTATAAATGAAAGCTATTACTATATTTTTAGACTTTTTTAAGTTTGTGTAGTTTAAGTTTGGTTTGTATAGGGGAAAAAAGAACTTTTCCTAACTATAACAAGGCATTCATCTTTGTTTTTTTCATTGAATTTCAATTTTTTATACATTTTTAACAGAAAAGTCTTTCAAATCATAGAGTCCAGTGTCGTCGAGTGAAGTGTTATTTGGAGCATCCTACAGTAAAGTGAAGATGAGTGTTGTAAAGTCTATTGTCGTAGAGTGTATTATTATAGAGTGGAATAGTGTGGAGTAGAGTGGAGTGGCATATCGTACAGTGTAGTAAAGTTTTCTATAGTGTAGTGGCATGGTGTCTCATATAGTGGAGTCAAGTATCGTAGAGTGCAGTGGGTGGTTGTACAGTGGGCAGGCGTGTTGTATAGTAGAGTAGAGTGCCATAGACCGTCAGAGTGGAGTAGAGCATTTTAGAGTGGAATAGAGTGAAGTAGAGTGGAATATCCCTGAGTGGAGTGTCATAGAGTACAGTGGAGGAGAGAGGCGTAGAGTGGAGTGGAGTGGTGTGGTGTGTCATTGAGTGTCATACAGTGTAGCACAGTGGCATATAGTGGATGGGCATAGAGGGAGTAGAGTGTCACTAAGCGTCATAGAGTGTAGTATAGTGTTGTAGAAGAGAGTTGCATACTGTGGAGAAGAGTGTCAGACATTGAAGTGGTGTAGAGTAGAGCATGGTACAGTTGCGTAAAATGGGATAGAGTGTTTAAAGTGGAGTATAGTGGAGTGGAGTACACTGGGGAGGGGTAGCGTAGAGTGGAGTAAAGTGCCATAGAGTGGAGTAACTTGTCATGGACTCATCATCATCATCATGACTTTATTGTCAATCATAAAGATCTTAAAATGTACATCATAAACAATACATATATTGCACACACAAGAATGATTTAAAATAGAAAATAGTCTTCCTAGAGCATAAAAGCCAAGGGATCAATCAACAATAAGAGTACTTCAGTCTATAAAAAAGACTCTTAAAGTCCAATATCTAGATAAGAGCAATATAAAGCAATTCATGTAATCAATATCAAAATATAAGTTAATAAATGCTATAAATTAGGTATGTTGCATGAAGCACTTTGAGCGTCTAATCCATACAGCCAACAGGAATTTGGCTAAGCCAAATACCACAATTCTGCTAGTATCTGTGATAAGTATTCTAAGCACATCTAGGTAGTGGCCAGGGTGAATAAGACTACACAAGGGAATAATCCACTTAGCCCTCAGATTCTCATAAAGTGTACAGAAAAATAACAGGTGGACTAGGGATTTGGGGCTTCCTTTACATGCAGGACATATAACACCAGAAAGAGCATAACCTCGCCATTTACTACAAAACAGATTGGTGGGAAGAGTCTTATACCTAAACTGAAGAAATAATTTCCGTGCTAATGGCAGGACAATCTCATCTAAGGTGTCTTCGAAAATAGGGAAAGGTTTGAAGTCTGTGAACTAATCGAGTGAGTGTACCCATATGGCTAGACACATTCTTCACTAAAACGATATCCGAATATATAGCCTTGACCCTACTTTTCGGAATTGAGGACATCTCCACCAGGTTGATCCAGTAATCCTCCAACCCCAGTTTCCTCAATAGTTCACTAAGCGAACAAAATCAGGGGATTTTATGTACCCTGGACAATGCCATAAGTTCCCTAACGCCCACTTGATAAGGGGCAAGCTCCTCAATCGTCCATAAGCTGTAACAGAACATTAAATGCTTGTACTCCATCTTGTATGCAATTTTTCTTTGGGCCAGATGAAGGAATATGGGGATCAGAGGGGTACTAGCCGGAAGATTGATAGAGATCTTATGAAACGATGTTCGGTCACAGAGAGGCAATCGATGTTCCCACTTCCCCACAATTTGCTCCATAAGTAGCTGAACCTATAGCTTTTTTATTGTATATTTCTAGTGCTGAGGCCACCATTCTTGACACAGTTCTTCTATGGATCTTAGTTATACGAGCAGTTTGGTGAATTAAGGACAGGTGGTCTTTCTATATGTGGGGGGGGCAGCTCAAATTCGGGGTTAAATGAATCCCCAAATAGTCAACGCTGGATGCCTATTCAATAGTGTGGCCAGTTACACACATACTTCTCTTAGGAGTCTTCAAAATACCATTGGAGAATACCATGTACTTTGTTTTTCAATCATTCAACTCCAAACCACGCTTGTCACAGAAATGTTTAAAATCATTTAATAACTGTTGGAGCCCTTGGGGAGACTTTGATATCAATAACGTATCATCAGCAAAGAGAAGGGCTCAAGCCCTTCTCTCTCCGACTTTTGGGGAGTCACTTATCTGTCGAGAAACCCTCCTACCCCATTAATAAATTATGAAAACAGGGTGGGTGGTGAGACGCACCCCTTTCTAACTCTGCGGTTAATCATAAAGGGCTCTGTTAGTTGTCCCTCCTCTCCCCACCTGACTTGGGCCTTATTTGCTAAATGTAGCCACATCAAAATGTCAAATAGGTTGGGAGGGCTCCCCATCTCTGCCAACACCTTCCATAGTTTGCCTCATTGAACCAAATCGAAGGCTGTGCACACGTTCACGAATGCTACATACAACTTCTCCCCTTTGACTAGTACTTCTTTCCAAAAGATACAGAGGAATCAGAAGACCTGGTCCAGAGTACTGATATTGGCACAAAAACCCACCTGGAAATTGGACAAAATATTTCCTTCTAAGATCCAATCCTGAATGCGGGCCAAGAGCTGCTTACAAAAAAAATTCTGCAATTAATCTATTAAGCTAATGGGTCTATACCCTTTTTTTTAAAAAAATCGGTATGATCTCAGCCAACTTCCAGTAAGTAGGAATTTCCATGCCCAAAAGAATAGCATTAGATAACATATTGATGTAAGTGCCTCACACTTCTGGGTCTTCTATGTACAGATTGTTGGGGATTCGGTCAGGACCAGGAGCTCTAGCTGGAATACAGGAGCTAATTGCTGCATGGGTTGAACTATAGTGGCGTGGAGTTCAGTAAGCGGAAGTGGTGTAGCATACAGTTGATTAAAGTGTCATAAATTGGAGCACAGTGTTGTAAAGTAGAGTGTAGTGGCGTGTTCTACAGTATTGGAAAGTGTTGTAGACTTCTGTAGAGTAGGGGGCATACCTTCTAGTTGAGTTTTTTAGAGTGGAGTTGTGTGCAATACAGTACAATGTTGTACAGTTTGGTAGAGTGGATTGGCATACAGTGTTATAGAGTACAATGGCATAGAGTGGCATTTAGTGGAGTTGTGTGCCATGGAGTTGTGGAGTAGAGTACAGTACTGTGCCATAGAGTAGAGTGGCATAAAGTGGGGTGCAGTGGCATACATAAAGTTGCGTACAGTGTCATATAGTGTACTAGAGTGTTGAAGAGCGGCACAGAGTGGAGTACAGTGTTGTACAGTAGAGTGTAAGGGTATAGTCAGGAGGAAAGTGCCAGAGAGTGGTATACAGTGTAGTAGCATGGAGCTCCATAGAGTACAGTAGTGTTTCAAACAGTGGAGCTGCATATAGTGAATTGTTATACAGTAGCATAGAGTGAGGTAAAGTGTCACACACTGAAGTAAATTCAAGTGTAGTGGTGTTACGTAGTGTGGATTAAAGTTTAATAGAGTGTATTTGTGTGCCTATTGAGTAGAGTGGCGTGGAGTGCAGTGATGTAGCGTAGGTAGCAAACTGTTATAAACTGGAGTGGGGTCTTGTACAGTAGAGGGGAGTGCTGTGTCAGAGTATAGAAAAGTGTTGTATAGTGGAATAGAGTGTTGTACAATGGAATGTATGGGAATAGAGTGGGGTATAAAGTTGGACAGTGGAGTGTATGGAGTAGAGTATTGTAGAGTGCCATAAAGTGTAGTAGACTTTTATAGAGTGGAGGTATAAAGAGTGGAGGAGAGTGTCCTACAGCGAGCGGTGTAGAGTGGACTGGCATCCACTGTAGTGGCGTAGAGTGGATTATCGCAAAGTAGAGTAGCATGCAGTGGAATAACATACAGTGGAGTAATATAGAAGAGTAGAATGGCACAGAGTGGAACAGTATAGAGTGCTGTGGTGTGCAGTGGAGTGGTGTAGAGGGGAGCAGGGTATAGTGGATTGGCATAGAGTTCAATGGCGTACATTGAGTTGGTGTAGAGTAGAGTGGAGGAAACTGTTATAAATTGAAGTGGCCTCTCATGTAATAGAGTGGAGTGCTGTTTTGTACAGTGTTGGAAACTGTTGTAGAGTGGAGTAGAGTGTTGTACAATAGAGTGCACGGGCATAATTTGGACAGTTGAGTGAATGGGGATAGAGTGGAGTTGAGTGTAGTAAAGTGACAGAGTGTAGTAGAGTTATGTGGAGTGTAGTTATATAGAGGGAGAGTGCAGTGGAGTGGTGTAGAGTGGAGTAGCATAAAATGGAGTGGCATACACTGGAATAGCCTATAATGGAGTGGGGTAGATTGTAAGAGCATATAGTGTAGTGGCGTACTGTGGTGAGTTATACAGTGGAGTAGCGTGAGCTGGAGTGGTATGCAGTGGAGTGGCGAAAGGTGGAGTGCAATACGGAGGAGTGTCGTAGAGTGTAACAGCATAAAGTGTAGCAGTGTACAGTGGAGTGGCGTACAGTGGAGTGGTGTAGGCTGAAGTGGTGTACAGTGAAATGGTTTACAGTGTAATAACATACAGTGGAGTGGCGTACAGTGGAGTGACATCCAATGGGATAGTGTAGAATGGAGTGGCGTAATGTGGAGTGGGGTAGAGTGTAATACCATACAGTAGAGTGGCAAAGATCGAAGTTGCATACAGTGTAATAGCGTAGAGTGGAGTGGCATACAGTGTAATGGAGTAGAGTGGAGTACAGTGGAGTGGCATAGAGGACAATAGTGTAAAGTGGAATAGCGTACAGAGGAATAGCATACAGCGGAGTGGTGTACAGTGGAGTGGGGTATAGCAAAAAGGCAGTGGCGTCCAATGGACTAGTGTAGAATGGAATGGTGTATACTGGAGTGGCATAGAGAAGAGTAGCATATAGTGGAGTGGAATACAGTGGAATAGCATAGACTGCAGTAGCCTACAGTGGAATGGCATAGAGTGTAATAGAATTTAGTGGAGTAGTGTTTAATGGAGTAGAAGACAATGGAGTGGCATGCACTGAAGTGGTGTGGAGTGGAGATGTGCACAGTGCAATACCATGAGTGGACTGGCATAGAGTGGAGTTGTGCACAGTGCAATAGCAGAGAGTGGAGTGGCATAGAGTTGAGTGTTATACAGTGGTATGGCAAACGGTTTAATCGGGTATAGTGGAGTGGCATAAAGTGGAGTGGGGTGGAGTGCAATAGCATATAGTGAAGTGGCGTACAGTGGAGTGACGTCCAATGGAATAGCGTTGAGTGGAGTGGCGTATGGTGGAGTGGAGTAGAGTATAATACCGTACAGGAGAGTGGCAAAGGCTGAAATTGCATACAGTGTAATAGCATAGAGTGGAGTGACATACAATGGCATAGCATAGAGTGGAGTGGCGTACAGTAGAATAGCATAATTTGGAATAGCATAGAGTGGAATAGGGTACAGTGGAGTGGTGTACAGTGAAGTGGCCTAGACTGGAGTGGGGTACAGTGGAGTGTGGGAGAGTGGAATAGCATACAGTGGAGTGGCGTAGATTGGAGTGGCATCCAATGGCCTAGCATAGAAAGAATGGAGTGGCATACACTGGAGTGGCGTAGAGTGGAGTAGCATATAGTGGAGCGGTAAACAGTGGAATTGTATACAGTGTAATAGCGTAGAGTGGACTGGCATTGAGTGGAATTGCGTACAGTATAATAGCATAGAGTGTACTAGCATATAGTGGAGTAACGTACAGCGATGGGGCGTACAGTGAAGGGGTGTAGACTGGAATGGCATACAGGCGTGTGGGGTAGAGTGTAATAGCATTCAGTGGAGAGGTGTACAATGGAGTGGTGTCCAATGGAATAGTGTAGAATGAAGTGGCTTAGAGTGGAGTGCCATACACTGGAGTGGTGTAGAATGGAGTAGCGTACAGTGGAGTGGCATACAATGGAATAGCGTAGAGTGTATTGCCATGTAGTGGAATGGCGTAGAGTGGAATGGCATAGAGTGGGATAGTGTATAGTGGAGTAGTGTACAGTGGATTGACATTCAGTGGAATGGTGTAGACTGGAGAAATACATATAGTGGAGTATCATACAGTGGCTTGGCATTTAGTGGAGTGACGTGGAGGGGAGTGGGGTACACTGGAGTGGCATATACTGGAATACCGTAGAGTGTAGTGGTGTATCACGTAGTGGCATACGGATGTATGTGAAATTTAGCAGCAATGTAGATTATGGTGTGCAGAGTAATGCAAAACATTGAATTGCGCTGACCTGAGTTTCTCCAGATTTACCAATCAACGCAGGGAGTCACACATGGTGGCCTTACATTGGTTTGTAAATGTAACTTAATTATTGCATTGCACCTGCAACACCATGCGTGACATGTAGGTAAGTAGTAGGTTTTATTGAAGTTCCCTACCTATTACCACTTTATTTAAGTGGAAATAGGTAGGGAAATATATTTATATTTGTTTTACACATTTTTTTCGAAAATGTTTTAGGTATTTCCGGTGTACTCCATACACTTTGTTTTAGAGAATTAAATATGATAAAAATTGTAAATACACTGGGCTACACTATTAAAAAAATACTCTGTTTAACAGTGCTTTTTCAATTCTTTAAGATATTTCTTTTTCTTTTCTTTTTTTTAAGTACCGCAGTACTTCCTAGGTAGTAACGCGGTACTCTGTAACATTTTTTAATAATATATAGAAACGTATAATTATTTTTCCCTACCTCTTCCCACTTTACTAAAGTTGCAAGAGATGGGGAAAAATATAAAACCTAATACTTGGGGGCATGGCCAACATGGCGACCGAGTGAGACGTCTCTCCTCGTCTCTCCGGCACCGCTGCCTAGATTTACCGCCACCCTAGGTCCTTAGCACCCCCACCCCACTCCAGAACACAGCAGAATACCGGAGGAGTCTATCCTGATACTTATATCCGGGTTATCTGGGACGGACATGCTGTCTCGGCGCCGGGGTCCGCCCGGAACTAGAGAGAATACGCGGCCTGCGCGCGGCTGCGTCCCCATGTGCCAGCCTCAGACGGAGCCGGCGATCGGCCTGAGCGTCTGCAGACCGGACTATCGGCCGTAGACAGTGAGAGAAAGCGGCAGAGCGGGAGAACTGCTCTCTACATATGGAGCCTTCCTGGATGGCCCTGACTGGCAGGGGGGGGCAGGCTCAGGGCCTTGGGACGGACCGCGTGGACGCCGGCAACGGGCAGTCGCTCACCCTCCCCCTGCGCAGGCCCTGAGGCAATCAAGGACCTGGCATAGTCAACAGAGTCTGGGCGTGGCGTAATGACCCGGCAGCCCTGAACGGTTCCAGAACAGGCGGCACCCGCCTCAGCACATGCTGCCTGCCAGTGGGGATAGAAGCTCTTGGGGCCCCTCGCTGTGCTCAGAGACGCAAGCGAGGATCTGGGACCTGACCGCTGAGCCACCAGTGACTGGCTGCTGATCGTGGCTGCCCACCCTATAACAGAGGCGGTGAGTGAAGGCTATCTGCACAGTGCGTGGGGCAGCCAGGCAAACAAGAGCGGCAGAGGACCGGTGGTCCTGACCAGGAGGGGGTTACCCAGTGCAGCTTCCACAGGCTGGAGCAATCATAGCCTGGCCCGTGCATCGGCCCAGGAGCACCATGTATACGCCCTCGTCTTCGGTATCCCTGAGTGAGGAGGCCGGCCCGGTGGATTGGGACAGGCCCGGGGCCCCTGTGGGGTCCTTGGTTCACACCCTGTCCCGGGGGGACCCGGGCTGGGCTAATTTGTTAATATAGCAGGGCCACCCAGAGCGAGCGTCACACTTGGGGAAGAGCCAAGGAGGAACAATCGGCACTTACCCCCCCCGGACACCCTACCTTGCGAGCTCACACTAGAGGGGGCCAACAGTGCACATGGAGCACGATCTCAAATGCCTACCAGGGCGGTCCACAGGCACAGAACCCCACCGGAACCAGTTAAATCGTGCAACCAGATAGTGGCGCCAGAGTGTGTGAATAGACTAGGGGCAACTTCTTCAGCACCTGATTCCTGAAGCTACATGCCCACTGGGGCCCACAGCGGTGTCTCTTGTCAATGCTGAACGCACCGTACAGCCGGATACAGCACATCACAGGGCTTCTCCTGGATCCTGGCAAGATGGCGACAGCCAGGCACAAAAAGGACCGCACATTGAAAGACATGCTCACGAAGCGGCCGGGAGGCACCTCGGGCCTCCAGCGCAATCCATACATCAGGGCTTAGAGGAAGAGGAGACCAGGGAGCCGGTCACCCTGGCATTCCTAGAATCCCTGTTCGCTTCCCTCCGGGAGGATTTGCAAGAAGTTAAAAAAGGCTTATCTAGGGACATAAGAGAGCTCCGAAGGCACAGGGATGCCCTGGGGGATCGGGTTCCCACCCTGGAGGACGAGAGAAACAGCCACACCGAAGAGGTCGAACTGCTACAACAGGAAATCTTGCGGCTCAGAGACCAACAGCTGGATTTGCAAGCCCCTACTGAAGACCTTGAAAATAGATCCCGGCGCAATAATATATGCGTCAGGGGGGTGCAAACCAAGGCAGAAGGCACGGACATTAGAGACTTTCTCACTGACCTCTTTCGCTTTGTGCTGGATGCCCCGCCGACCCTCGAAATCAAGATGGCCCATGCTCACAGAGTGGGCCCCCAACGGACCAGGGGAGCTCCCCCGGCAAACATCCGAGCCTGCTTCCAGGATTTCCAGCTGAAGGAGGAGATACTACGCAAAGCTCAGGAGAAACATCCCATCAGCTTTCAAAATCAATCCATAACATTATGCCAGGACCTTGCCGCATATACACTACAGAAGAGGCACGTCTTCAGCCCAGCGACTACATACCTACGCAACAAAGGAATAGCATACTCCTGGGGGCACCCCTTCCGGCTCATCTGGGAGGGCCGACTACTTCAGCTGGGCTCCTTCGAAGAGACATGCAAAGTCTTGGGCCTGGATCGAGCAATGGACAACCTCAAAGACCAGACCTCATCTCATCGCTCACCTCCGGAGCATGTATGCTGGCGGACCCGGGGCCCATGAACGAAGATCACCAAACCAGACCCAGACACCATCACCAGTGGCCAGCAAGAGGCCATAACGGCACTAGCCAAGGCATTGACCAAGACAGACCCCTCTTGAACGGATGGGTGTAACATTTCCATCGCTACCCGGGTGGCGGCCGGCCGGCAGGGTGGGGGAGCGGGGAGTACGGCCATGCATTCACCCCATGCTGAACCAATCAACAGCAGACTGTAAGTTTTGTATTTTCTCTAATTTAGCTCTCTCTCTGTTGCATGTATGTTTACTGTTTGGGGATTGGGAGTTCCGGGGAACACACCTCAATCACTTGGATTCACGATCACTTACATATATGTGGGCCTCTGGTGATGGGGGGTCTCACCCCCTTCCGGTTTTTGTTTCTGCCTCAGCTAGATGGGGCACAGATTTACAACACCGGTTTCAATGGGTAGTCCAATGAAAGTTGTAACACTAAATGTTAAAGGCCTTAATAACCCCATTAAAAGAAGAGCTGTTTTATCATATCTGGAAAGTACTGGAGCGGACATATGCCTTCTCCAGGAGATTCATCTCCTGCCACAAGACTACCACAGGCTTAGATCACGCACATTACCACTCCAATACTTCTCCTCTACCCGCACTAAGTCAGAGGGATTGGCCCTTTTTGTCTCGCGTACCTTCAAGGGCTCCATAGGCGATAAGGTTGCAGAAATAAGAGGGCGACTACTAGCATTCCAAGTGATTGTTGGCCCTTGGTCCGGCGTAATAGCTTCTATCTACACACTGAACGAAGGGCAAGAGGTATTTTTACATACAGCATTAGCAGATGTATTATCAGCACAGGATAGACGGACCCTTATAGGCGAGGACTTTAATCTAGTCCTAAACAACGACCTTGACAGTTCCACATCTAGATTTGGGCATTCCGGGGCCTAATTCCCAAAGGGACATTGAGCACTCAGACTCCCTACAGTCTCAGTGAGAGTAAACGGACACTTATCCACACCATTTCCCATCTGCAGGGGGACTCGTCAAGGTTGCCCGATGTCCCTGTTATTATTCACCCTATTCATGGAACCGTTCGCCCAGAGGGTCCAAGACAACACAGAGATAGTGGGATCAATCTTCGTGGGGAACAACATAAAATTAGCCCATAAGCAGACGATGTGTTGGCGTCACTGGACAATCCACTCATCTCCCTACCCACCTTCATAGTTGAGATGGAGGCCTTCAGCGCAGTCTTTGGCTTTAAAATCAATCTCACCAAATCACATGCACTTAGCTTGGCCTTACCCCCGGACACGGTGGCTACACTAGCGAAGCAATTCCCCATACCTTGGGAGCAGGATTCTCTGCTTTATCTAGGAGTAAGATTAGCACCTTCACTACAGAACACCTCCTTCATTAATTACTATGCCTTGTATAGACAAGTTAAAGCAGAGCTTGGGCTTTGGGGACATTACCCAATTTCGTGGCTCGGAAGAATCGCAACCATCAAGATGACTATCCTACCCCAGATTCTGTATATTTTCCAAACACTCCCCCTGGAACCGCCAGCAGGGATAATTAACAAATTGCAATCCAAACTGCACCATTTTGTCTGGGCAGGGAAAAAGCCAAGAATGAGGAAAGAACAGAGCTATCTTCCCACAACTGAAGGGGGCCTTGGACTCCCGAATCTCCATCTCTACTTCCAAGCCTCACAGATACGGTATCTATTAGAATGGAGCAAAGAGGAGTCGGAACGTCGCTGCCTCTTCCAGGACAGGGCGGTGGCCGGAACCTCGCTCTGGAAGATTCCCTTCCTAAAGAAAACATATAGGCCCGGAATCTCTATCTTTCACCCGTTACGAAAACAACTATGGAAGCCTGGGACAGATGTAGCGTCCATAATGGACTCACATCCTTCCCATCTCCAGTGACACCGCTGTTTGATAACCCTGAGTTTACGCCCGGAATCCCCCCCGGGGCATTCTCTAAATGGCGTCAATCTAGCTGCCGCTCAACATATGATCGACCAAGATGGAATAATACCATTTACGCAAATACAGGCTGATTTTGAGCTTTCAGAGTCGGAACGCCAACGATACCTACAACTCAGACGTTGCCTACCATACCCAGATAATAAAATGAATACACAACAATACCTCACTGACTATGAGAAGTGGCTAGTCACGAATACATCTAATAAAGGCCTGATTTCAACTATATACTCCCTGTTAGTACAGCCCTCAATACACACATACAAAACCAACCAGACCAGATGGGAGAAAGAAATAGGGAGAACATTAACCCACAAATAGTGGGAGAGCATTTATTTCAGAACTTGTCACACTGATCGTCACACAACTCTCACTGACTCACGAAGATAGTATGTATTGGTACCTCATCCCAGAACGGCTTCACAAAATAGACCCAACCAAAAGCCTGAGCTGTTGGAGGGGCTGTGGGGAGACAAGGACACTGGCACACTTATTATGGGGCTGTCCGCAGATCCGCGACTACTGGACACAAATCTTGGATGACGTAGACCGCCATTTAGACACGCAAATCCCCAGGTTTCCTTCCTACAGCTTACTGGGGTTACCCAATCCCCTTACTTATCCCTTGAAATCAATAAGAGGACGGCAGATTGGTATTGCTCTGGGGGCCGCCCTACAAAATGTTCTCTCACACTGGTGATCAACACACATTTCAACCCAACTAGGTTGGCTACACCGCCTTTGGTATGTCCTTGGCTTGGAAAAAATCACGCTTTCATCCAAAAAGGGAGGGACATCTTTCCAAGATCTCTGGAATCCTTACATAGCTCTTTTGTCGCAAGAATTCCGAGAACTGACATGTCCCCGATATCGGCGGGTCCTGCAGCCCCCGAACTCACCCGTCAACACAGGTCCCAGATCAGATACACAAAGTGATAAGAATGTTGAAGAATAATGCAATAAATAGATGAGGGTGGGTGGGTGGGAGGGGGTGATGTTTTTTCGCTTGTTCTGTTTTCTTCTGTTTTTTGTAACACTTATGTCAGGACACTACCCCATGCTAAAATTGTATTTGCATGAGAAGTGTCTTATGTCTATGTTTTGACATAAACACATAAAAACATTTAAACCTAAAACCAAATACTTACCTATATCTTAGACTTTAAGCCAGAATACTGGCAAAGTGGCCTTAAAACAACATGGCTACCTTAAACTTTTGAAAAGGCAGTTATTATCCTATCAGATAATAACTTGTCGTCGCCATGTATCGCAGTAGTTTACTGAAATGTCACCGAATTCTATGAAAGTACAGCGGAACAGATACCACTAAGTTTAAATGCCTTATAAATTAAAAAATACTTACTCTACTTACCTGCAGTACCCAAAAGGGATCATCTGCTTTGCAGGACAGGTCTGCAATGATACAGGACAGGTGTAACACTCAAAGTGAGACTACTTAATCTAGACTAATTTGCATAGCAGGTATTTGGGATGTAATTTAGGGCTGAGTGTTATTGGGAAATCCTCTGATTTCAGGAGGAAATGCTAAACTTGGCAGTGAATCTACTGAAATTCCATTACTGGACCTTTCTTTACATTTAGCACTTCCACTCCAAATAGGAATAGTTTCTTTTGCCAACAAACTCCAAATAATGCTCTTTTAAAAAAGAAAAAATACATAATAAATATTGTTTGTTGAAGTACAGCTCAGTTTGCATTAACAACAAGACTATGTAGTGAGCATCATAGGCTCCCAAATCAAGGTCAGTGCAATATAAGCAGCCCACAGTCGCAACATTATGACAGTGCAGGTACACAGGTAGGTTTGAAGCCACAACAAGATAAATAACCCATAGGGTGGCTCACAAGTGTGTTGTTGAGTCTTGTACATAAAATAAGATTGCAGAGGGTGATTTAGGATGCAATCCCTCATCTTATAGCTCTGGTTGGGTGCTACAATCTTTTATATAGTCAACCCACTATGTCATTGTCGGTGCCAGGTGGTTCATTTAGGTTATTGCTGCTTGTCACTTGGACAAAAGCAGAGTCATGTGGAAAAATATCTCACAAATTAAAGAGACATCTGCCGTGGCCCCAAGTAAAGGCAACCCCAGATCCGGGCCAAGGGGAGTGTACGCCATGGATTGCAACATTGCAAAGACCTTGACCCAGTATAGACATAGTCTAGGGCAAGACCACGCCATGTGCTGCGACCCATCCTCAACTGGACATTTTCTATGTGCAATGTTAGTGTTTTAAGAAAATGTAGCCATGTGCAAATCAGGAGAGGTGCAAAACCTTAAAGTATATTAATTTATGCCTGTAGCTAAACTGTACATTTTATCTTGGCACAAAGGTATGCCATGTTTCATCCACTATCAGGGTTCCAAGTTTTCTTTCCCACTTCTGTCAAACAGCTAGAGGGGCGTGAAGTCCAGAGTATCAAAAGGAGACAGATTTACTGGTATTCGCTCCTTGGATATATTTAGTGAGAAGTATGAGTTCTTTCGGGGGTTTAGGAAAGCTCAAAAAACTTGCCTTTGCTGCTGAGCGTAACTGGTGGTAGTAAAGAATAGCTATGGCGATGCTATGAAACCTCTCCCTATATTCTTAAAGAGACATACATTTCCTGTTGGGGAACAAATAGCCTAACACTCTCACACCTACCACAACCAAATACTTCTCTGCCATAGTTTCCATTGTTTGGTAATAGATTATCGATAGCCGACAGCATGGAGAGTAAAGAATGTTGCAATTAAAATAACTTGCTATACCCCACCAAGCCCTACAGGTCATGCCTACTCCATTAACATCATCTCTAAGGAACAGGCCTTTCAACATACAGTGGTGAAGAAGGAGGTGGGTGTGTTCAGGTTCGTTCCATACAGGCATGTACGAGGGTAGGTCGAGGCTGCAGGTAGTACTTTTCATAGTGAGCCTGTGCCACCAATTAATAAATGTAGAGACCGGGGGGCCAATAGCCCTCCATCTTTCATTGGCCATGTGAGTATAGACCACTGCACCCGAAGCTGCCCTCCTTCCCAATTCAGATTGATAAGCAGCTGCCACAACTGGCAGTAGAATTCCATCATTATTCATACAGGAATATTCACAAAAAGATTAGGCTTGGGCAGAGTTAGCGGATTTGCGCTAGGCAGAACTCCGCAAAGTGGCTAAAAAAACTCTGCCATGCTATGCGGAGTTCCGCAGACGGAGTTTGCTGGCTCACCCATTCGGGAGCGAAACGCAACGTGGAGCACATCCTCGCATTCCAAATCATGTGTGAATGGCAGCACGCGGTTCGCAATGGTGTAGCCATCTTGTGTTTTCACTCTGTCATGGTGCTGGGCCTAATTTTCAATCCCTTTTTATTCTCTTTAATCCTCCCTCTATCAAATGTATCTACCCCTCATTTGTATTTATTACATTAGTGTGTCTTTGTGTTTTGTATTTTACGTTTTTTAATTTTTTTGGGTATTTTTCATGTCTTTTCGTATTTTGTTTATTTTTCCCCTTACTTCCTTATTTCATCTTACCTTTCCTTCCTTTTCGTTCTTTTCTCATCTTTTTTACCCCACCCAGCGCCATGGCAGAAGGTCCTCTACCTTGCAGGTGGTGTCACTGCCCAGGTGTGCAGCCCCAGGAGATCTTCAGCGAGGAGGAGGTGGCAGCACTAGTGTTTTTTTGTGCAGCACCACCTCCCCTCCATGCTGGCAGTGGACCCAGCAGTGGATACCCCCTGTGTGAGCATCAGCTGAGCTGGAGGAGTGTGCGTGCGGTGCACCAGCCAGGTTCATCACACAATCCAGCAGCTGACACACTGCTGGGCGGATATCTTATACCGGGAACAGGACCTGCTCGGCCTGCTTGGCATTGCAATTCCAGGGCTCGGTGAGTTAATTATTTGTTGTGTTTGTGTTCTACGATGCTAACATTTTTTTCCCAATAGCATGCTGCTCACACTCAGAGGTAAGTCACCCTTAGTTTACATTGGAATATTATTATTATGTAATCCAGTTTCATGTTTCTGCTAGACTGGTGCTCAATGCTACCTAATCGTACTCATCATTGGTGGTCGCTTTGGCTGATTAATTAAGAAGCAATTGCAGACTGTCCTCCTGTCATCATAGTGAATCAGTGATACTGTGACTTTGTTTATGTAGCTCATACAGTTCCAAGCTATTTCACAGTGATGTGGAGTATGCATCTATGCATTGCCAAAAAGGGAGACTGAGTTGGTCCATCAAGGGGGGTTGAGAAATGAGAATAGAATCAAAGATAATTTGCTGCAATCCATCAGTTCCAAATGTAGGTTTTGTTAAGGAAATTTGGAATAGGGATTTTAGGATTAGTATGGGCAACTCAATGATAGTCGATAGACTCGAAACTAGTACTATAGGCAATCTGTTGTAGAGAAGTACAATGTGACTACGTTTGCCTGTCATAATAATTTTGTGGAGATTAACTGAAGCACTAATCTATTTTTTTATCTTCTTCATTTCTTACATCAGCACCCAAGGGCAAGAAGAGGGACGTTGCTGAGACCAGTCCGGGAAGAACTGGGGAGGAGGTGCCATCCACCAGCGCCACTGCTAAGGGCTCTGCTCAGCCTAGTAAGTCTTATTATTTATTGTTATTATTTCCCGAATGTTGGGTTTTATGATTGTTGTGGGCTTAGGGTAGAATCTTGGGGTATCGGAATGTTGGTGCTGGGTTCCAGGATGGGAGATGCTGCCTGGAGGCTGGTGTTGCGGTGAAAAATAAAGTTTCTCTGACACCCTTACCTGCCGTATTCCTTCTACGTGGCGATGAGGACGGAATACAAACCCACTCATGCAAAGCACAATGAATTCATTTGTTGTTTCATTACTGTTATCCCTGCATTAACTTTTTTTCCCTTATATTACGTGGTTTTCTTGTTCGGTAGCTGACTTTTTCCGGTCTCTAGTCTCTAGTTCAGTTATTTTCTGCTTTGTTGGTAATATTTCCCTCACTCCTATATATCTTGTGGTACTGTAAGAGTAAGACTAAGAATAACACATTTTTGGAAACCTACTGTCTAGTTTGCAGTTCCAAGTAAGCTATTTATATAAATAATATTCACTGTGTATATTTGTTGAGAAGGCTTTCTTTTTCCTGACAGTTGATTTCACGAGAGAGTGGCCATGGTCATGGACCCCCCCCCAATGTTGTGTGCTGTGTCATTGATTTATACAGTATACCAGCAGTTTTCCATGACAGTGCAGCACAGTGGGAAAAAATGTATGAGGTCCCACTCCCATTGTTCTTGCCAATCAACAGAATATTTCTTTCATTGACCGTTATTCCACCCCTGGCTTGTCTAACATGGTCAACTGACCAAATGCCCAGAGTAATATTTTTTTTAGAAGATACTACAGTGCTAACTGAACTGAAGTCATGTATTGCTGTTGTATTTTTTTGATTGAAAAAATTAAGGGGACGTCTATTTGGCATCTAAAATATTATGTCTAATGTTTTATTCTAGCCACACAGACCACCAGTGATGCCGGCTCAAGTAGTGCCACTGCAGGAGGAGACTCAGTTGGAGGTAAAGAAGCGGCGGCAGGGACGGGCACTGGTAAGTCACATAATTGCTTGCTTATTAACAATTACTATTACACTCACTAGCTAGTACCAAGGTGTTGTCAACTAGTGACCCTGCAGCCTTACCAGCTGCAGCAGTGGTTGAGTTATTATGGCCTCTTCTATCTGCAACTCACCAAAAGCTCACATCATGAGCGTTGATGGCTTGAGGGAAACATGAAAGAACTGAAGGTTAAAAGAAAGGAAAATGGTATATGGGTAAAACAGTGCAGGGGTGGGTAAATCGATGGACGAAAGGATGGTTGGAAGAAAGGGTGGATCTTGAATGGATGGATAATGGATTGGAAATTTTGGTGAAAGACTGGATGAGAGAAAGTAAAGCTTAATCATGGTGGCCATGGGTGAATTAGAACGAAAAGATGAATGAATATTTGGATTGCTTGGATGAATAAGAAAGGCAGCTCTTCTCGTGGAGATGGGCATGCTGCTCACCTACTTTGCTTTCTTTGCTTATGTACGG
This sequence comes from Calotriton arnoldi, assembly GCA_963921515.1. Taxonomy (NCBI): domain Eukaryota; kingdom Metazoa; phylum Chordata; class Amphibia; order Caudata; family Salamandridae; genus Calotriton; species Calotriton arnoldi. The sequence continues at coordinate 323,526 of CAWUFW010013435.1, forward strand.
TTATCAAACTATGGTTCAAAGTGATGGGTATTTTGAACATTTTTGTTCTACTCGCTTGGCTCGCTGTATTTGTTAACCCCTTCGCTGCTAGGCCTTTTCCCCCCCCTGTGCTAAGCCTTTTTTTGGCTATTTGGGGTAGTTCGCGCTTAGGCCCCTGTAACTTTTTGACCACATAAGGTATCCATGCCAAATTTGCGTCCTTTTCTTCCAACATCATGGGGATTCTAAAGGTACCCAGGGTTTGTAGATTCCCCTGGAGGGGACCCAGAAATTAGCCAAAATACAGCTAAATTTTGTTTTGTTTTTGGAAAAATGGGAAAAAAGTGCTGCTAATGAAAGCGTCTGTTTTTTTCCCTGCAAATGGTATCAACAAAGGGTTTGTGGGGCTGAAATAACCATTTTCCCAGATTTCAGGGACTGACAGACTTTTGTCAGGAAACCAACATTTTTTACACAGTTTTGGCATTTCACTGGAACATAGCCTATTTTTGCTATTTTTTGTGCTTTCAACCTTCTTCCAGTTAATGGTAGAAATGGGTATGAAAGCAATAATGGACCCTGGAAAGCTATACATTTTTAAAATGTAGATAAAATTCTGAATTCAGCAAGGGGTCATTTGTGTAGATCCATCAAGGTTTCTTTATAGAAACTAACAATTGAATATAGGAAAAATTGAAAATGAGTTGAAAAAACAGCCATTTGTGCCAACGTTTTCACCTGTAACTTCTTCTAATTATGACAGATGTTTGAAAGCAATATACCGTTACATCCGCTGGACCTTTCTGGTTGTGGGGATATATAGGACTTGTAGGTTCACCAAGAACCCGACGAACCCAGAGCCAATAACTGAGCAGCATCTTGCAATGGTTTTTTATTATGTACCGGGTATTTAGCAATTAATTTGGAAAAATATATACAGTGAAAAATCGGGATGAAAGACACCTATATATTTCTGAAATTGGAACAAAATATAGAGTTTAGAAACAGTAGCTATTTGCAGATTTCCGAAATTGTGAGTACCCATACTAGCATGAGAATTAAAGGACATTTTTCAAAGGGACTTTAAAAATACATTTTAGCCATTTCTGCATTGGACACACACACAAGTGAGGTATTATTTTACTCGGGAGACTAAGGAGAATGCTGTGGGGTAGGACATTTGTGCCGGCACGGTGATTCCACACAAAAATATGTGGAAGATGTGTTTTTTTCTGCTAAATTTGAGGTTTGCAAGGGATTCTGGGTAGGAAAATGTTGGAAGATCCACGGAAGCCATACCTCGCTGGACTCCCCCGGGTGTCTAGATTTCAGAAATGTGTGGGTTTGGTAGGTTTCCCAAGATGGCAGCCGACCCAGGGCCAAAAACGCAGGTGACTCCCCTTGCAAAACCAGGTTGTTTTGTGATAGGTCATTTTGATGTCTCCTCAATACGTTTTGGGCCCTTGCCTGTCGCGGGTAATTGACCCAACCCGCGTGAGTGAGGTACCATTTTTATCGGGAGACCTGGGGGAACGCTGGGTGGTAGGAAATTTGTGGATCCATGCAGATTCCTGAACTTTCCCACACGGAAATTTGAGAAAAATTTGATTTTTTCAGCTAAATTTGAGGTTTGCAGGGGATTCTGAGTAGGAAAACGTTAGGGGGGCCCACACAAGCCATACCCCGCTGGGCTACCCCTGGTGTCTAGTTTTCAGAAATTTGTGGGTTTGGTAGGTTTCCCAAGATGGCCGCCGAGCCCGGGGCCAAAAACCCAGGTGACCGCCCCTGCAAAACCAGGTTGTTTTGTGATAGGTAATTTTGATGTCTCCACAATTCGTTTTGGGCCCTTTCCTGTCGCGGGTACTTGACCCACCCACAAGAGTGAGGTACAGTTTTTATCGGGACACCTGGGGGAACGCTGGGTGGTAGGAAATTTGTGTCAGTCCAGTGATCCTACAACTTTTCCACACACAAATTTGAGAAAATGTGATTTTTTTCATCAAAATATGAGGTTTGCAGGGGATTCTGTGTAGGGAAACTTTGGGGGATCCACGCAAGCCATACCTTCCTGGACTCCCCTGGGTCTCTAGTTTTCAGAAATGTGTGGGTTTGGTAGGTTTCCCTAGATTGCTGCCGACCCCGGGACCAAAAACGCAGATGCCCCCTATGTATCCGAAAATGACCTGGTTTTGCAAGGGGGGTCACATGAATTTTTGGTCTCAGGCTTGGCGGCCATCTAGGGAAACCTACCAAAACCACACATTTCTGAAAACTAGAGACCCGGGGGAGTCCAGGAAGGTATGGCTTGTGTGGATCCCCCAACGTTTCCCTACCCAGAATCCCCTGCAAACCTAACATTTTGATGAAAAAATCATATTTTTCTCAAATTTCTGTGTGGGAAAGTTGTAGGATCACCGGGCTGACACAAATTTCCTACCACCCAGCGTTCCCCCAGGTCTCTCGATAAAAATGGTACCTCACGTTTGTGGGTGGGTCAAGTACCCGTGACAGGCAAGGGCCCAAAACGTATTGTGGAGACATCAAAATTACCTATCACAAAACGATCTGCTTTTGCAAGTGGGGGTCACATGAGTTTTTGTTCCCGGGCTTGGCGGCATCTAGGAAACCTACCAAACCCACACATTTCTGAAAACTAGAGACCTGGGGGAGTTCAGGGAGGTATGGCTTGCGTGGATCCCCCAACGTTTCCCTACCCAGAATCCCCTGCAAACCTCAAATTTTGATGAAAAAATCAAATTTTTCTCAAATTTCTGTGTGGGAAAGTTGTAGGATCACTGGGCTGACACAAATTTCCTACCACCCAGTGTTCCCCCAGGTCTCCCTATAAAAATGGTACCTCACTCTTGTGGGTGGGTCAAGTACCCGCGACAGGCAATGGCCAAAAACGTATTGTGGAGACTTCAAAATGACCTATCATAAAACGACCTGGTTTTGCCGGGGGGCACCTGGGTTTGGGGCCCTGGGCTTGCGGCCATCTAGGGAAACCTACCAAACCCACACATTTCTGAAAACTAGACACCCTGGGGAGTCCAGTGAGGTATGGCTTGCGTTGATCCCCCAACGTTTCCCTACCCAGAATCCCCTGCAAACCTCAAATTTAGCTGAAAAAATCACTTTTTCCATACATTTTTGTGTGGCATCACCGTGTCGGCACAAATGTCCTACCACCCATCGTTCCCCTTGTTCTCCCGAGTAAAATGATACCTCACTTGTATGGGTGGGCCATAGGCCTGTGACTGGGAAGAGCCAAAAACATAGGGATTAAAATTATAGCACCGCAAATTCTAAGCGCTACACTTTTTTAAAAATACGGTTTTAGCAGATTCTGCATTGGACAGCCACACAAGTGAGGTATCATTTTACTCGGTAGACCAAGGGGAACGCAACGTGGTAGGACATTTGTGCGTCACAGTGATCCCACACAAAAATGTGTGGAAAAAGTGCTTTTTTCAGCTAAATTTGCGGTTTGCCATACCTCACTAGACTCCCCAGGGTGTCTAGTTTTCAGAAATGTGTGGGTTTGGTAGGTTTCCCAAGATGGCCGCAAGCCCCAGGCCAAAAAACCAGGTCCCCCCCTGCAAAACCAGGTAGTTTTATGATAGGTAATTTTGAAGACTCCACAGTACGATTTGGGCCATTTCCTGTTGCAGCCACTATGTCTACCCACACAAGTGAGGTACCACTTTTATCAGGAGACCTGGGGGAACGCTAGGTGGTAGGAAATTAGTGTCAGCCCGGTGATCTTACAACTTTTCCACACAGAAAAGTGAGTAAAATTTGATTTTTTTCAGCTAAATTTGAGGTTTGCAGGGGATTCTGGGTAGAGAATCGTTGGGGGATCCACGCAAGCCATACCTCACTGGACTCCCCAGGGTGTCTAGTTTTCAGAAATGTGTGGGTTTGGTAGGTTTCCCTAGATGGCTGCTGAGCCCGGGGCCAAAAACCCAGGTGCCCCCACTTGCAAAACCAGGTCGTTTTGTGATAGGTAATTTTGATGTCTCCACAATACGTTTTGGACCCTTGCCTGTCGCGGGTACTTGACCCACCCACACAAGTGAGGTACCATTTTTAACGGTAGACTTTGGAGAATGCGGGGTGCGAGGAAGTTTGTGGTCCCACGCAGATTCCAGAACTTTCCATCACAGAAATGTGGTGAAAATGTGTTTTTTTTACAAAGTTTGAGGTTTGCAAGGGATTCTGGGTAACAGAACCGAGTGAGAGCCACACAAGCCACACCATCCTGGATTTCCCTGGGTGTCTAGTTTTCAAAAATGTATAGGTTTGCTAGGTTTCCTTGGGTGCCAGCTGCGCTAGGACCCAAAATCCAGAGGTAGGCACATTCCGCAAAAAAGTCTGTGCCTAGTGGGCTTTCTGCCTCCTGCGGAGGGGGGAAATCAGGGGCTATTGCCCCGATATGCCCCCAAGGGGGGGCAGAAAGACTGTGGCTATTTTGTTTGGGTGGGTGGGGACATTGGGGTACCCATTCTGGGCAGCCCCCACTCCTATGTATAAAAAAAGCCAGCATAATCGCTGGCGCCTCAGGGGCTACTGCCTCCATCTGCCTCCTGGGAGGACAGAAAGACAGTGTGTGGTGTTCTCACCTCTCTGCCTTGTTTATATGAGCCTATGTCATGTTACAATCTTATGCATGTAATAAAGAATTTTAAGTATGTAATGATTGTTCCATGTAGAACTAGTGGTAACTAGGACAGAGTGTCAATTTATGCCTCTGCCTGCCAGCTGATGGATGGGATCTTCTTTTAATGAATAAACCTACAACAACAGCCTTCCTGAATCCAGACTTTCATTTATGGAATGCTTCACTGGCGTAGTCGGCAGGATACAGAAGAAGATCCTAACACAAGGAGTTGGTGAGAGATAACCTGTGTTTCTTAAAGGTTTCCTCAAACTGTCATTTAAATTTACAACTTAAAGATTTATCAGAGCGCTCGTGGGTGTTTGAGAAAATAAAACCCTGCTCTGTTTGCTAATCTCAAGATTAACTTTATGGAGTATTGGCACAGGATTAATTTTGATGGAATATTGGTTCGGCAGTGTTAACTTCAAGTTGTTAAGTTTCATGGAAGTTTCAATTTAAAATCTGGGATTGGGAGCATTGCCGCATGTTTTCTCCTTCTCTTTATACTATTTGGTTTGGGAGATTTGTTATCGATGTGGGCTCATCCCGTGGGCGTATGTTATTTGATGAAATTTGACAGGGCATTGGTTCGCTTGGCTTGAACAGAGTTGCGCGAGCAGAATTAAAAAGAAAACTTGTTTCTGCCCCGTGACTCAGAGAACGTGCAACTTACTTGGTTCGCGTCTTGCTTCTTCATTCCATGCCTTCATTGTTCTGGGGAAAGAGTCGTCATCAGGGCTACGTCGCACGTCTGTACGTAACGTGTGCGTAGCGGCCATTTTGGATCCTTTCAACACTACCTGGTGTTGCTTGGTAACTGCTATCGTTTCTGTGGCGTTTCCTGGCAACGTTGAAGACGCTGCGCGTTACTTCAGTGACGCGCACACTATTTTTGTGTTTAAAGCCTTCGTGTTCATTCAGTGTCGCACACACTGTCATTTTGCCCTCATCTCTGTGGGTTTCCTGGAAACATTTAAGACGCTGTGCGTTACTTCACTGACGCGCACACTATCTTTGTGTTATAAAGCTTTCGTGTTCATTCAGTGACGCGCACACTGTCATCTTTTCAAGGTTTCAAATAGTATTTTTGTGATGCGCTCATCATAAACTCTGCGAGCCAATTCAGTGATGCACACACTTGTGCCGGGCTCATTAGTTTTCAATTACTTTGGTGACACACACAAGAAAATATTGCGTGTTACTCAGTGATGCGCACACTGTGATTTGTTTAACACTTTGAGATTCTTCAAAACTATAGTGCTTACACTTATTTGGTTACAAGCTGCATGTTTCTTTTATTTCTTAAGGGACTTGCTAATCATCTCTTGAATGTTTAACAAAAATTGCAATGCATTATTAATATTTTGGTGATTTCTTTGCTGTTATCTCTCTCGTTTGACACATGACGCATGACATTCTGAGGTCTGTTTAGAATACTTGTCATTGTAATATATTGTACAAGGTCTACAACATGCAAAACGTTACTGCTGCTACTTTCTTTTTATCCAGTCCAGGAGTTTCTCCCATACAATGGAAAAAATGGAAAGTAGTATTTGAAAGATATGCTAGAGTCTGTGGTCCTTTTCTCAGCGCAGAGAGAAAATCTTCTTTGCTTCTCCATTGCTTAGGATCAGAGGGGCAAGATGTTTATGACCATCTACCTGATCTCTCTCCAGAGGAGGCTAGGGATCTTGATGATTATGAAATCTGTGTAAAGAAACTTGATAAACACTATTTGCCTAAGGTGAGCACTATTCTGGAAAGATACCAATTTCCAAAGAGGATGCAAGGAGATGAAGAAACTGTTGAGGGCTATGTGACTCATTTAAGGAAGCTCGCCTCTTCGTGCAAGTTTGATAATTTGTGTAATGAACGCATTCGTGATCAGTTCATGTTTGGATGAAACATGGAGAAGGTTAGAGAAGAACTTTGGTTACGTGATGAACCTACCATAGATGAGGTTCTCACTGTAGCCAAAAGAATTGAACACTCTTTGAAATGTGTTGCAGTGATAAAAAAGGACAGTGAGAAGGATTCTATGGTGCATGTTGTTAAAAACAAAAAACAAAAAGTGGTTGAAAAAGGTAAAAGTACTCCTTCTGTTGATAGAGAGGAATTTAAAGGAAAACTGATTGAGCGAAGATGCTACAGATGTGGTAAACTGGGTCATCTCGCAAATGACAAGAAATGCCCAGCATTGAGTCAAATCTGTACTAGATGCAAAAGAAAAAGTCACTCTTCTTTTATGTGCAAAAGCAAACCACTTCCTAGAGTTAAAAAAGTTGAGGTTTATGAAGGCGAAAATGCAGAAACAAGTCCTGATGATTTTGAGTGTGGACAAATTGTTGTTTAAGTTCAAAGTGGATCTTGCAAAAAATCTTGTCCTTTTGATAGTATTACTGTCGAAGGGGAAAGCACCAGAGTTTTGTTTGATTCCGGTGCCAAGATAACTATTGTTTCTAATGAATTTTATCTTAACAAGTTAAAAAACAAGATTTCACTTACGAAACCCGATATTATACCCTTAGCGTATGGGGGTGAGCCCATCAAGTTGCATGGGTATTTTGTTGGTCTCATTGAATACAAAAACAGATTGGTATCAGGTAAGATTTATGTTCCAAAGAAAGGAGATAGTATTATTAGTTGGATTCACCAGGGTGATTTAGGCGTGTTCCTTGATCCCAATGCTGATCCTCCGATTCAAATTAGAGATAAGGTGTGCTCTGTGGTACATTCTGGTCACAATGAATTTATACATAAAATAAAGGAAGAATTTACCAGTGTTTTCAGGGAAGAATTGGGGTGTTTGAAAGGATATCAACATAAAATAAGATTGAAGGACAATGCTGCACCTGTATGTTGCAAGGTGAGAAGTGTACCCCTCTCAGTGAGGGATGATATGGAAAAAGAGATTAGTAAACTAAAAAATTGGGGAATCATTGAGGAAGTGGAAGGTACCGAATGGTTGGCCCCAGTAGTTGCTGCCAGAAAATACAATGGCGATTTACGCTTATGCATCGACTTGAGGCAATTAAATAAGTGTGTGGTAGTGGATCGTTATCCCTTACCAAACATTACAGAATTATTGGTTCTCCTTGGTGGGGCGAAGGTATTTAGCACAATCGACCTCACTTCTGCCCATCATCAGATTGAGCTAGAGGAATCGTGTAGGGATTTCACATCATTTATAAAGCCGTTTGGGACATTCAGATTTATTCGGATGCCATTTGGGTTGGTTTCAGCCTCGTCTGTATTCCAACGAGTCATGGAAAATGTCCTCAAAGACCTTATGGGAGTATGTGTCTATCAAGATGATATTCTCGTATTTGGTGATAAGGATGATGAACATGATTCTAGATTAAGATTGGTTTTTAAAAAACTGTGTGAACACAATCTCACTATCAAATTGGAAAAATGTAAGTTTAGAGCTGAATCCATAAATTATTTGGGTCACAATATAACTGGTGATGGTGTCAGACCTAAAAGTGATTTGGTTAATACCATTCAAAATATGAGTTCTCCCACTAACAAGAGTGAATTGATGAAATTCTTAGGAATGGTGGAATATTACGCCAAATTTGTGAAAGGTTTTGCAGATTCCACTGTAAGCATGAGGTGTCTGTTACGCAAAGGTGTTGATTTTGTGTGGTCGGAACTTTGTGAAAGAGAATTCATTAGTATTAAAGAAAAGTTGAATGGTGCTCCTTCCCTTAGGAGTTATGATCCCACTATTAAACCTATTCTTATCACTGATGCCAGTGAGAAAGGATTGGGTGCAGTTTTGCAGCAACACGGTCCATCTGGTTTGCAAACTGTCATGTTTCTGTCTCGCAGTTTGAGGGATGCCGAGACACGATATTCTGTTGTGGAAAGAGAATCCCTTGCCGTATTTCCGGCCATAACAAAATTAAAGAAATTTTTGTGTCGAGTTAACTTTGAGGTACGTACTGATCACAAGCCGTTAGTGGAAATATTTAATAAAAAGGGACTTGATTTGATTTCAAGTAGAATTACAAAGTGGGTCATTGCTCTCCAAGAGTATTCTTTTTCTCTTAAATATATACAAGGAGTTGACAATGGGGTTGCTGATGTTTTGTCGCGTCTTGTCCCCAGAGAAGCTATTCAAGAGGAGGAATCTGATGAAGAACTTGATGAATGGGTGTGTGTAGTGGATCATGATGTAATTTCTGAAAAGAGGTGGAGTGAGGAGTTAGCAATTGACTCCACATTAACTGAGGTTATGTCACTGGTTCGAAAGGGTTGGACAAACAGTAAGGTTGGATCTGAACTTACAAAGCCATATTGGAAAATGCGGAATGAATTGTCAGTTGTAAATGGTTTGTTGTTTAGAGGTACAAGATTGGTTCCTCCCAGTTGTCTTAGAGGAGAATTGGTGGATTTAGTTCACTCTGCTCATACAGGTCTTACTAAAAGCAAAGAGAGACTGCGCATGTCGTATTGATGGCCTGGCATGGACAAGTTTGTTGAGCGGGTGGTGCGGGACTGTGTTCCTTGCACATTGAGTGATGAATCCAAGTGTTCTCGGGTGCAACCCAAGATTGTAAGAAGGCGTCCCTCAAGTCCTTGGCAGGACATTGCTTTGGATATTCTTGGACCCATACACAGTAATGGTTCACAAATATTTCTCTTGGTTATAATTGATATGTATTCTCGTTGGCCTGAAGTTTTTTTCTTATCAGTTATAGATACAACACATGTCATTAAATGTTTGAGAGAGTTGTTTGCCAAGGAAGGTATGACTGAATCTATTTTGACTGATAATGGGGTACAACTGACTTCAAGAGAAATGGAAGAATGTTTGTCTTCAAGAGGAATTGTGCATAAAACTTGTGCTCTCTATCATCCTGAATCAAATGGAATGGTGGAGAGATTCAACAGAGTACTTAAGGAGATGATTACTTTAGCAAAGTCGTTGTCATTGGACTGGAAAAATGAGGTTCTTAAAAAAGTGGAGGAGTATACATTATCTCCTCATGGCACCACTGGGAAAAGTCCTTTTATATTATTGAGGGGTAGAGTGCCGAATACTTGTCTAGAACCTTCTTGGGTCAACAAATATGAACTGGCCAAGGGAAAGGAAAGTGTGTGTAATAGCAGTGAAGTACAAAAGAGGGAAGAAATAAAAGCTAATGAAAGGAAAAAATACTTTGATTCAAAGAAAGCTGTAAAAAGAATTGAAGTAAAGGTTGGTGATTGGGTCATGATCAAACGTCCCGGTCTTTGCAGTAATTCTATTTCCAAATTCATGAAACCTACCATGGTTATTAAAGTCTTTAAAAACGCTATTAGAACGCAAGATCATCGCATTTGGAACCTAAATAGAGTTGTGATTGTTAGAGGAAAAACAGATGGAAGATTAAATGCAAATTTGGGTGATGTTAGTAATACACCTGTTTGTCCTTCTTCTATGATGGAGAAAGAAACTAATATTCAGCGTTCCTCTAGGATTGTTAAACGCCCTGCACATTTTAATGATTATATTTGATTTGATTTGATTTTCTTTTGGTTTGATTTGTTGAGGAAGGGAGGTGTGTGGTGTTCTCACCTCTCTGCCTTGTTTATATGAGCTTATGTCATGTTAGAATCTTATGCATGTAATAAAGAATTTTAAGTATGTAATGATTGTTCCATGTAGAACTAGTGGTAACTAGGACAGAGTGTCAGTTTATGCCTCTGCCTGCCAGCTGATGGATGGGATCTTCTTTTAATGAATAAACCTACAACAACAGCCTTCCTGAATCCAGACTTTCATTTATGGAATGCTTCACAGTGGCATCTTTTTTGGGGGGTGGGGGCATTGGCATTCCCATTCTGGGCAGCCCCCACCCCTGAATTTTGAAATACATTTACCCCTGGTGCCTAGTGGGCTTTCTGCCCCCCCGATGGGGCAGATAAGGGGCTATTGCCCCCAACTGCCTCCGGGGGGGCAGAAAGACTGTGGTAATCTTTTGGGGGTGGGGGCATTGGCATGCCCATTCTGGGCAGCCCCCACGCCTACGTTTAAAAAAAACAAGTCCCTGGTGCCTAGTCGGCTTTCTGCCCCCCCGGGGGGGCAGATAAGGGGCTATTGCCCCATCTGCCTCCCAGGAGGGGCAGAAAGACTGTAGCATTTTTTTTCTGGGTGGGGGTATTTGCATGCCCATTCTGGGCAGCCCCCAGCCCTACGTATATATAAATAAAATCCCTGGGGCCTAATGGGCTTTCTGCCCGCCCGGGGGCAGATCTGGGGCTATTGCAGTCACCATCACCTCATCAGATCCGCCAAAAGGGCTTCACTCAAAGACCGCCTAGACAACAATGCACACAACAGCAAAGAGCTCTTCAACATTGTGAAGGAACTCTCCAACCCCAGCTCCAACACCAACGACATCCAGCCGTCGCGAGACCTGTGCGACTCACTGGCCACCTTCTTCCACCGCAAAATCGCCGACATCCACGACAGCTTCAACACCACGACCGCCCCGGCAACCACCGAGACCACTGCCCCCACAACCACCAACCGCCTGCTCTCCTGGACCAACATCAACGACGAGGACACCAGCGAGATCATGAACACCATCCACTCCGGTTCACCGCTAGACCCGTGCCCTCACCACATCTTCAACAAAGCCAGTACAGCCATCGCGCCCCATCTCCGGAAAATAATCAACATCTCCTTCGAGACAGCAACCTTCCCGGAAAGCTGGAAGCACGCCGAGATCACCGCCTTACTCAAGAAACCCAAGGCAGACCCCAAGGACCTCAAGAACTTCCGACCCATCTCTCTGCTCCCGTTCCCCGCGAAGGTCACCGAGAAAATCGTCAACAAACAACTGACCCGCTACCTCGAGGAGAACAACATCCTGGACCCTTCCCAGTCCGGCTTCCGCAGCAACCACAGCACCGAAACCGCCCTCATCGCCGCCACCGATGACATCAGGACCCTGCTAGACAACGGAGAAACAGCAGCCCTCATCCTCCTGGACCTATCAGCCGCCTTCGACACGGTCTGCCACCACACACTACGAACACGCCTTCACGACGCCTGGGATCCAAGAGAAGGCCCTGGACTGGACCACATCCTTCCTTTCCGGCAGAACACAAAGCGTCCGCCTCGCCCCCTTCCGATCCAAGGCCACCAAGATCATCTGCGGCGTACCCCAAGGCTCCTCCCTCAGCCCAACGCTGTTCAACATCTACATGGCACCCCTCGCCCACGTCGCCCGACAGCACAACCTCAACATCATCTCCTATGCCGACGACACCCAGCTGATCCTCTCCCTCACCAAAGACCCTCACACCGCCAAAGCCCACCTCCACGAAGGAATGAAGGCCGTCGCCGAATGGATGAGGACCAGCCGCCTGAAGCTGAACTCGGACAAGACGGAGGTCCTCATCCTTGGTTCCAACCCTTCAGCCTGGGACGACTCCTGGTGGCCAACATCACTGGGAACAGCCCCGCCACCCACCGACCACGTACGCAACCTAGGGGTCATCCTCGACCCCACCCTCTCCATGACTAAGCAGGTCAACGCCGTTTCCTCATCCTGCTTCAACATCCTCCGAATGCTCCGCAGGATCTTCAAGTGGATCCCCACCGAAACAAGAAAAACAGTCACCCAGGCCCTCGTCACCAGCAGGCTGGACTACGGAAACGCCCTCTACGCGGGAACGACGGCTAAGCTCCTGAGACGGCTGCAACGCATCCAGAACGCCTCTGCGTCTTATCCTCGACATCCCCCGACGCAGCCACATCACACCCCACCTGAGAGACCTGCACTGGCTCCCTGTCAACAAGAGGATAACCTTCAAGCTCCTCACCCACGCACACAAAGCACTCCACAACTCCGGACCAGCCTACCTCAACAGATGACTCAGCTTCTACACCCCCACCCGCCAGCTCCGCTCGACCAGCCTCGCCCTCGCCACAGTCCCCCGCATCCGGAAAGCGACCGCCGGCGGCAGATCCTTCTCCCACCTCGCCGCCAAGACCTGGAACACCCTCCCCACCAACCTCCGACAGACCCAAGACCTACTGGCCTTCAGAAGACTCCTCAAGACCTGGCTCTTCGATCAGTAGCAGCACCACCCCCCTTCCCCCAGCGCCTTGAGACCCTCGCGGGTATGTAGTGCGCTTTATAAGTGACATGATTGATTGATTGATTGATTGATTACCTCCTGGGGGGGCAGAAAGTCTTATTCCTTCTTTGGGGGGGTAGGGTGGGGGCTTTGGCGTGCCCATTCTGGGCAGCCCCCACCCCTGGCCTATAAAAAAAATCCCTGGCATCTAGGGTGCTTTCTGCCCTCCCGGGGGGGGCAGAAAGGCTGTCTGGCAAAATTAAAATGGGGGAGCAAAGGCCCTTGCCCAAGGGGCCGCTCCCCCCTCCCCCCTCCCTGGTGGCTAGTGGGTGGATCCCCAAGCAGGGATCCACTAGGGAAAGGTACCATTGGAAAGGGGAGATTCTCCCCTTTCCAACGATACCTCTCCCAAGTGTTTCGGTGCTCGGGCGGCTGAGATAGCCCCACGAGCACCGAAACACTGAAACTGAAACTAAGTTTCAGTTTCGTTCTCAATGTATTGACGACAGCGCGCCATGCGCGCGATCGTCATTAGATTGAAAATGAGCAAAGGGCCTCGGGAGGTTGGGGAAGCTCTTCCCCACCTCCCGAGGCCCCAAAACAAAAATGGAAATCCCTCTGCTGTTTGCAGCAGAGGGATTTCATGCCCCTGTCCTCATGACGGAATGGTTCCGTCATGAGCACAGGAGCACTGGTGCTCATGACGGAACCATTCCGTCATGAGCACCGAAGGGGTTAAGTGAGGCAGATGTATCCCACCCAGCATTCATCACCCCCCCTCCCACCTATGACCGAAGTGCAGTATGGTTCGATTAGAGACTGCATTGTTGGCTGTGCAAATTGCATCTGCTTCAGTTAATGCAGCATGTACAAAGTTTTCCATGCATTGCAAACTGATTACACAAGGTGTGTTTCCCTTCACCCACTCAGTCACCTCTTAGTACTTCATTCCTTTATTTTTTCCTAAGTTCTTCCGTCCCAGCCTACCAAAAAATTGAATAATCCATTCTTGGCATGTGCATATTTGATTTTATAGCCATGTGAAGAGATTCCAAAATATATTTAATGGTTTCCATTAACAGATTTATTTTATGCCTGTTTAGATATTTCAACTTCAGTCGACTAGTAGAGTGACTGAATAAGCCAAAGATAATGAATCGATGATCAGTGTTGTGATTCCTCTATTCTACATCAAAAGCTTCATCCGACCCGCCTAATCCCTCAAATCTACGCTGCGCTAGAGTCGAGTCAAGTTTCCTTTCCTTACTGCCCCCACAAAGGAATCTGTTGGAAATAAAATGTGGTGGTGGGCGATGCCAGGGAGCAAAGTGGGAGTAAGTGCATGATTTGATGTCAAGTTTGGCATATGGGATATGTTGTGATCAACATACCAAATACAATCTTTATAGCCCGTTAGTTTCCCTCTAGTGCAGTGCATAGTTTTCCCCAGCGTCTACTTATGGCAGACAGGATAATAAGATCCGCATTTCATATGTGGGGTGTGTGACATAGTATCTTATTTATTATTCATCTGCCTCTTTGGAGTCAGGGTAGAAAGAGAAAGGCATTCAGAGAAGAGCAGGGCCATTAGAATTAAAAATAGATAATTGTCAACTACATCTGCCCCAGCTGCAGACAGTAGCAAGATACCCGATGCGCTGACTACCAATGAGCATGGCTCCATTAATTTAGCAAAATACATTACTTGTACTCCATAGTGCATAATGCTTTTCTCATTAATGAGAGGTCACTTATTTTTTCACTCAAAGTGCCCGTTTAGTTACTTGAGAACTGGAAAAGCATTTAGAAGAAATAAAAATCACAGTTTTTTTAATCCGGTGTTCTTATTCTGCCTTAATACTTTTCTGCCAAACCGTCAGTGCTTTTTATGCGAGACATTTGTGGGTAAGAATAAAATTGGCCTTGTGACTCTCCTAATCATAATCACATCAAATTCCAATGGCCCGAGGGGACCAGCAATGTACTGCTACTGTGTCACCAACTAATTTCAAACAATTGCTTGCACAGAGCATTATTTACAATTTGTCTTTTTTTTCTTTTTGTTTTTCTCAGCATAGCTACTCCTGCTGGTCCACCCGTAGCACGCAACACTAAGAGGCAGGAGATAGCGGCCCATCTGTGGCAGCGGAGGCTGGAACATATTCTGCAGGAATACCGGTGGCTGGTTATCCTGGAGGAAGAAGAGGCAAATGCTGCCACTCATTCTCAGCTGGGCCCCAGTGCATCCAGTCCCCCTCAGCTTCAAGCCTACCAGCCATCACATCGCTAGCTGACAGCAACTGCTGCTGCCACTTCCCACTGTGACAACAGCAGTCCATCACTGCGGCGCATCCTGCAGCGGCTGGACACTATAGAGAGCCAGCTCACCATGATGGAGCAGAGCCTGCACCAGCTCTGGACCCAAATACAGAATGCCCTCTTCTAGCCCTTTTTTCAAATTTTTTGTTTTGATTGGAGAGACTTCTTGTTGTGGGTGGGAAGGGTGGGAATGGAGTTGGGAGTGAGTTTTTTTATTCATTGGACATTTCAGATTTTTGGACATTGGTGGTTGGGTCTGTTTGTTTGGGGAGAGGGGTGGGCCTGCTGTGGATGGAGAGGGTGGGTTGGTTTGTAAAAAAAAACTAAAGGAGAAACTTATTATATTTTATCGAAATGTGTGCCTGAAGTAGTTTGTTTTACTTTTACTGTGCACTGCTGCCTTTAGTTTTTACGCAGCCTGTTTATGTGCTTGTAAGAGCTTGGTTATAGAGTTATACCTCTCTAACTATCTTGGCCATTAGGGGGATGCTGCCATGGCCAATATTGTCTACAACAACGTAGATAAACGATTACTTGCAGCAGCAGTTAGTTACTTACTAACTTAACTAGTTCACTTCACTCCATAGTTGTCTTACCTGAATATAGATGAAGCAATAACAGGGAAGGCATCACAACTTCACAAGCGAGGTCCCACTTCCACCCAGGTGAGCTCCAACTGTAGGATTATTCGGAAGGATTATCCATTGCAGGCAACTAAATAGAAATAAAAATACTGAGTTTGTAGAGTTTTATGATGTCAAAGCTTTACAAATAATTGAAACCAGACTACTACATGATGACACAACAAGAATTTCTGATGGTGATAAAATAACAAAAAACAGCAATAGTAGTATCTTGAGCAATGGGGAGCTACTAGTAGTAACTTACGAAATCCTCAAGTCATAAAACATTGACTCAAAGTCTGGAGTAAACAAGCTTAGTTTAGGCGTTTACGATTACGCAACATGGCCTGAATGATGATGCTGACGACTGATGTTCTTCGTTCTATATCTAAAATATGGATCACTTTTATGTGCAGGTGGGTAAATGGGGCCAGTGTGGGCTTTGCTTAGAAGATCCTGCTCTTAGTTGGTGTTGCTTTCACCACATCTGCCCCACCAAGTGTGTGATCCATTGATGGCATATATTAAGCCACACTTCAATAAATCACGCAGCCCGTGGTAAGAGGGTTAGGGGTTTGATGAATGGATGGGATAGGAGATTTGGGGAAAGGTTTGACAAAGACAAACACTACACAAAGACAACATTCATCTGGGCAATGAGCAGCACATCATTCATCATCAATCTGTTTTGGGAGGAAAAGAAGGAATGAGTATGACACAGTACAATTAACTACATTGCAAATAGTCCTTCTGCCCCTGAGAACCAAGTTATCAGATATCTAAATGTTCTGTCTTCTAGGATGGGAGTGAACGCATCTACCCAGTTCTCCAAACATGATTTTTAAAAGAAAAATTATACTGTATTGCAAAATTAGGTGGTGCATCTGTATTCTCCTATGTGACGTCCATCACTCTTGGGTGCCTGTCTGGACTGGTTCGGTAGGTAAGCAGGCATGTTGAGCTCAGCATTCACCTTTCTTGCAGGAGACTAAAAGACCTGCACCTGCAGATTGTAAAACAGAAACTGTATTTTAGAGTCAAAGAGAAGGACAGTAGGAATGTAAGAGGAGTGTATCAAGAAGACTCAGAGGCAGAACAGAAAAAAACAAGAGGGAGACTCACTTTTGCCACTAGTGCAACACACACACACACAGCAGCATTTCACAAATCAATGCACCTCTCTCCATTCTGCATAGCTGAGTACTAGGCCTCAGACTCACCTTTGAAGTCAATAACTTCTTCCTTCTACTTGCTGTTGAGTTAGTCCCGCAGCTCCCACCATGAGTTCTTCGATCCTCCTCCTGACTCTAATATCTCCGTCCCAGACCAGTCATGCCCCAAGCAAGCTAGACGTGTAGTGCACTTCTGTTGAAGAACAAGTAGGGAAACAGATTTACAGTATTTTGCATAGGTTTTTGTTTGTTACTAAAGTGACTGTTCTGGTCTCTAAAGAACCAGAAAAAAGGAGAGGACCCTGCAAGTTAATATGGCTAAGTGTGAAAGGGCCAATCACCTCAAGGGAAAAATGATCGACAATCATTCAGGCCCCGAACATTGCAAATCGCCGCAAGCAAGTTCCCAAATTACAGTTCAACACCCGCCCTTACTGCTTGCCACCACATGAATCATCAATCATTACTCACAATCACTCAATAATCAGATCACTCGTTGGTGCAATGGTTACCTGTTCGAATCCAAGCACAGTGGTAAGTACACTATCTCCCCTTTGATGAAAGCAACAGATTGGAATTTGGCGGTATTGTAAATAAAATGATCTCATGGGGCAGCCCTCCTAGAAGATGAAAAAACAGAAGGATCATAGGAGTGGATTGTACAGGTTAATTAATTTTTGCTAAGCAGAGTTTGTAAAGACCAATCACCTCCAGGGAAAAAATACTCGCCCATCATTCAGGCCCAAATGTTGCAAATCACCTCAAGCAAAATTCCCAAATCACAGTTCAACACCCTCCCTCACTGTCTGGTACCACATGAATCATCAATCATCACTCACACAAACGCTCACTCATCATTGCAATAGTTGTAGTTACCTCTTCCAATCCAAGTATGTGTAGGTTAGGGATACGGTTTTCATCTTTTGACGCAGGCAACACATTGGAATTTGGTATTGGCATTGTTGCAAATCATCGATATTCTGGGCAGCCCTGCTAGTGCTAAGTGATGCAAAAAAGGATAGGCATGGGAGGGGGCCAGCATTGTCGCCAATGTCATGAAGTAGGCTTTTTCAATGAACACTGGTCCAACTGTAATCCAGCCATATATGTGACTAAAAAATGGTAGGCCAGCATAAATCTGACACAAAAAAATAAAGTTCCACTAGCTTCTTTTTTTTTGCAAAGATAGTACTTCAACGAGAAATAATTAAAAAGTTCTATGGGGGCACAGGCAAACTCAGTCGGGGAAGTAGAGTTTTTCCTCAAACTCAGGTGGTTCATCCAGAAGTTGGTCAGTTAATACACTTAATTCTGGCCAATCATCCTCCTCCTCCTGTGCTGTTTCAGGAACAGTGTAATTGTGTGGTATGAAAAGTTTTGTTTTGATCATGGTCAATCTCTCCACGTTTTGAAGCAAGAGACTGGTCCTTCTCACTGTAACAAACGTGCCAGCTGCACTGAACACACGCTCAGCAGACACACTGGTAATAGGACAATCCAGATACTTTATTGCCAGGCTGCTGAGCTCTGGCCATTGGCGCATCTCTTCATAGCAATACATCAATGGGGTTTGATCCACATAGACCTCTTTTGGATCATCCAGAAAATCTTGGAACATCCTGTGGATGGTCATTGGTACTGCCACTTGCCCAACCTCTTTTGCCATCACCTCTGCACTGGACTTAAGCCCTGCCTATTGAAACCATACAATGCAGAGGTTGGGTCCTGTCCTTCTGTTGCTGTTATTGGTGGTGTTTTAGTTGATGGTGCTTTTGGCTGCTGTGAGACAAGAATACCCTCTCTGGGAGTTGAAGGCTGCACCCCAGAACTGCAGGGTGAGACTCTAAGTTCCAGCCGTCCTTCTTCCAAACCTCCGGCTTGCTCAACAATCCACCTCTTCTATTTTGAAACATCCCTTCAGAAAATGGAATGAAAGTGCGCAGAATATGTTTGTACCATGGATCAAGTAGTGTGGCACAGATGTACTCTTTTGACGCAATGATGTCATGCTGCAGCCTTGTATTACCAGCCAAGTGAAGAATTAAGCTCTCAACCAAGGCATGCGCTTCTATGTTTTCATTCACACCTGCGGGGGTGAACATTTCAGACACCTTCTTTACCTGGTCCTGTAGCAGATGCAACAACGGGATAGCTTGGCCCATCATACTGTCGTCCTTGCTAACTTCCAGTGTGAAAACCTCAAAAGGGAGTAGCATCTGCGTTGGGCATTTGGCTAGGCCCCATTTGACCCAATTCATGGTCATAGCTTTGCCAACTGCATCCCCTCCTCTTAGAATGAAACAGTCATTGATCTGTTTGTACTGCTCAAGCAGACATTGCAACATGTAATAGGTTATGTTCAGACATGTTGGCACCTCCTGTATCAGGGTTTTAACTGGTGCTCTATTAGTATGCTGAATAATCTGCAACTGCTACTGGGCTTTAAAAGAATGACTGAAATGAGTGCAGATTCTTCTGCAGGTGGTCAGTATGTTGTTTTTTTGAGAAACCCATGCACCACCAGGTTGATGCAATGGGCCAAACACAGGACCCTGAAATAGTCTCCGTCTGGCATGGCCTTGACTATGTTACTGTCATTGTCCATGGCAACAAATCCAATTCTGAGGCATCTGGGTTGCAGCCATTCATACACCTTGCTGTTAAATTCATACAAGATGTTTACAGCAGTTTGTGATTTCTCCATGGTGAACATGGCCACTGTTGCATGCCACTGAACGCTCTTAAAACTTTCTTCAAGGCCAGGACCTGAAGATATGTTTTGCTTTACCTCCCGCAAAAGAGATCCAGTGTGCAGTGATGCACATGTAATCAGTCACCTGACAACTGGTCCACATGTTTGTCGTCAGGTGGAAAGTGTTAAGAACACTTTGCTGCAAAGCTTGTCCAACCAACTACAGCACATCGTGATGCCTCACTGGAACAGCAACTCTTCCAAAATAGGTCCGACTTGGTACCTTCCATTTCGAGCAGATGGCTGTCACAAATTCTAAGAATCCCACTCCTTCCATAAAAGAAAAGGAAGGAGGTCTAGCGCTAACATTTTTGCCAGATTCCCATTTTAGAAAAGTGGGGTAGGGTGGTTCCAGATGTAGGGCCCCTCCTGCCTAAACATGCCCATATTAGTAACCTGGATCTTCTTCTTTTCTGAGGCCCTTGACACAGCCGTCTTTCGAGAAGTATATGGTGGTGGTAGACTCAATGTGTGTCGTGGTGGGGCAGTCACCTTATGCCGTGGTGTCTCCATCTCACTCAGAGTCTTGTGCCATTGTGAAGTTGCTGAGGTGGTTGATTCTGCTGGTGCACTGCTGGGGACAGGGCGGCTTTGCATGAAGATGTCACCCTCTTCTACCTTATCATCATCACCTCCTAATGTGATTGGCTTTGTAGCTGATGTTCCCTGGCTTTCCTCACCACCACCACGTTCAGCAATTTTTTTAAGATGCTCTTCCCATTTGACTGTGGTGTTTTTTCATATAGGTTGTTTGGTCTCCGGTACCATAATTTGTACCAGGCTTACCTCGACGAATATTTATGTGGCAAATGCTGCATATTGCAATGTCCTGCCCCTCTTTGCTAATCGTAAAAAGTCCCAAACTGGTGAGAAGCACTTTTTACTGTGTCACTGCCAATGCCTGTAGAAGAACTGTAGGTAGGTGGGTATGTCGTTGATTGCGTCTCTGTTTCTTCTGAGGTAGGGGTTGGTACAGGTTTCAGCTGGGGCTTTGCAAATATGGGAGCTGGTGGTGCTACCTGTGCTGACATCCCTCGGAACAGGTTGAACAGCAATGTCAGACTCCGCTGTGTCACCTTCCACAATGACTGCCTCGTCGTCATCATCATCCTCCTGATCATCCCCTTCCATAAGTCTAAGGCTTTCAGGAACTTTTGTTTTTCTTTGCCCCTCTTGTTGTCTCCCGGGCTGTGCTGGGGTCCACTCCATATCCCTATCATCATCAGAAGTGGTGCTTGCAGAAGATGGTGGAGTAGTACCCTTCCTTTTCCTTGTTGGAGATTTGGGAGCAGATGATTCTAAAAGAGGAGGTTCTTGCTCGGAAGGAAGTTCAACCTCCTGTTCTGCTCCAACATGAGGAAAATGTACTATTGCTGGCTGTGGCTGCTGTCTACTTTTCTCTGTTTCCTGAGACAATTGTGTACACTGTGTGAAAGGGACAAATCCAATTCAACGTCACTAGTTGTCAGCGTTGCTATGATTGCAATGCTGCCTCACTGACAGACTTGGTCCTGAGTTTAGGTTGGGGTGGTGCTGTTGATGCAGGAGTGCTGCTCTCAGCTTGCTCCCTGGAGGCCAGTGCGGCAGGCACACGACTCGGTGGTCCAAAAAAGGTTTGGGGGCGACATGCCACTGTTGGGAAGCTGCTTCTTCTCACTGACCACTTTCTTGGAAGCATCTTTCTTTTGGACCATCTTAAAGCTCTCAGTTGGCAGTGGCACTAAGCAGCACAAGCGGAAGATATTGGACGACTGACGTGACTGACTGCACAGGTCTTTTGTTTGGCAGTACTGAGGGAGATGTTTCTTCTCTTGTGTGCCTAAAAGCAAACAAGCAAGAAAAACATTTAGTGTGAAACGTGGCATTGTTTGCCGTTTGAATTAGTACAGACAAAGGCAATATTAGTGTGGTTGTTTCGTTAACTTAGGTAACCACTTTAAAGTCAAACCACACCACCATATCATTATTCCCCATAAGAATAACACACAATATACAGAATGATTGAACTCTTTCCTTTATGTCCATATATTCTAAAGGAGACACCTGTGGCACTCAGGGAACTGAATGGGTAAATGGAATAGTGGTCTTTTAAAAAAGGGAGGTTAGTGTGCTTCTATGGCAGTCAATGTGGTCCGGGGGAGTGGAATAATCATCATTGCACAAATTAATGATGCTAATATATTACTATGTCTACTCTAAAGTGCACCGCAGCCAGGGTGTCCAGGAGGAAATGCAATTATATACCTAAAAAACTGAATGCTGTTGCGTGGCTTAGCACCTACGGTGGATTGATGGATCGTCCGAAGAAAAACGGAAATAAATAATTTGAAATAAAAAAATTAAAATGACAAAAAAATTACAATAAAAAAATTGTAACAAATTAAAATAAAAAAACTTTCAAGTAAAAATGTACATAAAAAAATTAAAATTAAAAAATTTAAATTGAAATAAAAAAAATTGAATAAAAAAATTAAAATAAAAAATAAGTGAAATATTTTCAAGCATATTATTAAACTGATATCTCATACATCCATGTAAGCCTATGGCAAAGGCACACTGGCTGGACACACAAAATGGCTTACAGCCAGTGCCATATGGTCAACAACACTGAGCAAGAAGGCATGGGGAACAAAGAAGACATGCAGGCCTATGGCAAAAGCACAGTGGCTGGCTACACAAAGTGGCCACCAACCACATGGTGAACAACAACAACCAGCATGGAGGCATGATCACAACAAAGAACACATGCAGGCATATGGCAAAAGTACACTGGCTGCCTCCACAAAACGGTCACCAGCCACATGGTCACAATCCGGAGGCATGGCAAACAAAGAACACATGCAGGCCTATGGCAAAAGCACACTGGCTGGCTACACAAAATGGCCACCAGCCAAAAGGTCACAACAACCACAACCACGAAGGAGGCATGGCCACAACAAAGAACACATTTCCCTCAACTTATCGAGATAACCATCCCGCCGTTAAGAGCTCCACGAACCAACGATCTAAGGGTTCTTCCGAGCACATACAATCTGAAAAGGCTCATATGGAACTACAATAATGGAGTTCATCATCAGGCATACTTTAGGTATACCTGATAACCAATCACGGCCCCTGTGGCAAACAACGGAATCCACAATAACGCAACTTATTGACAATTTCTCAGCTCATCGCTTCCACCCTCAGGTTAATCAGAGAAATGACGCACCCTGGTTCACCGAATCGCTCCTAGGGAAAAAAAGGAAATTAAATAAGGAGATTAGAAAACTCCGGATACAAGATTCAACGCATAGTCCAGACATGGAACAACAAATTAGAACATTAAGGGGCATTTACAAAAAGGACGT
This sequence comes from Calotriton arnoldi, assembly GCA_963921515.1. NCBI lineage: Eukaryota > Metazoa > Chordata > Amphibia > Caudata > Salamandridae > Calotriton > Calotriton arnoldi. The sequence goes on from CAWUFW010013435.1 coordinate 346,457, forward strand.
CTGGTCAGCAAAAAAAATACACCAAAAAACATATCTGGACAAAGTTGCTGCATACCATTAAAACGAAGAACAATAAACAATTCTGGGCAGAAATTAACGCCATATCCAAAGGCAGCTTCCACCACCACAATGCAAATATCTCGGAGGCAGACTGGACAATCCACCTGGAATCCTCTAACGCACAAGCACTAACCGTCAATGATGTCCAAGGTCAGAAAATTCAGATTACCACGTATCCTGATAATCAGCTTGAGGAACAATGGCTAAATGAATCATAACTCCGGATCACCTTAAAAAGACTGAGAGCAGACGAGGCCCCAGGGCCAAACGGGCTTCCAAACGCTCTATGCAAACTCGACCAGCCATTCTGGGCTAAGTACCTCAGCCCTTTGTTCAGTCACACCTTCATATCCAACAGCATACCTGAATCATGGAGAAACAACATTCTCCACCCAGTCTTCAAAGCAGGCAGCAGAACAGACCCTGCAAACTATCGATTGATTGCACTCATTGACGTCAAAGCCAAATTATATGCCTCCAATCTCCTCCTAGACCTCGGGAAATGGGCCATGTAAAAGAACATCATTCCAAATACACAAACTGGCTTCAGACCGGACACTAGTACAATCAGCAACCTTTTGGCCCTTACCCATCTTGTCAAAAAAGCTTACCACAAAGCAACCAAGCTGTATACCTGTTTCGTCGACTTGAAAGCAGCGTTCGACATGGTCCCAAGTGAGTGTCTATGGTCAAAGATGGTTAAATGGGGTATCCCCCCCAAGCTACTCGGAGACATGGGTCCGTGTCAAACTAGGTAAAGGCGACAGGACTATGGGAAGATCCTTATGCACTCAGGTCTTAAACAAGTGTGCGTTCTCACCCTGAACTTATTTAATATCTACACGTGGCCCTGGATGCTCGGTTGATGGAATGTCAAAGCGACCTACCCAAACAAGCTAATCGTCCAGTGAGATGTTTACAATATGCGGACGACATAGTCCTATGCAGCCAGACGCCAATTGGCCTCCAGTGTTTGATACATAAACTACATGAATACACGGAGGAGCTAGGTTTGAAACTAAACTACAACAAAACAAAGGTGATCTGTTTTTCTGAAAATGGGCACACTCACAACGTGAAATTCAAGTGGATGGTAGCTGGGAAAAAATTTGACCTGGTTGGATCATACAAATATCTAGGGGTGGTCCTGGAACCAAAATTAAAATACAAAGAACATCTAGTCCACAGACGGGCCTAAGCGAATAAACTCCGATTCACACTCAATACACTACGAACAAAGTTGGGGTGCCGGTCCCATGCCCACCTGCTCCAAGTAATTGCAGCAAAGTTCCAACCAACCCTCACCTATGGTTTAGAACTCTTAAAGGGCAAAGACGTGACTACCTTGAATCAACAGCAATCCACTCTGTTTAAATGTATTTTCGGCATCCGCGATTCATCGCTCAGGTGCGTTTGGAATTTGGCTTATTCCATCAGACCCCGGTTAGGATGGCTGCACTGTCCAAACTGTGCTGGAGACTGAGAGCTGCACTGCCAGAATCACTGGCCACCTTAAGCTGGACAGAAATAAAGAGTCAGCCAAAATCCTAGAACAACTGGCCAACAGCGCTTCAACAGGCACTAACCTCGCTTAAACTGAATGAAGCATGGGACCTTAAAATCAGCTTTGCTGCCTTTTAAAAAAATGCCAACAAAGCATCTAAAACACTAGCCTGGTCACATGACAAAGCTGAGTTGGCAAGGAAAAATAACGGATGCATGGTACTGCAATCATATGAGAGTTGGGGCCCTAACCCTACCTTATAAGTCACATATCTCCATCAATTCAGTATTCCCTTCTCCTTATCCGCCTAGGAGCATTTACAACAAAAGATAAGGTCCCATCTTGGAAACAAACATGGCCGAACTCCCTTTGCAGGCTTTGCGGCATTTCTGAAGAAACTGTATTGCATCTGTTGTGCATCTGTCCCGAGGACGGTCCGCTGAGACAGCAATTATTATTATAAGCACTCCGGTCTCTTCAGAGTAGATTCTGCTGACCAGCTGTGATGACACTTTTGAACAGCCAGTTGCTGAAGCTTGCTTGTAGTGCAACAAAGTTTCTCTAGCTAGTAAATAAACAGCTACAAACAAAGCGGAAGGAGAGTGCTAATCAGACAGTGCAAAAAAGGCACATGGAAAAGAATTCTATATTAAAAGCATCCTCGTCTAAGCTTCAACTGCACGTCAATAATCAACCGTGAATTTGCATTCCTTTGAGTCGCTCAATTAAAACCATTCTCGTCCAAGCAACAACTGCATGTTAAAAATCAACCATAAATTTCCATTCCTTTGAGTCGGTCAATAACACACAAGGTTGAACCTGACCAGGGAGCCACACTAGGATTAGAGTTGACGGGGTGACCAAACCCAGCCACACGGACCCACACCGCTCACGAAAGGCCACAGATGAGGGCACTGTGGCAAATTGAACTTTGAGTGAATCCCCTGACACGAGGCTCCGTCAGGACAGCTCCACCCTCATTGAACTACATTTTACGCCCATAAAGCAAAGAGACATTCAATATGATTCCCCTGATGTGAGGCTCCATCGGAACAGCTCCACCCTCATGGAACTATAACGTATGCCTAAAGTGACATTCACTATGAATTGGCTTGGACTAAGCATTTAGATGGATTTAAGCAGGTTCACGCACCTTAGTTTACCAATAACACCAGTACGGATATTTAAAAGAAAAAAACAGAAATTTTAAACAAATTTTTATCCATATTATTAGTGCACTGCTTTTTATACGATTTTTATAACATTAGTCGTTATGCATATAATCTACATCTTTGTAATGGTTTTAATTAACCAAACAATAAAGATATATTTATACTAAAAAACAAACACAAAAACAAAGAACACATGCAGGCCTATGGCAAAAGCACACTGGCTGCCAACACAAAATGGCCACCAGCCACATGGTCACAACAACAAGCAGGAGGCATGGAAAAGAAAGAAGACATGCAGGCCTATGGCAAAAGCACACTGATTGGCTACACAAAATGGCCACCAGCCACATGGTGAACAACAACAACCAGCAAGGAAGCATGGCCACAACAAAGAACACATGCAGACCTATGGCAAAAGCACACTGGCTACACAAAATGGCAGCCAGCCATGTGGTCACAAGCACAACAACAACTAGCAAGGAGGCATGGAAAACAAAGAACACATGCAGACCTATGGCAAAAGCACACTGCCTGCCTACAGAAAATGGCCATCAGCCACATGGTCAAACAACAAGCAGGAGGCATGGAAAACAAAGAACACATGCAGGCCTATGGCAAAAGCACACTGGCTGGCTACACAAAATGGCTACCAGTCACTAGGCCACAGCAACAACAACCAACAAGGAGGCTTGGAAAACAAAGAACAGATGCAGGCCTATGGTAAAAGTACACTGACTGCCTACACAAAATGGCCACAAGCCACATGGTGACAACAACAAGCAGGAGGCATGGAAAAGAAAGAAGACATGCAGGCCTATGGCAAAAGCACACTGGATGGGTACACAAAATTACTACCAGCCACATGGTCACAACAACAACCAGCAAGGAGACATGGCCACAACAAAGAATACATGCAGGCCTATGGCAAAAGCGCATTGGCTGCCTACACAAAATGGCCACATGGTCAAACAACAACAAGCAGGAGGCACGTAAAACAAAGAACAAATTCAGGCATATGGAGACTGACTATACAAAAAAAGGCCCCTGGCCACATCGCACGAGGAACAAAGACAAATGGTGGCCTATGACAAACACACTCACACACTGGCCAGACAAATAAAGGAGGCATGGTAATTGGTAACACAGGGGAAAACAGAATTAATTCAGCAATGCCAAAAATGAAATCTAACTGGGCTAAAACATTTTTCACCAACACACATCCTCCAAAGACATCACAATTTTGTAATTTAATCCAATGCTATCCATGGCCTAAATGATGTTTCAGTTCAACAGACACCACAGAAACAGTTGCAATATTTGTCACTTACAAAAGAAGAGCAATTAAATGCAAAAAAATAACTTGGCCCCTACTGGAAATGCAGGCCGCCCACCACAATACATTTAAAAAATTTAATAAAAGTACAAATAAATCCTGGTGCATGCACCCAATCAAACAAACAACACACTTATAGAACAGTTTTGAACTTACTTGTGAAATCTCAAATACAAAGTCCTTAGACCCAACGGTATATATGCAGCAGACAAGGAGAGTGATCCTTCCAGCTCCAAATCCCAATGAAAAGTGACCAGGAGATGGACAAAGCACTGGGAGGAACCTGCTGAACAGGAACAGGAAGTTGGAGTATCTGTGACACTTCCTTCCTGTTGGAAAATAAAGTAAGTAAAAAAAGGCTTCTCGCACAAAAAAAGAAGAAAATCCACTCTAAAAGGCTGTCAGCTGCTTCTCGGGCACAAAAGCTGCTTGAGTGGTGCGTTCGCGATTGGCACTACATTGGCGCCATCGCTGCCGGAACGATGTGGGCAAGCGTGAAGTATCACATGAGTTCACTAGCAGCCTGAGTTTATCGTGGCGCTCGCGAGCGGGCGCCAAAGCTAACCTTGAAAGTGCGAACGGAAATAAAACTCCGCTTTGTGCCAGAGAAGGCGAAATTCAGGAACTCTGCGCTCCTCCGTAGAGTACCCGAATTCTGCAAACTCCACGAGTGGAGCAGAGTTTTACTCCATGGCCTAAAAAAAGATATAAAATGTTGGTAGCATCACCGTTTTTATCAGAGAGATACAACTGCACATTGCGACGGGAGGAGCAACAAACGTTCCACGCGAGTTCTGAAATGCTCTAGTGCTATTCCTAAATAAAAATGCAGCAGTTCTGGAATATCTTTGCTTTCATGAATGCCTAAGCATTTCACTATGCTGCTGTTCAACTTCAGTTTTTCACGCACGGCTTTCCAACGGTAAGTTGGTGAGCGAAATTTGGCATCCTCTAGCGAGATTTTCAGTTGCTAGGAGGCATGATTTTCCCACCGCAGGCTGTCGTGGGCAGTCGCGACCATTCGCAGTTAGAAAGCTGCTGCTCGAGTAGAAAATCTACTCAAACAGCAGCAAAATCAACTCGAGAAGCAAAGCGTAATCTCACAGAGTTCATGTTTCATGTAACTCCACTGAATTCCGCAGACTGAAACTCCTCGAATTCTGCCCATCCCTAAAAATATTGTCTGCATATAGCAACAATATTAGTGAGTGTTTGCCAATCCACAACCCATGGCATGAGTGAAACTCCTGGAAAAAACAAGAGTTTGATCGCCAGGGCAAAGAATACGGGTGACAGGGGACAACCTCAGGTTTTGGGATTGCGGTGCAATTAGTAATCATTTTCAAAAATTGAGCACTGAATCCCAGTGTAAAAAGGACCTTGTGCATAAATGGCAATTCTAAATCATTGAATGCCTTGTCAATATCCAGAAGAACCACCATAGCCCGTAGTTGTGGATCCATTCGATGCAATATGGTCATCAAAGTGTGGAGATTGAAAGTGGTAGATCTCTGAGGAACAAATTTGGCCTGATCCAGCAACACCAAAAACTGTATGAGCAATGGCAGATGCTGAGCTAGGTCAGTTGTCATCATAGGCGACTAAAATTGAAGTTTTGCGATCTTTGGGTTTCATTTTCTAGTGGCTTACTGGGATTAAAATGTTATGTGTTTTGAACTAAAGAGAGACTGTTGAAGAACCAGGCAATTTCCTTTTTTAGGTTTATGGTCACTCTAGATTTCAGGAACCTATATTTAGTACCTCTGCCAGTCAAATAGGGCAAAACAAGCACACTTCCCAAACACTTATTAATCCTGGGAGTTAGCTTATCTGCACTTGTTGCAGTAGGTTTCTGCAATCTCTCATGAGCGGTCTCTGGAGTGCACAGATGTGATCTAGGTGCTCCAATTGGGTGTCTGTCAGGGGGTGAGGTACAGGGGGTCCCAAACCTTCCAGGGGCACCCGACCCTTCAGGCGTGAATGTCATTCAGCCCAAGACCAATGAATATCTTTGAGTTTTCAGAGACTATGGGGCTCCTCATCTATTTTGCTTGGGGGTCAGATCATTTTATGTTACGCCACTGGTGTCCACAGACTAGATGTGGGCTCCTTGCAGGCATCACACCAGGCAGCTGGCAGGCAAACTAAAAGCAGAGTCAGAGTGAGATCTGCAGGCTTTATGCTCTCTTCAGGGGCACAAAGCATGCAACTTTATATACAGTAGGCGAGGTAGATCCTCACAGGTCACGTCGGTTGAGTCTTCAAATTGCTGCGCTTGAACTTCACTATTATTGACAATTTGTAACAGTTGGGCAGCAGCGCTCAGGGAATCAGGTCAGTTGTAGTGTTAAAAAACGTGAAGCTAGGATATTAGGCTTGATGCATAAGGCTTTCACTCACTCTGGTGAATCAGGGGTGTACTGCAAACCCACAGGTCACCATCCCTAATGGGACTATGATTTTGCTGAGCAGGCTGAAGCACTCCTGCCACCATTTTCTAGAAAGACCTGCCTGAGGAGAAGGTGTACATTGTCCTCCTTCCAAAACAGTGAAGCGGGAACAAGGTTGAGTCAGGGGGTAGCCATAAAGTTCCATGGCTGGCACTCAGCTCCCAATTCATCACACACAGTACACTATTCCCAGGGACACAGTCACACATCATTAAGTGCTGAAGAGGGGTATAGGGTGAATAGCACAACGGGGAGGAGTTTTCCACGTTACACTGGTTTAATTGCCAGTACTTGCCCCTCGGCTACAGTTATACTGTATCCCTAAAATTCATAATTTCACCGGTACCAGCCTGTAGCCCTATAATAAAGGGTTGGGGGGAAGTGCTTCTGCAAAAACATGCCTCAATGGAAAGCCTCCTAGGTCTGCATTCTCACAGAAATATCTCAGGTCTTTGATATGGGCTCTGAACGCAGGGTCTGGAAGGTTCTTTGGAATAGGTACCACCTATACAAGTCAAAAATTGGGAAATTTGCAGGGGAAAAATGAAGACTGGTGTGTGGAGCTTTGTACCAAGTACAGCACTTTAATATCCATGCTCAAGAAGAGACCATGCTCCTAATCAACAAAAACTCATCATATTAGACCTTTCCCTATTCCTCCATTTTCCTGGGCCAGAGGACTACTTTCAGAGCAGATTAGGCTGCCATGACTGAACTATGCACCACAACCCTATTCTTGTCACGGCCTCATGTCGTGAGAGGCTGGTTTGAACATTTTTGCTAGGGCTGATTTTTGTTTCCAGTCTATTCATGGACCCAGGAGGTAAACAACAACTTTCCCAAAACCAGATACAGATCAAGACCCACATTAAAGGACACAGTCAAACCAAATCTGTTGAGCTTGGGGTTAGGGATCTGCCAGCACGAAAAACCCATTCAATCTTTTCTCAAAGCACACCTTGATTGATCCGGAGCGGTGTAGTGCCTAGACGAGTCCATGCTGGATTTGTCTCAGTTTAAGAAGTCAAAGGTGGCTATTCAAATAGTAGAGATGTAGAACACATTTGATCCTATAAGGATGGCAGACAATGAAGTCTCAACTGTAAAGGGTTTTTTTAAAAAGAATTTTAGGCATACAGGAGTAAATTCAATACAGTCAAATCAATTTGTCAATAAATCAGAGTGCAAAGCTCAGTTAAAGTACATGAATCAATCAAGAACTCAGTAAAGTTCAGATCGTCAAGATGCAGAGTATAAGATGGCGGAAAGTCCAGCATAGGTTTGCCTTCTAAAGTAAGCCCCCTCTCCCACTACAAGAAATCACAGTCTTCTATAGTGTTCTAAACAAAGGATTTCATAAAATTCAATACAGTAGTTTATGGATCACCAGCTCTAAATCAGTCAGAATAACACAACATTGAACTATTTAATGGATTCTCATAATTCCACCACATGGTGCTTCTCATGAGCAATCATCTACCCATAAAATTGAAAAGGTTACATAACATGGGGTTCTCCCTGTGACAGCTAGCTTTAACCTTGAATGTGTTTACTTCATTCAGAACAGACTGTGAAAGTCTTTGTCCTTCTCTATGGGAAGCATTTAATTTTCATCCTAGTGAGACACGAAAATGCAAGTCTATTCACTTAGTACAATGAAAGGTCACAGTAAAAATGTCGTCTAAGGCTTAGCTTTTCTTAAGTTAGCTCGAGTCTGAGTTTTCATTACTGCAAAGCATTTATTTCAGCAAAACAGCTATACCAGTTCTCCACAAGTGCTCATAGGCACCCTAGCAATCACAAGCAAAACATCAGATAGCCGGCACATACAGGGTGTACTAACTTACTGCGCAGAGGCGTATTTGAGAGCTAGCAAAGAGAGTCCACAGAGACATGGAATGAGATAATAAAATGTATTACGTACTAACAGAGCACCTTTCACCCTTTCTCCAAACCGAGCTACAAACAATTCACACAATGTTAACATGATCCAATTAGAATTGATCATCATTTTATCTTGCTATGAAAAAGGGTAATGGCTGACTTGACCTTGCAGGGACTATCAGACCTGGTTTGCAGAGATCCTGCAGCCACAGCATTAAGTATTCGTTTTTTTTTTTACACTGTAGATCTCATGTTTCCACAGAGACAGATGCAGAGCGCGCACACACGCACAGAGGCACGTAAAAGCATTCAGACAGCCACACAGTGATTCATTTGAGCCGGAGGTAGCAGGTGGGGCCCAGCGGCACTGTTTTTTGGAGACCAGGACAGGACCTATTTTTCATCATTAGACTTTTCCCAGAAAAAGGGAAAGAAAGGCACCAAAGGAGGAGAGAATGAGGGAGAGAAACACAGAAAACAGTGACAGAGGGAGAAAGCTTGTGTGACATTATGAGATACGAAGTGAATGGTAGGGTATGAGAGAGGCAAAGGTGAAATGAAGACTAGCGACTCTGGAGGACTTTGGGCACGGCACTTCATTCTTCTGCAAATTGAACACTGCAACCACAGCCAGAAACCCACGCATTCTCATTCTCTCACCGATGCAGGCACACACTCATATGCGTGCACAAATGCACACACACTCATACACACACGCTCAATCAAAGGGGCATATCCACAACAGAATGGCGGAGAGCGGTGTTACTCCACAATTGGTAACGCCGCGCTCCGACATTCTGAAAACGCAGGGCTGCACCATATTTACAAAAATACGGTGCACCCCTGCATTTCCCCTAGCACTGGCGCCAACGCAGGCACCCTTGCACCGTAGTGCAAGGGTGCCTGCGTTGCAGGGAGTGATTGTTCATGTGCAGGAATTTGTAACTTCTATGTGTGCCGCAGACTTCATCACATATAGAAGTTGCAACTCGTCATTATTTAAGGATTGTTTATGTGCAGGAAGGGACACCTTCCAGCGCCAAGAAACCTTTGGTGAACGTGCGCTTGATAAATGCTTTTAACATAACATAACATAACATGAACAATCACTCTTGGTGATTTGCTCTTTCTATGTGTGCTGCAGAATGCAGGAAACATTGAAACAGCAAAAATGAGGAGAAATCATTAATTTTGCCTCGTTGTGCCAGTTAAAGACCATGTTTTCCCTGGCATTATTTTTGGGGCTGCCCATATTTACACTAGCCTTGTAAATAAGGGGCAGTGTCAAAAAGTAATGGGTATTGCGGCGGAACGCCCACTGCAACACCCCACCCATTGCCCCCCCTTCACGCTAAGTGCTGCGTGAATAGGGGCTTTATTTAAAAGGTTGCATTAAGCCACGATAAGTGGCTTAACGCTGTCTTGTAAATAAGGCGAAGGGATTATCGCCACAAGAACGTAAAAAAAAGTGACATTTTATTGGCGATAACCGCTTGTAAATATGCCCCAAGGCTGTACGCATGGAGGCATGCAAAGGAACGCATATAGCTGAGCATAAAGTGAATCTTTCTCTTCCTATGAATGGTCTTAAACAGTCAAATGAGTGAAAGGATGCACATACTGACAAACATGCATTATGTACCTGGAGAGCGCCTTCAGATGACATGGTGGCATTTTATATACTGGCCAGATTACATAGCCTTTGTAATTTTACCCCAGATTTCCCCTAACCAACCAGTGCAAAAAAATGCTATTTTGAAAGGGTGAACAAAAAAGTTTTTCCTTCGCTAGAGAAGTTGGGAGAAATCAGAAAAATCACCACAGTAATGGCAGGTGAAGTCCCCAGTGGGCTGAATTCTGGTTGCAGGATGTCCCGACCATCAAGCTTCACACCTAGCAAGCTTTAGTGAAAGAAGCATTGGTAAATGCATTAGGTTTCGCCTATGTGGTTCTTGATAAGCTGTTTTTTGTTGCAAGTTGTAGCTTGCTGAGTAGTTGTACAATATAAGTTACAGACAGTCTGTTAAAGTTTTATGACTTGTTTATGTACAAAAAGGCAATATATTGTTCTGTTACTAGTGGTATAGTGCGGGTAAGTAATAGCAAAATTTTGAAAAATGAAATGAAAGAGGGAAATAATAGAATTAATTGATATAGTAGCAATATTATGTGTTTAGTGGAGTTCTGACAACTTTTGGGCCTGGTGCTACTGCACCTGCTGCACCATTCACACCATGCCCACAGTGCCTTCACGATAACTGCATTTGTGACTGCCTGTTAAATAGTAAAATATAGCAATATTTCGTGTGTTGAGGAGTTATGACAACTTTTGGCCCCGGTGCCACTGCATGTGCTGCACCATTCAAATCATGAACCTATTGCCTGTAAGGGAGCTGCGCTTGTGACTGCCTGTTTAGTAGTAAGATATTGCAATATTTGGTATTTAGAGGAGCTCCTAGAGCGTTGGGCCCTGTGTCACTGCACCTGCTGCATCACTGAAATCATGACCCTAGTGTCTGCAAGGAAACTGCTCTTGTGATTGCTTATTTAGTAGTTAAATTTAGCAATAGTTGCTGTTTAGAGGAGTTCTGACAACTTTTGGCCCGGGTTCCACTGCACCTGCAGCACCATCAAATCATGAACCTATTGCCTGTAAGGTAACTGCGCTTGTGACTGCCTATTTAGTAGTAAACGTTTGTAATAATCTGCGTTTATTGGGGTCCCTAGAGCTTTTGGCCCTAGTGACACTGCACCTGCTGCACCATTCAAATCAAGCCCCTTTTAACTGAAAGATTGCTGCAATTGTGTCTGCCTGTATAGTAGTAAAATATAGCAGTATTAGGTGTTTAGAGGAGTTCTGACAACTATTGGGGCCGGTGCCACTGCACCTGCTGAACCATTCAAATCATTACCTTGTTGTTTGCAAGCTAACTGCACTTGTGACTGTCTGTTTAGTAGTAAAATATAGCAATATTAGGTGTTTATTAGGGTGCCTGGAGCTTTTGGGCTGGTGCTACTGGACCTGCTGCACCATTCGAAACATGACCCTATTGCCTGGTAGATACATGCACTTGCGACTGTCTTGTTTAGTAGTAAGGAAGTTTGCAACAATCTGGGTTTAGTGCGGTCCCTAGAGCTTTTGACCCCAGTGCCACTGGACCTGCTGCACCATTCAACTCAAGTCCCTTTTAACTGCAAGGTAACTGCCATGGTGACTTTCTGCATCACTGTGAGCTGGAAGCTGCTCCAATTGCTGGGGAGAGTCGCTGCGCCACTCCGGAGAGTGAGACTGCCCCGCCTGATGCTGTTGTATGTAAAGAGGTATAGAAAAACAATGGTCCTAGACTTATGTTAAATTTTAGTTGTCTGAAACAATCATAAACAGCATGAGGTACATATATAGTTTAAATCAATAATGTACCATTAACTTATTTAAAGAGCATTCAAATATATCCTCAAAATTCAAAGAAGGCACACACTATTGCTTTTTTGGTGACTCGTATTTTATTCGGTCACTTTTCATAACATATTATCATATTCAATGTTCAAGATAAAGGGGTGGTTGCTCCAAGGAAAAATGTGAAGAAAGAAAGTGCTCGTGAAGTAAGATAGAATAAACAAGAGGGGATCCAATCAAGCAAAACAATGATTCATCATTATTTACATTACAATCTCATAAGCAAAACTGGTCGTGATTCATGATTGCACCAGTTCTACATTAGGGCCTGTCCAATGGTTAATTCATAGTTATTCTTTATGTTCTTTCTCAAACGTTAGCAAACAACGTTCGTCTGTAAGCAAGTAGGGCTGGGATAGTATACAGTACAGGCCCCGAACAGGGGAGAGTGTCGACATTTCGACCCTAGTGCAATGAGGGCAGTTTGTATCCTCTGCGAACGGGTCTTCCTCAAGACAGAAAGGAGGGATGGGGGGAGCAACTGATCATGGGTGATGCACAGTAAAAGTGCCGCCCCTAGTTATCGATTTAAAGGTCTTCAATCAATGGGTGAGAAAAATCGCCCACAGCGTCTCAATGAATCATCTTCGCACAGCCCGGGGGAATCCAGCTGTTTGCTAACTTTTGAGAAAGAACATAAAGAATAACTATGAATTAACCATTGGACAGGCCCTAATGTAGAACTGGTGCAATCATGAATCACGACCAGTTTTGCTTATGAGATTGTAATGTAAATAATGATGAATCATTGTTTTGCTTGATTGGATCCCCCTCTTGTTTATTCTATCTTACTTCACGAGCACTTTCTTTCTTCACATTTTCCTTGGAGCAACCACCCCTTTATCTTGAACATTGAATATGATAATATGTTATGAAAAGTGACCGAATAAAATACGAGTCACCAAAAAGCAATAGTGTGTGCCTTCTTTGAATTTTGAGGATATATTTGAATGCTCTTTAAATAAGTTAATGGTACATTATTGATTTAAACTATATATGTACCTCATGCTGTTTATGATTGTTTCAGACAACTAAAATTTAACATAAGTCTAGGACCATTGTTTTTCTATACCAATTATTACCCAGGTCCATTGACTTCTATGGGTTACCCCATTATATCTTAATGGTTGTATGTAAAGAGGGCAGCCTGACTTATCCGAGCAATATTATGTGTTTAGAGGAGTTCTGACAACGTTTGGGCGTGGTGCTACTGCACCTGCAGCACCATTCAATTCATGACCTTGTTGTCTGCAAGATACCTGCACGTGTTGCTGCATGTTTAGTAGTAAAATATAGCATAGCTCTTGTATATTAACTTTCTTTTTAAAGTGCAATGTTTATTACAATATTTAGAATTTGATCATAATGACCAAAAAGATTAAGTTGAAAAAATCAACCTGATGATGCCTACAAAGTACATAGAAAGGTACTGAGGCATGAATAGGAAATGCCACAAACGTTCTAAGGCTGAAGTATCTGCTTTATACAACTAGGTAATAAAAAGCAAGCATTCCAGCATACTGTTAGAAGCTGTCTGCCTTTTCTGTGGGAAGAGATCTTATCTTGATAGTGACTGGGGCTTAAACAGTGTGAACAGCTTTGTCAGAAACATCGTAAATGAGTGCAGCCAGGGGAAGTTAACAAACAAAAAGGTTCCACACTAAGCAAATGAACACAGTAAATTGGCCTTGGGAACTGATAAGAACCCCCTTTTAAGATATATTTAATACAAGAGATTTCACAAGCACAGCGCAAGCATTGTTCAGGGGAAACCTAAAAAAAGTACTTCTTTGCACAGCCACAGTTGTTTGCAGCAGGTGATCAATGTGCTTATTTTATATACCCTTGGGTCATTTCAACAGAAGATTATTGCACTTCCCTCGTGCAATTCTACAAAATCTGGCCAATAAACAAATTATTACATATTAGGAAGTGAAAAGATGTGGTCCACAGCATAAATACTTGAGTAGGAGCTTTATTGGAAAAGCAGGTACACAGGTCTAATAGGCCCAGAGGATCAGCACCAACTGCAAGACAAGGTGTTCTAATCCTCTGTTCCCATAGATTCCAATACAGAATTACACTTGGTAGAAGGACATAACAAATTCAGCATTCTATACCATAAAGAACAGAAAGAGGGAAAACAGTAATATGCAGAACACCACATATCACTCCACTTTAAAAAAAAAAAAACAGGAAACCCCCCCCAAAAAAATGAAAGAAAAAGAAAAGAGAAGGAAAAAAAAATACTAATCACGAAGTTTGCATGGAACTTTTCTAGCTCTGCAACTTCTTCTTAAACTTGACTCAGCAGAAGACATAGACAACAAGCTTGGTAAATTACCACATTGTGAGATCCTGGCTAGGCGTGAAACATTCCACCATTGACCATTGTCAAGGCGAACTTCATGGTTTTTAATCTCAACAATATAGCGAGGTTCTCTGAATTTGGACTTTCCTTTTTGGAGTAACAAAGGGTCTTTGACCCTGACCAAGTCTCCTACCGCAAACTTAATCACTCTCCTCTGTCCAGAATGACAGAGCTTTTCATATTTGGAGCGATTGTAGTCATCGGAGGCAATCTTGGCCCTAGAAACTTCAGAGGATACAGAACAATCACCCTTGATAGCATCCAGTTTCCAAAGGGGCACAGAGAAGAGGAAACTTTTCTGCCCTCATCAATTCAAAGGGAATCGCACCAGAAACAGAATGGGGAGTGGTCCTATACGCCCAAATCATGTTTCTCACAACAGTCTCACAATCACCATTGCTATTGAGAGTACTCTGCACACATTCAACCAGAACTCTCTTAAACCTCTCAACTTTACCATTCGATTGAGGGTGATAAAGTGGAGTGCGCAGATGTTTCACACCCAATTTGGCCAGAAACTCTTGCATAGAGACTGAGGTAAACTGCACACCATTGTCGGTTAATAGTTCCTCTGGGACGCCTTCTCTGGAGAAAACATCCTGCAAGAAACGAATGACAGCCTTGGAGTTGGGTTCAGAGACACTTCTTACCTCCACCCACCTGGAAAGATGGTCAATGAGAACAATAAAATACCTCATGCAGTTGGGCAAGACGTGAAAAGGATCAAGGAAGTCAACAGCAACTCTTTGCCAAACTCTAGCTGGCCACAGGACAGGTTTGGGCCTGGGAGTGCTGGTGGTAAGATGCTTGTCACTATAGCAGCACTGGACACAATTCCTGACTAAGTTATCAATATCTCGGTCCATACTGGGCCACCAAAAATCATTTCTGATCCTGCGCTTTGTGGCATTCATTCCCAAATGGCCAGAGCGAGCGGTTTCCATTATTCTCACTCTGAAGATGTCTGGGGGAATGAGCTTGCTGTCTCTAACCAACAAATCATTCTCAATAGAAAGTTCGTCAGAAATTTTACCGGATATGTAGAGGACAGCAAAATTGAACTCCAGTAGTTTGGTGGACAACCTAGCCAGTCTGGCCGTAGATTTTTTTATCTTGGTACCAGAAAGAATGTCTACTAAAGGTTTATGGTCAGTTCTTAAACAAAACTTCCTCCCCCAAACATAGGTATTAATTTTTTCAACGCCCCACACACAAGCCAGCATTTCCTTTTCTATCACTGAGTACCTCAACTCTACATCTCTCATTCTCCTGGACACAAACCCTACAGTGATCTCCTTTCCCCCATCCATCTGGGATAACACAGCACCCATTCCATAGGCACTCGAATCAACAGTGATAAAAGTGTCTCGGCCTCCCACGTACGCTTGGAGGGCTGGAGCAGACAAAATACATTTTTTGATTAGATCGAAGTGTTCCTGACATGTGGCTGTCCAAATAAAGTCAGAGCCTTTTTTCAACAGGTTCCTAAAGCACTCAGTGAGACTTGAAAAGTTCTTAATGAACTTGGAATAGAATTCGCACAGACCAAGAAAAGAGCGTAACTGGTCTTTGTCCGTGGGATGTGGTGCATTGACTATACCCTCAACAATACTGGGCTTGGGTTTGACACCATCCTTGGTGAGAACATGACCAAGGTATTCGATTTCATTCACTGAAAAGATACATTTATCTTCTCTCAAAGTGACACCATTGCTTTGGAGAGTCTGTAGAACAAGATGCAATATTTGGCTGTGTTCAAGCTCAGAGTTAGTATGCACCAGAATATCATCCTGGAAAATTACAACATTGGGAACATTAAGAAACATCTTAGTCATAACTTTCTGGAACACAGAAGCTGCCGAGGCCAGTCCAAATGGCATGCGACAAAACTGAAATGTACCATCAGGTGTTACGAAAGCTGTGAAGTGGCGAGATTGTTCATCAAGAACTACCTGATGGTATGCAGATCTTAAATCCAGCTTCGAGAACCATTTGGACCGACCTACGGCAGTAATGAGATCATCTATACGAGGCAACGGAAAGTTCTCCACCCAGATTGCTTTGTTGAGGGATCTTAAATCAATGCATAAGCGAAGTTCTCCAGTCCTTTTTTTAGCTAAAACAATGGGAGATAGCCAGAGAGTGGCATTAACACGTTCAATTATGCCATCATTGAGCATCTTGTTAAGCAAAATGGAGAGGTCGCTTCTTATACTGTGGGGAACATTCCTTAACTTGTGCTTAACCGGAGATACGCCTTCCTTGATTTTAATGAAATGCATAAAGTCTTTAATTTTTCCAATCTTGTTATCAAAGATCTGTACCAACTTTTCTTTCCATTGGGAAGAATCGGAAATGGAGTTTACCAAGGAAACAGGATTCTTCTGGCCAGGTCTAATGATCATACCAAATTCAGCCTGGTGCCACCACCCTAGTACGTTAATGCCTTTCAGAGCAACATAAACTTTGCCATGGATGGTTTTGTTTTAGAAAGAGATATCAGCCCAAAAATAGCCAGCAAGATCAATCCTGCTACCCTCAAATGCAGTAGTGATGACATCAGGGGGTAGCAAGACCATGTGTGACCAAGTTTGTTTATATTTATCAATGGAAATGATGGTAATTCTCGCACCAGATTCGATGAGTAGCGGAATATCATGAGACTGGGTGGACACTTGGACCAAGGGATCGCCAAATCTTTTTTCTGTGTGTACATTATTTATCTCCAAATATTCAACCGAGACAACAGACAAGGATAACTCTTCAACTCTTTTATCCAAGTCATCTGGGGCCTCATTGGGAACTAGCTCTTGAACACTTCTTATGGGAAAGCGTTTGCCACCTCTACAAACTTTCCCAAAATGACCAGTTTTTTTACATTTCCAGCACTCTTGGGCAATAGCTGGGCAGTTTTTGAAATTGGAGAGATGGGAGGGTGAACCACATCTGAAACACTGGAAGCCAGAAAGATTACGTGCAGGAAACATATACTTATTGTTCTTATCCGGTAGATCTTTACCCTTTTTCAACTTGACATCGCTGAGAGGCTGTCGAAGGCTAGAAGAAGAAGTAGTGGCAGCAACCGTGGAGTAAGTATTGGACTCCAACTATTTAGAATCCAATTCTGAGCGTTCGATGCTCTTAGCGATGTCAATCGTTTCATCCAACGAAGGATTTTTGCAGGAGAGTAATTTCTGTTGGATCTTTTTGGAATAGCACCTGCTCACGATTTGATCTCTTATTAACTGAGAGGTAAAGTCATCAAAGTCACAATAGCTGGCTAAAACCTTTAAAGCAGTGACATAAGTGTCAAAAGATTCACTTGGAGCTTGGACACGAGTAAAAAATTTGTGCCTATGCACAACCAAATTGACTTTACCTTCAAAGTAGGTACTAAGTTGTTTGAGGGCTAGTTGGTATTCGTCCATGTCACTACTATCATGGCCATTGTAAGTAGGTAAATGATCAAAAACATTTTGCCCCTCTACACCCAAGTAATAATATAGGAGGCTGCATTTTCTATCAGGTTTGAACTTCATGCCATCAATTGACCCAAATAGGCATTGAAGGATCTAAACCAGAGCCGCCACTTTAATGGTGGTTCACCAGGATCCTGGAGGAAATAATTTGGAGGTGTAACAGATTGCATGGTGCAGTAATAGAAAGCACGAGGACAAGGAAAGACAGTAGAAACAAGAAAAGAAAAAAAATAAGGGCTTGAGAAGTAATGGAACCAAGAAAACAAGAAGGAATAAAGAAGGTGGAAAAGCAAGATGCCAGAAAGAAATGGAAAAAGACACTAGGATGGTAAAATTCCTGGAAATGATTAAGGTGAATGAATAGCTGAATCCACAAGCACAGTGGGAAATATCAAATGAATAACTGTAAAATGCTACAGAATCTGAGAAAACAAAAAGAATTATGAGGAAAGAACAAGAGTTGTTTGATGTATCAGCCGGGAGGAAATGTACATGAAAGAGTGTGTGGATCACTGAATCCACAAATGCTTGGACGAGGTTGGTGTGCTAGTGTTCAGTGAGAAGCACACAGGAAGTGACGTCACGACGTGCCAGCAAAACGACTGGAGCGAACTCCCACGGTCGCGATGCCCAGGCGAGACGGGGACTTCAGGAGCAGGGAAGCCGGAGCGGTATCCCACGGCTGAAGAACAAAGGAGCAGAATGGCAGCGTCAGAGCTGGAAGACAGACAGCGCGTATCCAGGTAATGCGCTGTGTCTGTGACGTGCGAAGGCAGGCTTGGAAACTGTGGGAGTGTGAGGAGCGAGGCTCAAGGGAGTGCACGCGCATAAATTTAAAAGTAAGCAGTAGTGGCGCGTGTAGAAGCACTCGCTAGGCAGATTAAAGTCAGTTCAGGCAAAATACGAGCCAAAAGGGAGCGCTGCTCTCGAGATACCCAAACAAAAAGAAACGAGCGAAACAAGGAGACAGTCCTGCTCGCGGGGAGGTTTAAATGAAGCACAAAAGCGAGGAAAAAGTAGGAATGAACCAGCTTGCCTCTGTAAGCAGAAATTTGAGAAAAAAAAATCCAAGAGCAGGAACATAAGGCTTTGTAGAAGTAGATGAGCACAAGGGTAGTGTTGGAAACGGGGTTACCGAGACCGTTATGGTAGCATGGCGCAAAGCGGGGAAAGGCACGCGAAGGCAATGTGTAAGGCAGTTGTGCAGCACACTCTCACATTAACTCAGAAATGCGACGCAATAACCGGACACCACACCAGGCTTGTATAAGTAACAATCAGGTTCCTTTATATTGATCAAGATGGCATTCAATTATTCAAATTATACATTCGGGTAACTAGTGCGCGTTCATTTAAAAGACCCTTCACAATTCTGGCCACTAAAAGGCCGCATTAAAATCACAGCACCACTGCTCATTCGGGTGCTCTTTACCAACTAGGGCCTAGAACAGGCGCAACACGGTTTATACATCAACATATATACAGTAGGCCTAGGTACTCTATACAGCCTATGATACACTAGGCGGGAGGGAATCCTACCGGGAACCCCTCAACATGTCCAGCAGCTGGGGGCTTCCAAAAGGGGGAACTTCTTTATCTCCCGGGAGGCTAGGGTCATAGGATGTGCCTGGCCTGTAATCCCAAAGTCATTAAAGGCCCCCTCCCTCCGTGATCCCTCCTCAAGGGTGGCCCCCGGCCCCAGGGGCTTAACCTAGAGCCCTAGGGGCCTCCTGGGCTCACCTGCGGTGTTGTGGCTGGCTGCGGGGCCTTACGGCGGACTCCTCTCTGGCCCGGCCCTCTGTGGTGGGGGCGGGGCCCGGCGCGAGTCTTGCGGCCCTCCGGCCGGTGCTGATTGCTTGCTCGAGGCTATGGAGCCTCTCGCGATGTTGTTCCCTTCGTTGGGGGCCGGTATGCTCCTCCTCCGGCCCCGTGGAGTCCAGGGAGTGAGTGGGGACTTGGTGCGGGAGCCGGCGGTCCTGCCAGTCGGCTCCGGCGTCCCGAGAGGTGAGGAGGTCCTTCCTTACCTCCCGGCGTGCTGGGCGGAGGCGGGCTCTTCACGGCGCCCAATCCGGGCGCGGCGGCGATTCTTCGCGGGGCTCCCGTTGGCAGTGGAGCCCGGGGGCGTCCTCCCGATTGGCTCCGGCTGAGCCAATCGCGTCGCGGCCTTCTCTTCCTCCGGGGGCTCCCGATGGCAGTGGAGCCCCTCTGGCGTTGATGTTCGGCTCTGCTGGGCCAATCACGTCGCGGCTTCTGGTGGTTGCCAGGCGACGCCCTCTTCTCCGGCGATTGGCTTTGGCGGGCCAATCCCGTCGCGGCCTTTCCGGGGCGCGACCTGTGGCGCGGTCAGCGTCCCGGCCCCTCGGCGACAGCGTCCACGGGCCGGGAGGCCGCAGCAGGCCTCAATTCACTTCCACGCGGCCCACGGGGCTGCGGCGGCGGTATTCTTGGCCGCGCTGGCAGCGGCAGGGGTCTCGGGCCCGGCGGTGACTTGTGGTGATTTCGGTGAGGGCGCGGACGGCGCCCTCACCACTACTATGAATAGGGGAGAGATCTCCCGGCCTCAGTTCCCTTCTTCCAGCGGCGGCGGCGCGGCGGTGATCCGGTCACCAGGTCAGTGACCGAGAGGGGGGTCAAGTTCTCTCCGCACTTGGGGGTTGCAGCGCAGGCGCGCTGACAGCCTTATGCTCAGGCTGTGAAGGGATGGTTCTAGGGGGACAGTCCAGCTGTCTGTATAGGTAGATAGGGGTGGAGGCCTAGCGCTTGGGACGCAGCGCTTCGCCTCCTGATCCCCTCTCAATGGTTTTCACTTGTAGTCCTGAAATTCTTGGATGCAGTAAAGTCTCTTTATGAACAGGGGGGTTGTGAGTTGGTGATTCTTGGAGGAGTTGATGTGCCTCCTGGCACGCTGGAGATGGTTCCCTGGGTCCCCTCACACTGGGCAAGATCAGTGGGTGGTGGGCGTTCCTCATCTATCTTACGGCAGCAGGGCCTTGACCCTGTCAGCGGCAGTAGTGTAGGTCTCCCCCTAGGCCCTAAAGTCTGTACTCCAGCGCAGGTTCTCCCAGGTTCAGCGGTGCCTCAACCTAACTAACTCCAGGTTTTCCCTCCAAGCCTCTTATACCCCTAGGTCAGGTGACCCTCCCAAAGGCGGCAAAGTGTAACTCCTCCCACAGCCCGGAAGGTTCTGGAACCTTCCACCTACCTAGCTATGGGGCCCAGAGGCGGGGACGGGATGGCTACTGTATCCCTTGTCCCAGCCTGACTCTGGCGACTAGTGTGTATGTGTGGAAGGCCCTCTGCAGTAGCAGGGGCCTGTGGCAGCCATCTTTGGTGAGAGAGCACCTGCACCTCAGCACTGACCAGCAGTGGCAAGGCGCCCGGAGACCTAGGTCCAGTAAAAATATGGTGGCAAAAATGAGGCGCAGAAAGGGAAAAAAACAGGGTAAGACCACCCTAGGGCTGACAGGTCTAACACGCGTCCCCCAGCCGAAAGAGGGGAGAGCTTCCCAACCTCTAGGGAGTTCTCTTCACTAAGGCGGAAAAACCGGGAGAGACCGTCAGCGTTGGCGTGGTCTACACCGAGTCGATGTTCCACCCGAAAGTCCATCCCCTGGAGGAAATGGACCATCTCAACAATTTGGGATTTTCGCCTCTCATCTGCATGAGCCAGCGAAGGGGTCTGTGGTCGGTCTGGACCAGAAGTGACAACCAAAGGTATGGCCTCAACTTCTTCACCGCCCAAACCACAGCAAAGGCTTCCCGCTCGATGGTACTCCACCGCTGTTCCCGGGGAGTAGTCGTCGGGAGATAAAGGCCACTGGCTGGTCTTGGCCATCGTCATTCAGCTGCGAGAGCACAGCTCCTATGCCATGCTCAGAAGCGTCTGTCTGCACGATAAATTCCCGGCCGAAGTCGGGGGTCCGGAGCACCGGTGCGGTGCACATGGCACGTTTAAGAGTCTCAAAGGCATCTTGGCAGGCAGCCGTCCAGATTACTCTGCGTGGCTGTTTCTTGGAAGTCAATTCCGTCAATGGGCCCACGATGGTTCCATATCCCTTGACGAACCGGCGGTAGTATCCCGTGAGGCCGAAAAGCTCGGACCTCTGTTTGGGTCTTGGGGGCTCCCAGGCCATGATGGTCTCAATCTTGGCTTGGAGGGGTTGCACCTTACCTCCGCCCACCAGATGTCCCAGGTACACGACAGATCCCTGTCCAATCTGGCACTTGCTGGCCTTGATGGTTAGACCAGCCCTTTGCAAAGCCTGCAGCACCTCCTGGAGATGCTGCAGATGGTCTTCCCAGCTGCTACTGAAGACAGCTATGTCATCCAGGTAGGCAGCAGAGAAGGCCTCTAGGCCAGACAGCACCTGGTTCACCAACCGCTGGAAAGTGGCGGGAGCATTTTTCAACCCGAAGGGCATCACCTGGAATTGAAAGTGGCCCTCGGGGGTGGAGAACGCAGTCTTCTCCCTTGCTCCTTCCGCCATGGCGATCTGCCAATATCCTGATGTTAAATCAATGGTACTCAAATACCGGGCTGCTCCCAGCCGGTCAATGAGCTCATCCGCCCGAGGGATCGGGTGAGCGTCGGTCTTGGTGACCGAGTTGAGTCCACGATAATCCACACAGAACCGAAGTTCTGGTGTGGTGCCCGAGGGGCAGCTTTCGGCACCAACACTGCCGGACTAGCCCAAGGGCTACTGGAAGGCTCAATCACCCCCAGTTCTAGCATCTTTACCACCTCACTCTGGATACTAGCCTTGACCTTATCGGACAGCCGGTAAGACTTGTTCTTCACTGGCGGACTGTCCCCTGTGTCCACATCATGGGTACACAGGTGCGTGATTCCAGGCGTGAGGGAAAACAACGAGGCGTACTGCCCCAAAACCTGGCGGCAGTCCCTCTGTTGCTCTGGGGTCAAGGATGGGGCGAGGACTACTCCCTCTACCGAACCATCCTTCTCGTGGACCGCCAGAAGGTCTGGCAGAGGCTCACTCTCTTCCTCCTCACTCCCATCCGTTATCATCAAGAGAGTGAGCTCGGAACGCTCCTGGTGTGGCTTCAGGCGGTTGACGTGGAGCACCCTGTGGGGTTGACGGGGGTCTTCATGTCGACGACATACGTGGTCTGGCCTTTTCGTTCTAAGATCTCAAACGGCCCAGTCCATCGGTCCTGGAGGCGCTAAGCTCTCCTGGCTCCATGACCCACACCTTCTGTCCAGCGTCTAACTCTACCGTCCGCGCGTTCCGGTCATACCATTGCTTCATGACGGCCTGACTTGCCTCTAAGTTGTCCGAGGCCTCCTTCCACAGCTTGGCCACTTGGCTGCGGAGCATCAGCATATAGCTGACCACATCACGGGGAAGCTTCGAGGAAGACTTCTCCCACCCCTCTTTGACAAGACTGAGGGGCCCCCGAGCGGGGTGGCCATAGAGCAGCTCAAAGGGGCTGAAACCGACCCCCTTCTGCGGCACCTCTCGGTAGGAGAAGAGCAGACAGGGTAAGAAGGACGTCCCACTTTCTTCTCAAGTCCTCGGGTAGGCTCCTGATCATCCCCTTCAAGGTTTTGTTGAAGCGCTCCACGAGCCCGTTCGTCTGGGGGTGGTAAGGAGTGGAGAACCGGTAGAGTCACTCCACACTCCTTCCACATGGCCTGCATGTAGGCTGACATGAAAGTCGTGCCCCTATCTGACACCACGACCTTGGGGAATCCCACTCGGGTAAAAATCCCCATGAGGGCCCGCGCCACCACCGGTGCTGTGATGGTCCTCAGAGGGATTGCCTCTGGAGTACCGGGTGGCGTGGTCTACTAGCACCAAAATGAACCTATGCCCAGCTGAAGTCGGCGGATCCAACGGCCCGACAATGTCAATCCCCACTCGCTCAAAGGGGTATCGACCACTGGGAGAGGCTCTAGCGGGACCTTCACCTTAGTCCCTGTCTTGCCGCTTGCTTGGCAAGTGGTGCAGGTCTTGCAATAAGTGTCAGAAGTGACGCGCATCCTGGGCCAGTAAAAATGTGGGACCAAGCGCGCAAACGTCTTGTCCTGGCCCAGGTGTCCTGCTAGTGGTATCTCATGCGCCAACTCTAGCAGAAAGGCTCGGTGGCATTGGGGGACCACCACGGCCCTTGAGGACCCATGCACCGGAGCCTTAGGCTCACTGTAGAGGAGACCATCCTCCCAGTAGACATGGTAATTACCAGTCTCTGTTCCAGCTGCTTGGGCGTCGGCCTGTTGCCGTATGCCAACAAGCGTAGGGCACTCCCTCTGTGCCCGGCAAAATTCTTCCCGGGTAGGCCCTCCTTCCACCTGCCACTCTGCAGGGGTCGGCAGGTCCCCACGGGAAAACCAACCACCTCAGCGGACTCCGGGGTCACCTCCGCGGGCTCCCCATCCATCTCACCGGGTGTTTCCTCCCGGACATCTCCTCGTCCAGCAGTGGGCTGGGCCCTTCTTTCAGGCTCCAACCCGGGCTGAGTTCCTTGTCGGGCAGCCATGGACCGCGTGATAACGCAAGTCCATCCTGGTAACCCCAACATCTCAGCATGGGCATTGAACTCTACCTCTCTCCAGGCAGTATGTTCTAAATCGTTGCCCAGCAGACAGTCAACTGGCATGGCAGGGCTCACCGCAACCTTCATCAGACCTGACACTCCTCCCCACTCAAAGGGAACTTGGGCCACGGGGTAATGACCCAGGCTATTATCTGCCATCACAACCGGGTGGAACTCCTCAGGAATCACCTGCTCTGGGGACACCAGCTGACGTTTCACCATTGTCATACTGGCACCTGTGTCCCTCAGAGCCTCCACCTCCTCCCCGTTCACCAGGACCCTCTGCCGATACTTGGCAGTGTTCTCGAGTACCTGCACCCTTGGGATGATCTCCCTATCCCCCAGGGAAACTAAGGTCAAGCCTGTCCACTCACCTCCCCTACCTAGGGACAACTCCTCCCCAAGCGCTACACTGGCCACCCGGGGTCTTACCTCCTGTGGGGGCTGGGGCTCTCTTGCGACACTGGGCATCCCCCTTGTAGTGTCCAACCTCCCGCACTTCGTAGCACCGGACAGTTCTGGGCTGCTGACTCCTGTCAGGGTAAGTGGGTTTCTGGTATCCAGATTGGGATGGGAAACCTACCCCTCTCCCAGGCGGTCTATTTTGGGGACCTTTAAAGAACTCCCTCTTTTTATCTCCCCCTCTTTCTTCTGGGGGAACACCTGTCCACCCTTCGGGGGATCCGCCCCGGCTCCCTTGTGGGACACCCTAGTGCTGACCCACGTGTCTGCCTCCTCTGCAAGCTCCCTTGGGTTGGTCAGCTTGCGGTCCACCAAAGTACTGGCGCAGCTCCGGAAAACATTTCTCGAGGAGGTGCTCTCTCAAAAATAGGTCGTACAGCCCAGTGTAATTGTCAACCTCGCTGCCACGCACCCAACCCTCTAATGCCTTCCGGGCATAATCATAAAAATCTACCCAGTTTTGTGTGGTGAGCTTGTGGCTGTTGCGAAACTTTTGGCGGTACTTCTCAGGGGTGAGGCCAAACTTCCTGAGCAGGGCCTCCCTCATGATAGGGTAGTTGGTTCGATCCCCCTTTTCTAAGGTTAGCAGTGTGTCCCTGACTAGTGGAGGTATGTATCTATAAAGTCCTCCTCCCCAGTAGCTCTCAGGAACTCTATGGGCCACCAAAGCTACCTCGTACGCCGTCAACCACTTGTCTATGTCATCACCCACACTAAAGCTGGCCATCACCTCCCTGGGTAGGTAAAATTTGGGCTCCTGTGGAACCCCAGTAGGTACGCTGCCACCATTTCCTTTGCCTTCCATTTCCATTTGCAAGGCTCGGAGCTCCAGTTCTTTCAGGCTAAGCTCATGTACAAGCCTTCTTTCCTCCATGGCTAGCCTTCCCTGTTCTCGCTCCCTTTCCATCTTAGCCAATTCTAATGTCAATTGCCTTTGCTGCCTTCTGTCCTCGAATTCCTCTGGTGACACACTCCCCCTGACCTTTACTGCCTGCCCTGGAACGTCTTCCTGGCAACACATTCTCGCTGACGTCAATGTTCAGTAGGCTCAGTTCTCCTGGGTCGTCTGTCTCCCTCTGCTCCTCCTCCTCCCCTCTTCCCTCCCGGGTGGGCCATGACCCATGCCCTCAAAGCCTTCTGAAGTACCTCCTTCCTGGCACCTCGCTTGACGGCCACCCCCTCTCTAGGCAGAACTCCTTGAGCTGGTTCACCGTGTACCTCTCTAGGTCGGCTAGCTCAAACTCCATCCTCCTAGGTGGGGTCCCAGACAACAAGGAAGGGGTCCTAAATGGAAGGCAGCAGGTCTAACACAGGACTAATACAACTGGCAATTTACAATAGAATTCCTCCTACTTATTATTTTCCTAGGTGTCCAATTGCGGCGCACACTGAGTCACTGTAGGGTGCTGCACAAATACCAGTCCTTATCCCACCGCTGAACACCAATGTTGGAAACGGGGTTACCGAGACCGTTATGGTAGCATGGCGCAAAGCGGGGAAAGGCACGTGAAGGCAATGTGTAAGGCAGTTGTGCAGCACACTCTCACATTAACTCAGAAATGCGACGCAATAACCGGACACCACACCAGGCTTAGTATAAGTAACAATCAGGTTCCTTTATATTGATCAAGATGGCATTCAATTATTCAAATTATACATTCGGGTAACTAGTGCGCGTTCATTTAAAAAGACCCTTCACAATTCTGGCCACTAAAAGGCCGCATTAAAATCACAGCACCACTGCTCATTCGGGTGCTCTTTACCAACTAGGGCCTAGAACAGGCGCAACACGGTTTATACATCAACATATATACAGTAGGCCTAGGTACTCTATACAGCCTATGATACACTAGGCGGGAGGGAATCCTACCGGGAACCCCTCAACATGTCCAGCAGCTGGGGGCTTCCAAAAGGGGAACTTCTTTATCTCCCGGGAGGCTAGGGTCATAGGATGTGCCTGGCCTGTAATCCCAAAGTCATTAAAGGCCCCCTCCCTCCGTGATCCCTCCTCAAGGGTGGCCCCGGCTTCAGGGGCTTAACCTAGAGCCCTAGGGGCCTCCTGGGCTCACCTGCGGTGTTGTGGCTGGCTGCGGGGCCTTACGGCGGACTCCTCTCTGGCCCGGCCCTCTGTGGTGGGGGCGGGGCCCGGCGCGAGTCTTGCGGCCCTCCGGCCGGTGCTGATTGCTTGCTCGAGGCTATGGAGCCTCTCGCGATGTTGTTCCCTTCGTTGGGGGGCCGGTATGCTCCTCCTCCGGCCCCCGTGGAGTCCAGGGAGTGAGTGGGGACTTGGTGCGGGAGCCGGCGGTCCTGCCAGTCGGCTCCGGCGTCCCGAGAGGTGAGGAGGTCCTTCCTTACCTCCCGGCGTGCTGGGCGGAGGCGGGCTCTTCACGGCGCCCAATCCGGGCGCGGCGGCGATTCTTCGCGGGGCTCCCGTTGGCAGTGGAGCCCGGGGACGTCCTCCCGATTGGCTCCGGCTGAGCCAATCGCGTCGTGGCCTTCTCTTCCTCCGGGGGCTCCCGATGGCAGTGGAGCCCCTCTGGCGTCGTCGATGTTCGGCTCTGCTGGGCCAATCACGTCGCGGCTTCTGGTGGTTGCCAGGCGACGCCCTCTTCTCCGGCGATTGGCTTTGGCGGGCCAATCCCGTCGCGGCCTTTTCGGGGCGCGACCTGTGACGCGGTCAGCGTCCCGGCCCCTCGGCGACAGCGTCCACGGGCCGGGAGGCCGCAGCAGGCCTCAATTCACTTCACGCGGCCCACGGGGCTGCGGCGGCGGTATTCTTGGCCGCGCTGGCAGCGGCAGGGGTCTCGGGCCCGGCGGTGACTTGTGGTGATTTCGGTGAGGGCGCGGACGGCGCCCTCACCACTACTATGAATAGGGGAGAGATCTCCCGGCCTCAGTTCCCTTCTTCCAGCGGCGGCGGCGCGGCGGTGATCCGGTCACCAGGTCAGTGACCGAGAGGGAGGTCAAGTTCTCTCCGCACTTGGGGTTGCAGCGCAGGCGCGCTGACAGCCTTATGCTCAGGCTGTGAAGGGATGGTTCTGGGGGACAGTCCAGCTGTCTGTATAGGTAGATAGGGGGTGGAGGCCTAGCGCTTAGGACGCAGCGCTTCGCCTCCTGATCCCCTCTCAATGGTTTTCACTTGTAGTCCTGAAATTCTTGGATGCAGTAAAGTCTCTTTATGAACAGGGGGGTTGTGAGTTGGTGATTCTTGGAGGAGTTGATGTGCCTCCTGGCACGCTGGAGATGGTTCCCTGGGTCCCCTCACACTGGGCAAGATCAGTGGGTGGTGGGCGTTCCTCATCTATCTTACGGCAGCAGGGCCTTGACCCTGTCAGCGGCAGTAGTGTAGGTCTCCCCTAGGCCCTAAAGTCTGTACTCCAGCGCAGGTTCTCCCAGGTTCAGCGGTGCCTCAACCTAACTAACTCCAGGTTTTCCCTCCAAGCCTCTTATACCCCTAGGTCAGGTGACCCTCCCAAGGCGGCAAAGTGTAACTCCTCCCACAGCCCGGAAGGTTCTGGAACCTTCCACCTACCTAGCTATGGGGCCCAGAGGCGGGGACGGGATGGCTACTGTATCCCTTGTCCCAGCCTGACTCTGGCGACTAGTGTGTATGTGTGGAAGGCCCTCTGCAGTAGCAGGGGCCTGTGGCAGCCATCTTTGGTGAGAGAGCACCTGCACCTCAGCACTGACCAGCAGTGGCAAGGCGCCCGGAGACCTAGGTCCAGTAAAAATATGGTGGCAAAAATGAGGCGCAGAAAGGGAAAAAAACAGGGTAAGACCACCCTAGGGCTGACAGGTCTAACAGGTAGGAAGCTGGAAGTTGAGGGAATACAACCTCTGGGCCCGATAGGAGAAGGAGAAAAAAAAACAGTACCTTGAGGAAGCAGAGGCAGAAAAATGAAGCACTTGTAGAAAATCAGCTCGCCCCAAATCCGATCCCAAGATCGTCGCCAAATGAAAAGATGTGGTCCACAACATAAATACTTGAGTAGGAGCTTTATTGGAAAAGCAGGCACACAGGTCTAACGGGCCCAGAGGATCAGCACCAACTGCAAGACAAGGTGTTCTAATCCTCTGTTCCCATAGATTCCAATACAGAATTACACTTGGTAGAAGGACATAACAAATTCAGCATTCTATACCATAAAGAACAGAAAGAGGGAAAACAGTAATATGCAGAACACCACAGGAAGCCACCTTTTCACACTGGATATTCAGTTGAGCGACACTATGCAACAGCAGAGCATACTGCACCATACCCATCACAATTTCCCTCTCTGTCTAGCACACCCTCTCATGGTGCATCTCCACGTTCAATGCATTGACATACCACTATACAGACATCACTATTTCAATACTGTACAAGGTAGAGAGTTAGAGTAATGGTTAGGTTTGGGGGCAAACTAGTCTTAGGGTGTAGGCTAAATCTCGCCCTAGGTTTAGCATAAAGATTTGAATTAAGTTTAGGCTTAGACTTAGTGGTAGGTGAGGGTGAGATGGGAATTTTAAGGTTAAGGTAAATGTAAGGCTATGCTTGGGGTCGCAGACCGGGCAAAATCCTCTGTGGGTACTGTCATTTACCATCATGTCCTATGGCCACAAATCCAAAGTACTTCAGTGGACAACAAAGTTGGCAAAAACAAGCAGTCAACAACAAGCAGTCAAGGCTTACTTCAGCAGTGAATGTGGCTAAAAACTCCGATACAGAGTGACACAGTGAGTAACACTCAATAATAATAATGCCCAATTAGTGATTTCTCTTTAGAAAACAAAATTACTTTTAGCAGGTAGGTGGTGGATAGAATAGTTAAACCTAAGATACAAAAATAAACCAGAAGATGCTAGCAATTTCTGGACCTCAGTGACAACTCCACGCATGATTATTAATCCTGAGATGGAGGTGCTACTGACATTGGTGCTAAGGCCAAAGTCATCCTGTGGGACTTGGTATGAGTTGAATTAGTCTTTGAAAGCCCACAAGTCTCTAATTCCTGGCACACGTTGTTTTCTCCCACCAAACACCATAGGTTGTGAGCAAGTGATACAGATGTAGGGGACTGTGTACACAAATTTGGTCCTGAATGAGCCCTCAGTACCACAGTGGGAAAATCAGTGGGATTAAGCCTTGGTAGGTGTGTTTCCAGTAGACCAGGACAAAAATATATGGTGTCACACCAAAACCTACTAATCCAAACACCCACTAAGTAAAGATCCCACTGTGTGAATCCAAGTAGCCTCCCCTGACAATCTGTTGACAAATTGTATAGTGTCCTCGTTCTAGTCGCTGGTGTAACGGGAACGACACAGTTCACATTCTACTGGAGTTCAGGCAGCAACCAAGGACATAACTTTCTTATCCTTTTCAATGAGACATATGAAGTAGTGGGTTAGTCCTCAGTATAGAGTCCCAAGAGGAAATCTATTTGTGCTGGGGCCTGTATTTCAAAAACCATCAAATGCGGTCAAACTTTTCTGATGGTGCATGTATGCAAATGGTCTTCTCTCTCTCTCTCTCTCTCTCACACACACACGCACGTCGCACACACACACACACACACACCAACACCCATCAGAGTATCACAAAATCATCAGTCTTAGTAGTGTACTGTGGATGACGCACAGAGATATCCGCCACACATATGCATGACAAAATGAAGGCAAGGGGCTCCAGCTCTGTGGATCAGCCAAAACTTTGTTCTAGTGAGTCCCAATAGCCAGTCTGACTTCAGGGCCACAGATGTAATCATCTGGCCTCTTAGAATAGAATTACGCTGCCAGCAATGCCTAAGGGGACCGTAGTAACCATCACTAAGAGAGGAAGCCCACTTTGGGTGTCCTGTAGTCTTCAGAAGTCAGCTCTGAGAACCTCCAGAACTAAAAAATACATTGAGCACTTTCAATAAACTTGTGTGATAGCAGAGCTCACTGGAGGAAAAGCACAGGTTTGTTGAGAATAACACTCTATGGCTCAGAAACATAGCTTTAATAAGATGTACAGGTGACTTTCATTCAGACAGCAAGGTTCATGATTAGGCTCTTTGTTAGAATTAGGCTTAGGCTTCGGGTTAGAGTAAATGTTAAAGTTAGTTAAAGTAGTCAGGTTAGGGTTAATGTTTGAAATCATACTCTAAAAGGAGCTACAGAGGGACTAAAATATCAAGGGCACACTCCACTCAAAGTACCAATACCAATAACACAGCCCTTGATACTTGTCACGCCCAACAAAGAACATAGAAGTATGTATAGGGCACCACTCTCAAGCCAACATCATTTTTAGGGGGAGGTCAACCAATAGCAATTCAGAGTCAGACCCTGTGCCTAAGTGTGATACTTTTTTTGAAGCCCAGTGCCAAGGGACCTACAAATCAAATATTCATAAATAAATATATAGGAAGTGCCTCACTTACGCGTCCACCATGAGTTGGTTGGCTGTTACTCACCAACTGGCTCGCAGTTTCATCATCTGCCACTTTTCTATATTCTCAGGAGGGACCAACACCATGTTGAGACCTAATGGTTCTGACTGTATATAACGTTTCTATAAACAAACAAAAACCATCAACCTCCTGTCGGTCCTCATTAAGAAAGAAATGGCAAAATGCCATCTTCCTCACAAAAAACACTAAAAATGAGTCATATTCGGCATATCACATACATCTTTCTTCTATGCTCATGATTAAACACAAAATTGCATGTTTAGGCCATTTTGTTGTGAATGGGCGACATGTTTTATATACTTTGCCACTGGATTCAAGATAGCCTGGCTGATGAGGGTTATGAACCCGAAACCGGTCCCAGGATGCTTGTTTCCGGTCCAGGGAAGACATGGCTTGGCAGTTCGGGCTGGACTGTTCCCATGAGGCACAGGGTCAGACTGATTTGCATATGGCCATGTCTGAACTGGGGTGGCGGAGTGAGCTAAAGAATGATGATGGATTAAACCCAGATCAGTTGACTGGGGTGAGTGCTTGCAATGTTCAACACTCCGTCCATCATCCCCTTTGGTTTTGCTAAGTTCGCCCTAAGTTGGCAGGGTATGCCCAGACGTGGGTCCCTTGCTCACTTTGCCACTGGATTCAAGATAGCCTGGCTGATGAGGGTTATGAACCCGAAACCGGTCCCAGGATGCTTGTTTCCGGTCCAGGGAAGACATGGCTTGGCAGTTCGGGCTGGACTGTTCCCATTCGGCACAGGGTCAGACTGATTTGCATATGGCCATGTCTGAACTGGGGTAGCGGAGTGAGCTAAAGAATGATGATGGATTAAACCCAGATCAGTTGACTGGGGGTGAGTGCTTGCAATGTTCAACACTTCGTCCATCATCCCCTTTGGTTTTGCTAAGTCCGACATGTTTTATTGCCACACAAAAACGTACTGGCATATTCGTCAGGGCATGAGGACCAGTATTTACCCAATTGCGCACTGAATCTGCATTAAAAGAAGGAGAAGTGGACAGACAACAAGGAGTGAAACAAAACGCACACAACTCACGTTAGGCATTTGACCCCCCAGGTAAACGCATACCAGTAGGTTATAGGAAACAATTTCTGAACATGAGCTGTAGTCGCCTAAAAAAGGGAACATAGCCAATGTGATTTAAAACATATAATAGATTTTATGCATAGGATTGCACCAGCAAACATTTCTCTGCAATAATACATGGCTCAGTGCCAGCTTATATATCAGCTCAATGTTATATATGTCTCTTAAAAATGTATATCAGGGTAAGGAATACCCAAACCACCTCTGCATTAAAGTATAATGTGATGAACCCTTGACGTCATACTCACACAAGTACTCGCAGCATCTGTGACCGGCCCCCAACGTTCTTATACTCACGGCCAGCATAGCAGAAAAGATATGTCCCCATTAGAAATCGCATCATCTCCTATAACTCACTGACCGTGCTGGCAGACCGCATTCATGACCACAGGACCAACGCGAGCACCGCAAGGCAAGGTAAATAGGGCTCCCATGTCATACGTCCCACTACGCCGTCAACCGTGATGGGCACCATATTGGGAGGAGGTCAAACTTCAAAATGAGCACCGACATTTAACGGTATTTAGATATGGCCAGAATACATCACTATTAATCAGAATTTTTCAAAAGGCTAAAAAACTTCATTTGATGATGCACTACAAAAAACAGACATTAAAAAGGGGAAACAAATAAAGAGGGTCGCTATGTGCTGTTGACAGGGAGGCTGTTGGGTCGCAACATTACCCTGGTAAGTATCTTTGCACCAAACCAGGAACAGGTTCCATTCTTACACTCCCTTTCTACATCATTAGCCTCTTTGGGTCCCGACTCCCTCCTCCTTGGGAGAGATTTTAATTGTGTGGTGAATATCACCCTGGACCGCTCCTTCCCCCTCCTGCCTGGTGCTCTCACACATAAAATATCGGAGGGATTCCTGGACTGGCTGGGGCATTGGGAGCTTATAGATATATGGTGGACAGAACACAAGGGATCAGTGATTACTAATTTTATTCTCCCATACACCGCCTACACACGAGACTGGCCGCATTTATGTGTTCACAGGGCCTCAGTCAATCTATAGTACACACAGAATACTTAGGGCGCACATTTTCTGACCATAGTCCCTTATTGCCGGATTTTATACCCGTAGGGGTGAGCCCACTGGTTCCCATGTGGAGGCTCGACCCACAACCTTAGAAGATGTGTGCTTTCGGGAAACCCTAGGGGAGGCCATAGATGGCTACTTTGCCGTAAACACAGGTACAGCATCCTCGAGGCAAATGGAATGGGAGGCTTTCAAGTGGTGGTGAGAGGGCATTGTCTGGGGCAAGGGACAGGGATACAACAAGTAGTGCATAGAGAGCTTGGGGAATTGGAAGACCGGTTGCGCGACCTGGATAATGCCCAGGGATTAGCGGCCTTTGACCTTGAAAGCTCTAAGGAGACACAAGCTTGCTACAACGCCGCATTGGAAAGGCTCAGATGTCATGATAATAGAGGTTATCTCACTAAGGTGCAGGAAGAAGAGGGATGTCCAGGCAGGTTATTGTCATGGCTCATTAAGCTGGAATTGGGTGGGTCACCTATTACACATATCCGATCTGATACAGGGATTTCCGTGTACGCGCCGGAACTCATTAATGCTCAGTTCTGAGACTATTATAAAAGATTATATGACTCACCCTTGCCTGTTCTACCGGGAGCCCAGGCGACTTTCCTGGCCACGCTGAAACTGCGCGAACTAGATCGTTAAGCACAGGAAGCACAAGGGGCTCCGATAACGACCCATGAGATACATACAGCTATTAAGGATATGACCACGGGTAAGACTCCAGGCCCAGATTGTCTCCCAGCAGAGTTCTACGCAGTTTATATTTCAAAACTGACCCCCCCCAGACTTGAGACCCTGTACGCAGAATCGTTGGAATTGGGAATACTACCGGGCTCTACGCGAGATGCAGTTGTGATCACCCTCCCTAAACTAAACATACAAGGGGCAATACCACGGATTTCACCACCTCTCCATGCTTATTATGGACTTTAAAATCCTTAGTAAAATTATAGCCCTTATTCATGAGGGCCAAAATGAGTTCATTCAGGCTAGGCGTATGTCATTTAACCTGCGGAGTCTCTACTCTGTGCTATACCACGCAGACCTACAGGCCTTCCCACGAGCAGCTTTGCTGTCAGTAGACCTGGAGAAGGCATTTGAGACGCTTAGGTGGGGTTTCCTATTTGCAGTCATGAGAAAAATGGGCCTTGTTGAGGGATGGATTCAATGGGTTAAACTCTTGTATATGACCCCCACTGCGCGAGTCAAAACTGGCAGAGTAATATCTTCGCAGTATGACATTTTCAGCGGTACTAGGCAGGGATGCCCCCTTTCCCCGCTCCTATTTGCATTAGCTATTGAGCTGCTGGCGGTGCTGTTAGGGAACAAGGAGGGGTCAGGGAATGAAACTTGATAGCCAAGAACATATTATCTCCCTGTATGCGGACGACCTGTTGATCTTCCTAGGGGACCCTTCTGCGGGTTCCCCTAAGGCACTTGCTCTCCTGAATGATTTTGGTCATCTTTCCAGCCTGAAGGTTAACCAGACCAAGACATAGTTGTTCCCCGTACACCGGGATACACCCCGGCCACAGGGGCTTTCAGTCGACCTTAATTGGGCTCCAACTACCTTCAGGTATTTGGGGATACAGGAGGACTTGCGGGATGGTAACCTTGAAAAGACACTTAGGTCGCTTAGAGCATGTGTTCCTTTCTGGTGTTTGTTACAGCTGCCGATTATGGCTTGGATTTCATTGGCCAAAATGATCATGCTGCCCCGCCTTTTATACTTTTTCGTCAACCTGCCGGAGGTGTATGTCCTCACACTGGTTTCTTCAGTTGGACACCTTGCTGCAAGAGCTGATATGGGATAAAGGCCCGCCAAAGGGTGTCCCTGGAAACGATGCAACGTCCATTAGCAGAGGGAGGACTGGGCGTACCCAATTTCAAAATTTACTTTTTGGCCTCCCAGATCCAATGGATCACCCAATGGTTGGATGGGGTGAGACAAGAGGAGTTAAGGGTAGTGGGCTCCTCTGCCCACATGGGCGCCTTGCTGGCCAAATTGCTAAACCCGGCGGTTGGAATTTCTTGCCCGACCCTGCTGCTGAACACTGCATTGCAATGTTGGAGGCGTTGTATAGTCAAGACAGCAGGGACCCCCTATATGCCCCTAGAGTGCCTCTGGTGGGCCTTCCACATGGGAATCCACTGAAGTTCTTCATGGCCACTCAGTCAACAGCTTGGACTGATGCAGGTCTGGTAACAGCAGGTGATTGTTATAACCAGGAGGCTCTTGTTCCCTTCGCAGATTTAATGGCTGATTCTGGGTTACCGGCTGCCCAATTCCTCAACTATGAGGCCCTAGTTTGCACATTTAAAACACTTTGGGGTGTGGGTTGCGAAGAGCCCAAGACACATACAGAACTGCAACACCTACTAATTCTGGGCCCGGCGAGACACCTAGTGAAATGGTTACATAATTAACTATCGGACATGACTCGCAAACCCCTAACCAAGCTGCGGTTGAAATTGGAAGCGATTCTACACTGGGAACTCACTGACTCTGATTGGAATAAGATCATAGCCTACCCCAAAGACGTCTCGAGGAACACCAGGTTAAAGTACACACAGTTCAATTATCTCCACATGACTTATATGACCCCCCACAGACTACAAGTGGTATATGGAGGCAAGCCTTGCCACTGCCCTCACTGCAACTTGGCAGACTCAGACTTCATACACATGACATGGGACTGCTCTGCACTGCATCCCTTTTGGGAGGGTGTCATGTCTGCCCTTGATACCACACTGGATCGTGCCCTAGGCACCACTGTGGAGGTTTGCCAGCTGGGACTTTATCCAAAACCCCCTAAAAGAAAAGTGGGAACTTGGTTCATAGACCTGGCATTGGCCAAAAGGAGGATTGCCATGGCTGGGAAGTCAAGGGGCCGGACAAGTGATGGGGACTTGGGTAAAAGACGTATCACAATGGGCAGCTACAGAAGGAAGAGCCCTCACAAGGGAAAAAGCCTGGGGAATACGGCAGCGGCCCATAGCGGAACTGTGGGCTGAGGTACTTAACACCTGGGAGAATCCGGGAGGGGTCTCGCCAGGGAACATCAATGCTCTGGAGGACGAAGAAATAGGGGAGGGCACAGCTATCACACCCTAAAACACCACCGAGTATTATTGGGGAGAACCTGCTTTCAGATCATTATACTCCTCACTACTGGGTGCGGAATTCGGCTCCAATCGTAGGCTTGGGACTGACTATGGGGACCCCCTAGCCTGCACCCTCCTCACTCTGATCACTTCCCCATATCATGGGCTCATACAATCCCTGCACCAGTTCTCAAAGTTCGCATTGTTTGTAGTTTGTTAAATCGCTTTCCTTTAAGGATGCTTATTCAGTGAGGCTAGCACTCCCTACAAATATGGCTACATGAAGATTTGAAGAGGTACTTATTCTGTACATATAATGGGGATTCCTGTTAACATGCAGGATATGAGAGATTGCTTAGATAATGTTAACATATAGATCGCTTCAATCCCCTGACTCTGTAATGATGGAATACCGACATTTATTGAAAAAGTTATATGCATATTTTTTACGAGCCCAACAACGGGCGCTCTTTATATCACTGTGGAAATATTTGCTTGAATAATATAAAAGTTGAAATGACAATATAAATATGTTTGGGGAAACAAACAGCTGGCCGTAAACATACAGAGGACACATAGAACTGGGACCAACATATAAGCGGGCGTCATCTTAACACTGAGAGCTGGCCACACCCCTTGCCTATATTTATGCAGCACTCCTGCATTATCTTAAAACCTGAAAGTGTATATGGCTGAGTATCCAGGGAAAAACTGACTTCCCACTGGTGAACAGCACATTCACAAGGACAATTTCCTGCGCTCTCAACGCACAAGAAGTATATATCACACCTAAAGAGGCATACACTTTATTAATGGAGTGAAAAAAATGGGTCAACGTATACACATCCTGAGGGGGGATCATAAATACATGCTCAACATCAAGAAGGCAGTTGAAAAGTTTCAGCGCTCCGTCCATCATCTCCTTCTGTTTGCTTTGTTCGCCCTAAGTTGGCAGGGTATGCCCAGACGTGGGTCCCTTGCTCACTTTGCCACTGGATTCAAGCTAGCCTGGCTGATGAGGGCTGTTAGCCCGAAACCGGTCCCGGGATGCTTGTTTCTGGTTTAGGGAAGACATGGCTTGGCAGTTCGGGCTGGACTGTTCCCATGAGGCACAGTGTCAAGACTGATTTGCACATAGCTGTGTCTGAACTGGGGTGGTGAAGTGAGCTAAAGAACGATGATGGATTCAACCCAGATCTGTGACTGGGGGTGAGTGTCTGAAAAGTTTCAGTGCTCCGTCCATCATCTCCTTGTGTTTGCTTTGTTCACCCCAAGTTGGCAGGGTATGCCCAGATGTGGGTCCCTTGCTCACTTTGCCACTGGATACAAGCTAGCCTGACTGATGAGGGCTGTTAGCCCGAAACCGGTCCCAGGATGCTTGTTTCCAGTCCAGGGAAGACATGGCTTGGCAGTTCGGGCTGGACTGTTCCCATGAGGCACAGGGTCAAGACTGATTTGCATATAGCTGTGTCTGAACTGGGGTGGCGAAGTGAGCTAAAGATCAATGATGGATTCAACCCAGATCTGTGACTGGGGGTGAGTGTCTGAAAAGTTTCAGCGCTCCACCCATCATCTCTTTGTGTTTGCTTTGTTCGCCCTAAGTTGGCAGGGTATGCCCAGACGTGGGTCCCTTGCTCACTTTGCCACTGAATACAAGCTGGCCTGGCTGATGAGGGATGTTAGCCCGAAACCGGTCCCAGGATGCTTGTTTCCGGTCCAGGGAAGACATGGCTTGGCAGTTGGAGCTGGACTGTTCCCATGAGGCACAGGGTCAAGACTGATTTGCACATAGCTGTGTCTGAACTGGGGTGGCGAAGTGAGCTAAAGAACGATGATGGATTCAACCTATATCTGTGACTGGGGGTGAGTGTCTGAAATGTTTCAGCGCTCCGTCCATCATCTCCTTGTGTTTGCTTTGTTCGCCCTAAGTTGGCAGGGTATGCCCAGACGTGGGTCCCTTGCTCACTTTGCCACTGGATTCAAGCTAGCCTGGCTGATGAGGGCTGTTAGCCCGAAACCGGTCCCGGGATGCTTGTTTCTGGTTCAGGGAAGACATGGCTTGGCAATTCGGGCTGGACTGTTCCCATGAGGCACAGTGTCAAGACTGATTTGCACATAGCTGTGTCTGAACTGGGTGGCGAAGTGAGCTAAAGAACGATGATGGATTCAACCCAGATCTGTGACTGGGGGTGAGTGTCTGAAAAGTTTCAGTGCTCCGTCCATCATCTCCTTGTGTTTGCTTTGTTCGCCCTAAGTTGGCAGGGGATGCCCAGACGTGGGTCCCTTGCTCACTTTGCCACTGGATTCAAGCTAGTCTGGCCGATGAGGGCTGTTAGCCCGAAACCGGTCCCAGGATGCTTGTTTCCGGTCCAGGGAAGACATGGCTTGGCAGTTCAGGCTGGACTGTTCCCATGATGCACAGGGTCAAGACTGATTTGCATATAGCTGTGTCTGAACTGGGGTGGCGAAGTCAGCTAAAGAACTATGATGGATTCAACCCAGATCTGTGACTGGGGGTGAGTGTCTGAAAAGTTTCAGCGCTCCGTCCATCATCTCCTTGTGTTTGCTTTTTTGTGAGGATGACAGCAGTGTCATTTCTTCCTGAATGAGGACCGACAGGAGGTTGATGGTTTTTGTTTGCTTATAGATAAGTTATACACAGTGAGCACCAATTGCTCTCGGCATTGTGTATGCTCCTCCTGTTAATATAGGAATTTGGCCCACGATGATACAGCGAGCCAGTTGGTGAGTAACAGCCAACCGGCTTGTGGTGGTTACTTATGTGAGGCACTTCCTATATATTTTTTTTATAGTTTTTTTATCTGTTGAGTTGTGTGTTTCCTGCATGGCTCATTGTAGTTTTCCCCATGCTAGCCAAATTGTGCATGATGTAGGCGGCACTTTCTTTTGCACACATTACTATATGAACACGGTTGCTTTTGTACCACACTGTACTTTCACACAGAACCTGCACATGTTTTCGTCTTCTGTTCTTTTCCTGGGATTTAGTCTGAACACCATGGACAAGGCCAAACAACAAGGCCCTTTGTTATTCTCTCTGGTGAGGCACCAGGGCCTAGACACAACATGAGAACGCAGCTGCTGTTTATGAGCACACATGTCTTGTTATATAACTGAGTACAGGAATTTAAGTACACACATTGAGAGAAGGTTCTAAGACAAGACTGCTAGGTCAGCTGAGATGTAGAACATCAATCTATGAATGCTAAAATATGGGGTCTGCCACTAATCCCATAGATCTTTGTTATATAATCAGTTAGCTTCAGAAGAAGGGAGCGGGGTTTAGGATATTCTGTCTTATAAATTATACATGGTTTATTGACCATGCTAACAGTATTTTAATATGCATTTGTTTTCAAATTGTGGCACGAATATTGCATTTTAGAACATGATAGTTTGAATAAATATTCTAAACTTCCCTTGTGTCTCTTGTTTATTTGATTGTGGATGAGTATGAGTGAGAGAGAGTGAAAGGGTGTATCCTGTTACCGCGATCCCTGAGAGGATCGAGAGTGTTGTGTTCTGGGATGCCAATACACTTGTTTCTCTGGTAAGGTTAGGAGAGCAAGTGAGGCACCACAGCTAGTTGGACTCGGGCTCAGATACTGAGGTGGTATAATGACTCAGTCCCTACATGCTGATGGTCTATGATCCCAAGCATAGTTCTATTTCTGAGCAGAATCCCTGTAACACTAGGTTCCTTGGCCTAGTCTTGAAAAAATGTGTCACACCTGGGCACAGGGTCTGACTCTGAATTGCTATTGGAGCGTGGCCTCCCCTAAAAATGACTTTGGCTTGAGGGTGGTGCCCTATATATATATATATACTTCTACATTCTTTGTTGGGTGTGACAAGTACCAAGGGCTGTCTTGTTGGTATAGAAGTAATGTTAGGGCTGAATAACTAGCTTTGATGACATAGGGGTGTTGATGTGGTAGTTAATTAAATGGTAACTGTAGGAAATTGTTTTGTTAAACTAGGGGAAAAGAGGTCACAGTCTGGATGTGAGCTGTGACCAAGGTCTAGCAAAGCTCAAAAATCTTCCTCCTTTTATGTAACCTGGTTTCAGTGAGGAAAAGCATGTCATACCGTTGATTGCTGGATGATACTAAATTGAATAACAAACTCCTACACAAAAGAAGAAAATCTCACATATGGAGCAAAAGGTGTGCACCATTAGGGTCTGAATAGGATGGCGGTCGGACTTACGTCCGACCACCATCCTGTCGGAAACAGGACCGCCCGACTAGCTGTCGGCGGTCCTGCAACCGGCATCTCAATGCGACCGCCTTCAAGGACGGTCACAATGTGTATCTTTTGTATTGAGGCATGTGCTGCGGGCTCCAGCACATGATGCAATACAAAATATACACTCTGTAAATATTTCTGCACTATGTGGCAGGCACCATGCGGTGCCTGCCACATGGTGCAGGGATATGTAGGGGACACCATAAGTGCCCCCAGGGCTCATTTTGGAGGGCCAGGGGTAAAGGGGGGGCCGCTACGGGCCCCCAATGTCCCTTTCCACCTGCCTTTTCATGCCGGTTAAACTGCTATGAAACGGCTGGCAGGAAGGGAAATCATATTCCCTACGGTGGTGCCTGGCAGGCACCGCCACCATTGTAGGGATAGCGGACCCTATGATGGTCCGACGGGCTCCTTGAGCCCGTCGGATCCGTGGCGGTCGGTCTCTCCGACTGCTAAACATCTTGCCGCCATCATAATGCGGCGGGCAGTAATGCAGGGTCCGATGGTGGTGGGACCACCACCGATGGGCTGACGGTGGCTGTCCCACTCCCAACGCCATCGTAATCAGGCCCTTAATTCTTCAGAAATAGCCATGAGGACAGTAAAGCACTTGGTTTTAGTACTAATAGAAAAAATTGCTGTTTGCAACTTGTTTATGAAAGAAATTTTCAGATTCTGCTAGTCAGTTGTGAAGGAGAGTCCTGATTTTATTAAAGACAAGGAAGGTGAGTATTATGCAGCAGCCTCTTTTCTTCTTACTGCCAATTCACAAAACACTTCAACACAACTACAATTCCCACAATCCTGTTCACCAAGACAGGAAGTGTCTTCCTATATATCCCCACAGAAATGCAGGGAAAAGGTGCGATTTAAGGCAAAGTTTGAGGTTTGTCAGGCATTGTGAGTAAGAAACAATCTTGGGATCCACGCAAAGCACACCACCTTGAACACCCCTAGTTTCAACTTTTCAGAAATGTCTTGATTTGGTAGGTGTCCCTGGGTAGCCAGCCCGGGCCCAAATACTGCTGTAACCCCAATTGCTGATTCCTCCATGTTTCGATTTGGGGCTTTTTGTGTTGCAGGTGTTAGGGGCAGCCACATACGTGTGGTACTGTTTTTATCAGGATAAGTAGAGGAATGCTGGGTGGTAGGAAATTTGTGATTCCCTACAGGATTCTGGAAATCAACTTCACAGAAATGTGTGGAAAATGCATGAGTTTAGGCAACATTTGAGGTTTGCAGGGCATTGTGTAAGAAAACTTTCTGGGATCCATTCATGGCACATCACCCTGGTGTTCTCTGGGTGTCTAGTTTTGAAAATGGCTGGGTTTATTTGGTTGTCCTGGGTGGCAGAGCACGGTCCCTAGTAGTGCAACAATTCACCATGGCAAGTAGGACGAAATTTGGATTTAATCCTACTGTGCGGCTAAATATGTCAAAACTATGGCCAAAACATTTCCTCTTGCTTGGCATGGGAATGGGGCTGTGTGCCCCACCTGCAGGTCAGAAAGACTGTTGGGGATTTAGGGCTGAAGGATAGGCCCACACCAGGGTGGTCCACCCACACACCATATTTGTTTCTACAACAAATAAAATATATCCCTGGTGTCTAGTAAGCTTTCTTCCCCAGATGGGGCCCCTACCTCCTAGGGAGCAGAAAGACTAATGGGCACTGGTTTGGCAGAGAACAGGCCCATGCCTCTGGGACTGCTCGTCCCCCAAAAAATGCTGAAAAATAATCACTGGAGCCTTGTGGGGGGCAGATTGGGGCCAAACCCCCCATTTACCACTCCAGGGAGGGCAAACAGCACTAATAGGGCCCGGTGCAGGTGGATGCTAAGCCACATGCCACTGGGGCTGCTCTCCCCACCAAGAAAACTGAAAAGTAATCCTTGTTGTCTAGTAGGCTTTCTACCCCACCCGCTTGGAGGGGCGTATTGGGGGTGAGCACCCCATCAACCTCCAGGGCACCAGCAATACTAAT
The DNA here is from genome assembly GCA_963921515.1 of Calotriton arnoldi. Lineage (NCBI taxonomy): Eukaryota > Metazoa > Chordata > Amphibia > Caudata > Salamandridae > Calotriton > Calotriton arnoldi. The sequence goes on from CAWUFW010013435.1 coordinate 389,135, forward strand.
GGGACCAGGGGCAGGGGTAGTACAGGCTCATTCTCATGGGCCTCTTCACCCCAAAATAAATACTATTCCTAAAACATAGCTTGGTGTCTAGTGGATTTTCTGTCCCCCTAGAAGGCCAGATTGGGGGTGAACACCCCCATATAACCCCTCCGGGGGAGCAGTAAGACTAATTTGGCATAGAGAGTAGAGAAACACCGGCCCATGCCCGGGAGGGGGGGCACCACCCCCCCCAAAAATACTATACCTAAAAAATGACGTGGTGTTTTGAGAGCTTTCTGCCTCCCCCCTTGGAGTGTCAGATTGCAGGTGAACTCCCTCCTTTACCCTTCAGAGAGGGCAGAAATACTAAAAGGGCCAGGATGTGGGGGAGCACAGACCCATGCCACTGGGGTCACCGCCCCAAAAAAACTGAAAAGCAATCCCTGTTGTCTAATGGGCTTCCCCCCTCTTACCCACCCGGAGGGACATATTGCAGTGAGCACCCCTATCCACCCCCCAGGGTAGCAGAAAGGCAAATGTGATCCAGGGAGGGGGAGCAAAGGCCCATGCCCAGGAGTGCCGCTCCTCCCCCCCAAAAATACTATGCCAAAAAAATACCCTGGTGTCTAGCGGGCTTTCTGCTCCCCGGGGGCATAATGGGGGTGAACTCCCCATCCACTCTCCAAGTGGGGCAGAAAGACAAAGGAGGCCCAGGGCGGGGCAAGAACAGGCCCAGAGGGGTCACCCCATCCGTCTAAAAAGTACTATACCTAAAAAAATGCCCTTGTCTAGTAGACTTTCTGCCCCCTCGGGTGGCAAAATGGTGGTTGAGCACCCCCATTCACACCCAGGGGAGGCAGAAAGACTTATGAGGCCTGGGGCAGGGAGGAGCACAGGCCCATGCACAGGTGGCCCACTCCCCACTCTAAAAATACTGTGCATCTACATTCTCTGGTGTCTAATGGGCTTTCTGCCCCCCCAGAGCAAATTGGGGGTGAACACCCCATCGACTCCCAGTCAGGCAAAAAGTCTAAGGGCCCTGGGGGGGAGCACAGGCCCATGCCTAGTGTGGCTACTTCCTCACCGCAAACCTGTCCCTGGTGTCTAGTGGTTGTATCCCTGCTTGGAGATCACCCATCTGCAGTGACCTCCAAGCAGGGATACACTCGGGAGGGATATCATTGAAAAGGGGAAAGTCTCCCTTTTCCAGTGATACCTGCCCCATGCAAATTGGTGGTCAATGGGCTGTCACATGCATCCGAGCACAGATACAGTGAAAGTGAAAGTGGGATAAGCCGATCCATTAATTTCACTTTCACTTCCAGAGAAATTACATCAGTGAGCCATGCACACTGATTGTCATTTCCTCCAATAAGAATATAAAAGATTTGAGCTGCTGTTGAAGCTCTTCCAATCTCAAAAATGTAAAAAGCAAACCCTCTGGTGTAAGCACCAGAGGGTCCTTTACCGCCCTACCCAGTGTCGGCCAATGAATGACTGATGCACTGGGGAGGTAGTGTGGTAAAGCCCCAGGACCCAATGGGGTCCCAGTGGACTTGTTTAAATACAATGTCCATATTTGGGGCCCTTTAGTTACTCAGGTTATTAATGCAGGTTTAAAATCATCTCCACCAGGCTCATGGGTAGAATCAACAATAATCCCTATCTTTAAAAAGGGGGAGAGAACTAATCCTGGGTGCTATAGGCCTATTTTCCTCCTTGATTCAATGGTGAAAGTGGTAGGGAGGATTGTTTTAGAACGGTTTGAAATATGGGCAGAAGAGGCTGGTATCCTCTCGGATTTACAGTATGGCTTTAGAGAAGGGTTAGGCACTATTGAGAAAAGTCTAAATTTATCAATGTTAGTGGGAAAGTACATTAGGGCAAAAAACGGCCGCCTGTTTATGGCCTTCGTGGACCTAACGGCGGCGTTTGACTCGGTGAGACACTGTAAGTTATGGCAGACTTTAGTTACGATGGGTGTGGAATCGAATATTGTAGCCTTTTTACAGCAATTATACAGTGATGCAGTGGCTAGGGTCCGATATGGTAAGGGAGGTGAGTGTACAAGAGCTTTCCCCATCAGGCGGGGGGTCAGGCAGGGTTGTGTTTTGGCCCTCTTCCTTTTTAACTTATATATTAACGGTTTAGGAGACGAGCTACTTAAGTGTGGCCAAGATTTTCCTCAAGTAGGAGGTCGTCCGATACCTACTCTTTTATATGCGGACGACGCAGTCTTGATGGCTCGTACGCAAAATGGTCTCCAACGGGTTTTAGGCAGTTTTAATGATTTTATGAAGAATTTGGGTTTAAATATTAACATAACCAAAACTTTCATTATGAACTGTGGACATAGGAAATTTAGAGGTAGGGGCAGGGAAATATTTTTAGAAGGCAAAAAGGTATCGCAAACTTTAAGTTTTTCATATCTGGGTATCCTATTCAATGATGATGATACCTGGGCAAAAACTATAATTGCAAAGAAATACGCGTTTATGAGAGCTACAAGTGCACTTGTCACTTTTTGTAAGAATCTGGGACGTAAACCACCGAGAGAGATACTGCTAATTTATAAGGCAAAATGCCTCTCAGCTGCTATGTATGGTGCAGGGGTATGGGGGTTTGCGAATACACAAGCGATTCAATTGGTGGAAAACGTTTTTTACGTTTTATCTTGTCTGCACCGCAAAGTACCTCCACCTTTGCCTGCCATGAGGAATTAGGTTTAACATATGTTTCGGATCTTATTAAATTAGAACCCATTCTCCTCTGTAATAGGATATGGACAAAGGACAAGACAGAGTTAAATAGAACCATTATGCAAGACATAATGAAACTTGACGAGAGTACGAACGATCCCTTGGATGAAGTATGTGGAAACTTTTTACAAGTAATAGGTCACCCAGAGTATTATACCAACCCCAATCAAATGACCGGAATCTCCAGAAAGGTTTTAAAATTAATAGGTCTAGCGCACTTGAGTGAAGTAAGATTAGCAGATGAGCTTTCAAAACCTAGTGTGCTACATCATCAGCTAACACTCACTACTGAGGAGATAGAGCCCTATCTCTCTTTCGTGCCCGGTGGGTTTGATAGAATGTTGTTATTTAGGTTTAGACTGGGCACGATTCACGGATTAGTGTCATTCCCAGTAATGAATGACTGGTCTCATAAATTACCATCATGCCCCTGTGATTCTCAATCATCACAGAGCACAATACATGTGATGTTTTTTTGTAAATTTTATTTGAACCAAAGGAAAGTACTATTGACACCCGTACTAAGAGCATATGGCTTAAGACAGTGCCGCCCAGCACTAATTCGCTTGCAACACCTAGAAAATGCACCCATTGCGTGGAGGATTGCCCTATTTATTAAAAAAGTGCTCAGTCTTAGGAAAACAATGTGTTGAGACAGAAATGAGCTAGCGGGAATGGCATGATATTGATGATTTGTGTTACGGGTATATATCTTTTAATGTATTGTGGCCTGTGATTCTATTTAAAATACAAATTTGTTTGTGTGTGTTTTTATATGCTTTTATGATTGAATATGAACCAGGCGAACAAGGTTTTTGATCGATTGAAGTGTACTTAATCTTGGAAAACTATTGTAATATGAATGTTCGATTTATTACGGAACACATGATAGCAATGAACTTGTCTTTCCGAGATGCTAGGAGGCGGATCTAAATGAACTAGTTTTACATTCTGATACTTTTTACTCCTACTGTGTAATGTACTGTGATCTTATGTGCTTTTATGATTTTTAAAACAGAAATCGAATAAAGCTTTGTTGATGATGATGAGGACTGATGCACAGGGGAGGGAGTGTGGTGCCCAACACCCACACTTAAATGTTAAAGCATATTCACAACTCTTTCTGAAACATGTTTAACTGGTTTACGGTAAGATGTTTTAAATGTTGAAACTCTAGACCAATCTGCTGCCTTTAAGATGTCCTACAACCTACCACCAGCCCAAAAATCTTTAAATGTCATAGCACCCCTAGCTGAGTGTGCCCAAAAGTGATCTGTATCCAGTCAATCAATTGTCATCCCACTCTCAGTCCACCTACTAATAGAGGTTGAAGATACAGTCATGAATGGTTTCCACAAGGTAATTAATGACTGTGAGATGATGGTTCTCAAGGACCTAGTTATCTCTACAAATTGTTTAGGACCTAGAACTACACACAGTTTCGGGTGTGACAGAAAAAGCAGAAAACTCTATTAGATTTGAAGCTTTTTAAGTGTGGCTCCTAATGCCAAACTTAACCCACCCTGAGAGAAAACGCATTCCAGAAATATCCAATGCCCTAACATCTGAAACCCTCTTAAATGCCACCAGACACAATAGTTACCAATTTGACTGATAATAATTTCAATGACAACTTGTCATGATCATCGCATTACTGAAATAGTTGCAAAACTAGGTTAACATCCCACATGGTAGAATAACTAGGGTTAGAAGGGACCACGGGTCAGATGTATTTGATGATCAATGATCATCAAATACTGTTTGCAATTTTTGGCCAGTGTTTTTGCAACCAGTGTGGTGATTTGTGACCCAACCTATGTTCTAATATGTCTGTTGGCAAATTAACAACTCCTTGTGGGTGGCAATTCCACCTATCTCATGAGTATTAATGAGGTAGGTTGCAAATTGAGACCCACTAGGAATTGCAGCCATCACAAGGATGGTAGCCAGATGACGCCAGCAAACCACTATGTCTGTGAATGCTTCTGGTTAAAGCATTTTTTGTTTAAATGCTTACCAGTTTTCATCAAAGGAAAACAAGATATGTTCTAAAAAAACAAAAAGTGTATGTAAAATTTGGCAATAATTCTTTCAACACTCTCAAATGGGAAGGGGACTAAAGATTAATGTTTTGCGATTGGAATTTGGTTGCAAGACAATAATACATACCAAACAAATTGGTATTTGAAAGGGATGCAGTAAATACACCCCATACCAATGTGGACTTTGTTCGCAAATCCTAATTGCGATTCGGTAACATGCTACGAAATTGCAATTTGTTGTTTGTACATTCAGAAAAGCCTTTTTGCGCTCGCAAATGGCCCAATTCTGCAAATTGCACATTTTTTAGATCCAAAATGGCTACGTACATCTGGCCCCATGTACCTTATACCCTTTAATAATCTGCACACCAATGGGTGTCTCCCCACTGACTTCCCATGAACCTTTTAATTACCAGCTAATACCACTGATCCATACCTATTTATTGTCATGTATGACTTTCTCTGGTGCCAGTTACACCAAGAAGTTCAAGACCTCTACAATATCTGCTGAAATGGTAACCAAATACAATTGAAGAAATTTCCTGTGCTTCTGACATATTGGGACCATAGGATAGACAGCCTTGAGGTCTAAATTAGGCCCAGGTGGAGTTTGCACAGCTGCGCCACGCGTAACTCCACAAAGTCCAAAAAAGAATCTGCAGCGCTACGCGGAGCTCCGCGAGCGGGCGGAGTTGCTCGCCATGCCCGTTCATGTGACATTTTCCATCCTACGCAAAGTGTGTTCTCGCACCGGAAATCACACGCGAATGGCACCATGTGGTCCGCATGTGTGCAGCCATCTTCTTTTCTGCTCTGTTTCTGGTGCTGGGGCCTCTTTGTTTAATCCCTGTTAATCCATTTAATCATGCCCCTCTGAAACATATCTACCCCTCATTTTTATTGCCTTACCCTATGTCTTTGTGTTTTTGTATTTTACGTTTTTTTCTAAATTTTCTTGTGTTTTTGTGTGACTTTTGTACTTTTTTATTTTTTGCTTTACTTCCTTCTTTTTCCCTCCTTCCTTTCTTCCTTCCTTCTTTCCTTCCTGTTCCTTCTCTTCCCCCCACCCAACACCATGGTAGAGCAGGGAAGTGGCAGTGCCAGGCCTCCCTGAACCTCTCAGGTCTTCTCCTCCCCACTGGCCACTTTCTTGGCAGCACCTTTCTTTGGGGCCATCTTGAAGCTGTCAGTTGCCAGTTGCACTTAGCTTCACAAACTGAAGAGATATCCGTGTTGTGTGGTCACACGTCACAACATACACAGGCCTTCTGTCTGGAAGTACTGTGGGTGATGTTGTCTCTCCTCTTGTGCACCTAAGAGCAAACAAGCAAGAAAAACATCAGTGAAACGTGGCATTCTTGTAGTTGAATTAGTAGTATCATTTAGTGCGGTTACTTAAGTTATAAATAATTAACAATAAGTGTATCTATTCCATTCGTAAAACCACACCAACATAAACTTTCATGTACACTCAGAAAGGATAAGAAAGAGCCACAGCACACAGATGTAACTGTTTGCTTTATGTGCATCAAGTTGGGAATTTGGATTTTGGCACTCAGACAAAAGAAAACTGACACTGGAATAATCCTTAGAAAATTAATGCTGTTGTGTGCTGTGCACCGCTGATAGCACATGGGGCTGATGATAATTAGAAAAAAATAAAATATAAACAGTAACAAAAGCAATTATAAAAAAGTTTACATTTTTTTCCCAAAAATGTCAAATAAATTAAAACATTGAAAAAACCGAAAAATTATTTTGAAAAAAAAGAAAACAAATTTGCAAAAATTAACAGGTTGAAATTTAAAAAAATTGAAATAAATTACATTAAATAAAAACATTTATCAAAAAATTCTCAAAAATATAATTGCCGATGTACTAGGGGAAGGGGACTACTACTGCTATGAGAACTGAATTTGAAACCCACTGGGATTTGGGAGGCAAGGATTGGTGCAAATGAAAAATACAAGCAAAACACACAAAATGGCAGCCAGCCAGATGGACAAACAAATAACAAGCAGGAGGCATAGCCACACAAGAACATATGCAGGCCTATGGCAAAAGCACACTGGCTGCCTACACAAAGTGGCCACCGACCACATGGACAAACAGCAAGTAAGGGTGCATGGCAACAAACAAAGAACACATGCAGGCCTATGTCAAAAGCACACGGACTGGCTACACAAAATGGCCACCGGCCACATGGTCAAAAACCAGCAAGGAGGCATGGTCAGAAACAAAGAACACATGCAGGCCTATGGCAAAAGCACATTGGCTGGCTACACAAAATAGCCATGACCACATTGTCAAACAGCAAGCAAGGAGGCATGGCCACAAACAAAGAACAGATGCAGGCCTATGGGCACTGACTATTCAAAATGGTCCCTGGCCACAAGGCATGGGGAACAAAGACAAATGGTGGCCTATGGTAAACACACTCACAGTCATACCCTGGCCACACAAAGGAGACATTGTAACACAGAGAACAAAGCATTAATTCAGCAATGCCAAAATGAACATTAACTGGGCTGAATTTGTTTACAACACACATCCTCCAAAGGCATCACCCCACCTATAAACTGTTTGCAGGAAGACAAAAATTTGAAATATCACAAAAGACACATTTTGTATTTTAATCCAATGCCATCCATGGTCTAAATGATGTTTCAATTCAACAGACACCACAGAAACAGTTATTCCATGCACCCATGACTAGTACTGGGCCCACTGACTGGAAGACCCATTGGCAGACTAGGCCACATAGTGAATTAAATGAATATTATAAATTTATAAAAATAAAAAAACATGGAGAACATGTACTAAACTGTGCAACATTTTTCCTTTACAAAAGAAGAAAAATTACCTGCAAAAAAAAAATAACTAGGCCATTACTGAAACTGCAGGACACCCCCACCACAATACATTTTAAAAATAGACTAAAAATTTAAATAAATCTTGGTGCAAGCCTTCTATCAAACAAACAGCACCCTATACAACAGTTTTTTTTTTACTTACTTGTGAAATCTCAAATACAAAGTCCCTAAATCCAATGGTATATGCAGCAGACACAAAGAGTGATCCTTCCAGCTCCAAATCCAAATGAAAAGTGACCAGGAGATGGACAAAGCACTGGGATGAGCCTGCTGGACAGGAACAGGAAGTTGGAGAATCTGGTGCGCTTACTTCCTGTTGTAAAAACATTTTTAAAAAAGGACTCCTCGTACAAAATAACAACGTAAACTGTCAATTTGAGACGGTTTTTATCTCCAAATTATCATTTTGAGGAAATGTAGCTGTAGCTGCTTCTCGAGGAGAGAATCTTTCCCAGGGTGCTGCCGCAGTCGATTGCACACACTCGTGCTGACGTCACAAAGAAACGCTGGAAGTCACTGGCATGACCTAACGCCCCACTAGCAGCAGCAAAATCTTTCAAGAGCTCGCTGGTGGCACGAAAATCTTGTGGGCGCTTGTGAATGGCTAGAAAATCATGAGTGCACCAACTCCACTCCATTGTGTAGTGCGGAGTTTATCAGTAACTTCGCGTTCTACGTGGAGTGCAGTTGCCAAATTCCGCACACTCAACGAGCAGAGTTTTACTCACAGGCTTAGCCTAAATGCATCATCCAGTCTCCTGGAAGTATGCTATTCAAAGACAGATGATTGTTTCCATTTTGAATTTTCTGTACCAAAGTAATTGAGGCCTTTTACTTTTATCACTGGCCGGTACTTTTTGTTTTTGTTCTGAACTAGAAAAATATTGCTGACAAATACCCTGGGATGTCTATAATACATCTAGTGCCATCAAATGTCAACAAATCCTAGGCCTCCACAGAAAGCAGTTCCACAATCTCCTGTGAGGATTGTATTAGGGTAATAAGCTTGCATTGTACCTGAATCTCATAGAAATCCACTCTGAACCCTGGCATTGTCTGCAAAACCCATAGATCCTTTATTATCAACTCCCAATTTTGCACAAACAAGGCTATCCTGCCCCTTACCTTCGCAGAGGTAAGGGAAAGAATACCTTGGGTTTCCGCTGTTTAGGGTCTATTCTCAAGAGCAACCTATTTCTCCTCTTGTAAGACAACCCAAATTTGCATTGCCCAAAAAGCAAACTGCCCTCTGGGCGCATTTGGAGACCACCTCCAGATCCAGAGGCTTACCAGAATTGTTAGCCAGGTCAAACAAGCATAATATCTTAGTCAAATGACCTAAAGAGCCCAAAAGCTAGTCCTGTGAGGATGCCCAGATCCTGTCAACTCCCCTCCTGGGATCCTTGCTTCCACTGCTGAAAAAGATTAAAAGTTTAATGTCAATTACAGAGGTAACGGTCACCTTATCTGAAAGAGAGGAAATAGGACACTCAGCCTTCGTTCAAGCCTTGGTTGCTTTATCCATGGAAGTCCTAATCCTTGTTTAACATAGTCATTCACCAATAGAGGGGGAAATCATCCGATAAAATAGGGTAATGAATTATCATAGGGTCGAATATAGGATTTCTCTCAGCATTCAAAATAATAGTTTGCTGTTTCTCTGCTTTCAAACTTTTCACTATATTTGAATTATTATATTGATCATACCAATTATCATTATATATCATACAAAAATATACATTAGAAATGGCAGTGAATTGTTTCTTATGACCACCAGTCATATTCCTATCAGTATGCAGAATTGAACCATTGCCAAACTTATATCATGCTCCTGCTTATCATTCTGCACAACCACAAGCTTATTTTCCATTAAATTGTTACCCTCTGAGGAGCTTGTTATCTCTATAGCCACAATGTTCCCTATATCTATGGCCACAGTTTTATAAGAGGAAGATACTGTGTTCTTGTAGAATTAGGCTCTGAAGTAACAAGAAAGTAACATATTTCTTTTTCCTTTTTAAATTTCTTCCTCATTATCAGTGACAGTAGCAGTGTTTTCAGTATTGTTTTCATTACTCATTAATTGTTTTCTCACTTTACGAAATTGAACCCCCACAAAAAGTGAAATGCAAATCAGGTAAAGTTATTTGGTATATAACAACCATATAGTAAAGGATAAAAACCTCTCTGTAAAGCAATACATTTTTAACTACAAATTTCTTTTACATTAAATGCACAAATAAACATTTGCAAAATACAAATGGAACAAAGAAAATGAAAACAACATTTCTCTGAAATCTTACAACCCTCATCAAGGCTTGAGACATTAAAACTTGAGTGCTAACCCAAAACCTCGCACTTAGGCCACACATGTTTTAAAACAAGTCTGTTTAAAAAACATACAGAATTGCAACAGATATACAAACAAATAACTGATACCAATTGAGATTGAAAGTGTCTCCAAACGCACACTGATACAAAGTAACACTCCCCCAAGTCAAACCAAAACTGACAATGGCCTCCAAGCTGCAGAAATTAGCAATAAACCTAGGGGCATATTTATGAAAGATTTGAGTTGCCCTTGCATCACACAGTGGGGCACAAGAGTGACAAAATTCATAAGCTTGACTTATCAAGCTACGCAAGGCCACATTGCGTGGCCTTGCTTAGCTTGATAAACCTAGAGTAACGCAAAATAGTGCAAATCGCTGGGTTAAGTTACTCTGCCCCAGGGAGGCGTTCCATGGGTGGAGCGTGGGTGTTTCCACGGATCCACCCATGCATTTTGGTACATTCCCAGATTTACCATTACTGGTAGACCTGGGAATGCATCAAAATGCGAAGCCTTCCCAGGTGAGGCGTAATGAGACGAAATATCTTTATTTCTCCTTGTTTTTCCTCTTTCTATGTGTTCTGCATTCTGTACCACACATAGAAAGAGGAAAATGCCTCAAGGGATTCTTTTTGTGCAGGAAGGTGCCCCTTCCTGCACAAAACAATCCTGTTTACAATACTGGCACCAGTGAACCATGGTGCAAGGGTGGCTGCATCGGCACTAGGCAGCACATAATGCACCAGTGCTTGGAAATGACAGGAATGTGCCATATATTGTTCAGTACGGCAAATTCCTGCCCTTTCCCTATCACACAGCGCAGCAAAATGACTTGCTGCGCTGCATAATTATTTGTTGATCACATGCGCAAGGCTCCAACAGTCTACAACCAGCACATTTTTTTAAACGTGTTTTTATTAGGTTTTTACAAATACAGGAAAATACATGTGCCAACAAGTACCAAGCATGTTTGCCAGGGTTTGATTCGCAAAAGTTCTGTGTTCCTGAAATACCTGCATATGAAACCACACAGTAAGCTAGCATACAATAAGAGATAACTGTATTTATGAAGTGTCCAGTAGTGGAGGGGTGGCCGTCTTGCGGTTCATCTGGAGTTGTCCAGAGTCTGGGGATAGTCACGCAGCGGTTGCCTTATATCAATGGGCTGTGCTGTCTGTGGTTGAAGGGAGGTGTAATCGGTGCTCAACCTATCGCAGTTAGACATTTGTTTGAACCAGGTAACTGAGGAAGGGTGTATAGCATCTCCCCAATGTACCGCAATTTCGCGCTTAGCTAGCAAGAGGGACATAGAGGCAAGTCTACGAGATGTCTTGGGCAAGTCTGCAGTATATCCAAGGAGTGCCACCACTGGGTCTGGTTGGAGATTAAGCCCCAGCATCACTGCAGTGTGTGAATACACTGCGATCCAATAGGCAGTGATGATAGAGCTGGTCCATGTGTGATGTGTAAAGTCAGCCTCTGGGGCCCGGCATTTAGGGCAGTTGTCGGGCCTAGTTGTGTTGTATTTAGCGATATTGAGTGGCATGACATATGTCCTGTGTAGGAATTTAACGTGCTGTAGTTTATGTTTATGATTAAGGATATTTTCTGGGTTTGGGTGCAGCAGTAGGACCACATTTGGTCTGTTATTGATATGCCTAGATCTTTCTCCCATAGCTGTCTGACCCTAACGGTGGTGTCCGGCTTCAGTGCTAGACTTGTGCGATATAGTTTGGATGTCAAATGGGCTCTATCTGGATTCGTTATTACCAATGTTAGGGGGGAAAAGTCCTCCGGGGCAAGGGGATAATCCAGGATATTTGATCGTAATGTTGCGTATAGCTGTTCGAATATAAAACGGTGCATGGGTGTCATGTTTTGGAATCTAGAATCTTCTGTGATTTGTACGACATGGCCGTTAGGGAACAGGTTGCCTATAGTGTGGATGCTATAGTGCTGTAAGATACGCTGTACTAGTGGGTCATGCATTAAAGGGAGCCACGGGTTATTTTTGAGGGGTAGCGCCGGGGAATAGAGGGGGGCACTTCTCAATCTACGGTGTAGTTTACGCCATGCCCAGCACATGTTGGGTATAGTCAAAATACCAGTGGTGTCAAGTGGGATGCCTTCGGGAAGGACCGCCGAATGTGGGAGATCTGGCAGCTGATCTAATTCCGGTTTCAGATAGGGGATACGTGCGTCTGGATGGTGTTGGAATGGAAAATGTTTTTGGTCAACTTCTCTTTACATTGTACGATTTAAGTTAGCATTTGCAACACCATTTTGTATTCAGCCACCATTTTGTACCATGATTGAAACTAAACTTCTGTCTCATTCTGTTTGCCTCAGCAGAAAGCAGCCTCAATATTTTCTTTGTATTCCTTCAAGGTTGAGCTTCGCTGCACTAATGAATAGACTGTTTTGTCATTACATACCTTTGCCGTTAGATAGGCCTGCTCCCACCCTTAGAGTGGCGGGCACGGGCAGAGTAACCTTGAAACTGAGATAGCATGTACCCGGTCTCAGGATCGCAGCTCATCCTTCTGTGTCTCCTTTGTTCACCAGCTACTAACTGGAAAATTCCAGTCTGGGCGTGTCCTTAGGGGTACTGGAAATGTATATCATGTATTACCATGTTGGCGGGGGTCAGTCCCTCTGCAGCAATCCAAGGAGGCTGGTCAGACTGGACTCCGCTCGAGTGTATGACCAATAAATAACTTTGGTTAGTATTCTCTACTGTCTGACCGACTCTTCATTTGTTTGGAAGGCTGAGAGGTGGTCGCGAGTGACCGGGTGACCCTAATCGGATCACTTCCTTCAATGGTACCAGCTATGCGTATATTGGCATTGGGCTGCCAGGTAGTATAGTCATAAGTCAGCAACTCCTAGCCCTCCCCGCTCATATGGCAAAGTAAGGGTGTCCCATCTCACTCGTGGGCGGCGGCCCGCCCAGACTAGTCGAATGAGATGGCTCCTCAGGGGATGGAAAAAAGAGTTTGTAAGTGGTATTGGAAGGTTAAGGAAAAGGTACAGGAAATGGGGGAGGACAATCATCTTAATAATCGCTACCCGGCCAGCTATAGAAAGTGGTAGTTTAATCCACCTTTCGATCTGCATCTACAGGTGTGCGAATGCAGGACCATAGTTCAGTTGTAGTAGTCGGTGTTTATCTCTATGCAATTGAATACCGAGATCTCTTTTGTGGTCTTCTGTCCATTTAAGAGGGTGAAGAGTTTGGACAGGTTGTGTGGCTTCCGTGAGGGGAAGTAGCTCAGATTTAGCCCTATTTATCTGCAGGCCCGAGAACTGTCCAAAGCGTACTATCTCCTCTACCAGGGGAGAGAGGTTGTCGTCAGGGTGTCTGCTGAAAAGAAGGATGTCATTGGCCTATAATGAAAGCAGCAGCTGCCCTCACTTCAGTTGCAGGACGCGGTGGAGATGGCTCGCTTGCATATGACGGACCACAGGGTCCATGGCTATAATGAAGAGTAGGGGGGAGAGGGGGCAGCCCTGTCTAGTTCCTCTGGCAATGGTGAAAAATTCAGAAAGCGAACATTAACTCGCACACAGGCCGATGGCACGGAGTATAGTAGTTGAGTCAAAGATATGAAAGGAGGGGGGATCCCGAGTTTCTGCCATCAGGAAAGGCCATTCGAGGGTGTCAAAGTTTTCTCGGCATCTAGAAGGGCTACCGCTGCCGGAACTGTCGGGATATTCTGTGTAGTACAGCAAATATTGCATGGAGATTAAATGAGGTTGATCAACGAGGGACAAACCCAGATTGTATTGGGATATCAGTTGTTCCATAAGTAGAGCTAGTCGGGTAGCTAGGGCTTTGGCCAGTATTTTATCATCTAGGTTAAGAAGCGAGAGAGGCCAATACGAAGCGCAGATGGTGGGGTCCTTGCCCGTCTTCAATAGCAAAGTGAGTACTGCTTCCCATAATGTGGGTGGTAATGTGCCAGTGGTTAAGGCCTCATTAAACATTGTTAAACGGTGTGGAGCCAGTTGGTCCTTAAAAGCTTTATAGAAGGCACCAGTCAGGCCATCTAGACCCGGGGCCTTTGAGCCATCTAGGGTCTCTATGGCTTTTTTGATTTCGTCCAAGGTGAGGGGCTCACTAAGGAACTGCTGCTGGTTATCGGTTAGCCATACCATTGCTATGCTTTCTAAGTAGCCAAGGAGCTCGGACGGGGCAGTAAGGGTCCGGGATGAGTATAGAGACTTATAGTAATTTAAAAATGTGGCTTTTACCCCCTCTGTACCCAGTACTCGTGTGCCAGTGTCTGTTAATATCTTGATTATATATTCCATCGCTCGATTGGGTCTGAGCATCCTAGCTAATGTTCGGCCTGGCCTCTCACCCTCCCCGTATCTATGCGCTTCAGTATGCTTCCTCGTGTAAGCAGTTTCTCGGTCGGCTAGTGCATTGAATTCTGACATCAGGCGGAATCTGTCATGAAGTCGCGGGTTGCCATCTGAGCCCCCAGTCGATTTCAAGGCCTTCAAGTCAGATTCAACACGCCTCCGTTGATGTTGTATGTCACGTATGATACCGAATTGATTAGAGATGCTTATCCCATGGATATAGGCCTTAAAGACCTCCCAAAGCGTGGCTTGTGTATTAACAGACCCGCTGTTTATCGCAAAGTATTCCACCACTGCTTTATGCATCTCTCCCCTGAATACCAGATCAGGCAAGGCGTCTCCAGGGAACCACCAGCGCCTCTCGTTCTTGTATCCACAAGGGATAGTTAAACATATTATAACCGGGCTGTGGTTGGACAGGGTGCGGGGGAGTGTACGGACTTCCGTCATCCAGTGTAGTATATTTGCCGATAGTAGCCAAAAGTCTATTCATGTCCAGATGGCGTTAGGTGAGGAATAGGAGTTGAACCCTGAGTCTGTGGGATGGAGAAATCACCAGGCATCTCGCAGGGCATTCGTGTTCATGATTTGACAGAGTAGGGCCCTGGTTCTTGGTTTGTCAGTTGGCACATACTGGTAGAGTCTAGCTGCGGGCATTAGGCCAGGTTAAAGTCGCCCCCAATTATTATCTGGTCAGTATCTATGTGGCTTATGGTAGTATAAATGTCCTGTAGGAAAGTGGTGTCGTCTATTGTGGGTCCATACACGTTTGCCATTATTACCTGTTTGTCTGCTAGTAGGCCATGCAGAATAATATATCTACCCTCAGGGTCCACGCATGATGTGTAAAGATGGAAAGGAATGCTTTTGTGTATGAGTATGGATACACCTTTGGAGTATGTACTGTAGAAAGCAAAATAACAGTGTGCGCCCCATGACTCAGCAAATGTTGTGTTAGGGCCAGAGGAAAGGTGTGTTTCCTGCAGGTAAGCAGTTTTAACCCCTTGTCTGTTCAAATATGCCAGGACCTGTTTACCCTTACAGGGGTTATTTATGCAATGTATATTCCACGAAATAAGTGGTATCTTAAGAGTGTTGGTCATGTCACACATTGGCAGGAATTAATGGTGAGAAATGATAGGCCTGTCTGAGTATCAGAATAATTGCAATTGTTAGGGGTACTAAACATTGGCATCAACTGTTTGCACGGTGTAGTCAAAAACAAAAATGTAAACAACATCTCCATCAAAAAACTGGGATGTCCCCTTCCCCCACCCACACCGGATTCCAAAACATCCAGTGAAATCCTATAGACTGTAACAAACAACAAAATAGTCCCCAACCTTAGTTTTTGGAATACACCATTGGGGCGTGGAGGCGATCCAGCAGGCAGCGGTCCATCTGTAAAATGAATGTACCGCTGTCTGAGAATTGGATCAGCATCGTCTAATGCAAAGGGAGGTTTGCAGAGGTATGAAGGAGGAGGGGAGAACCATGCAAAGAAAGAACATCAGCGTGAGTTGAGACATAGTTCATGTCACACAGTGTACAACAGATAGTCCCAGTCGGGAGGGATGTTCTGTTTGTCATTTATCTGGACCCGGGGATCCCTGAGGGTGCCAGCCGGAGGCCTTGGGCCGAGAGAGCAATGTGCTTGCTCCATAGAGAAAGCAGAGGAGAAACTGGCAAGGTCGAACAGGTCAGCAAGCAGCTGTTCAATGAAGGAGTCCGGCCAGCCCATATTGGTGGATTCGGCAATTTCTGGAATGTGTATATTATTGCGCATCGAAAGGGCCTCCAAGTCCTTGTTCTTTATGGCAACCTGTTTAAGGACCCGCTCTACCTTCTCCAGACGTTTTTGGACTGTGGTCGAGGTATCTTCTAGCGTTGATATTCTCCCCTCCGCTTCATCTAGATGTGTTCCATGGTGGTCCAGGCACTCCCCCAACCTGTCTATGCAGTTTGCTATGGCATCAAATCTTGCATCCATGGCGTGGAAGCCGGCCCTGAGTTCCAGCATAATGGCCGCAGTGTCGGCCGCCGGGGCCATTGCGGCCGGACCAACTGCACCTTCGTCGGGGTCTGAGGTAATTCCGCCGCTTTTTGATGTCCCAGTCAGATCGAACTGGAGTTCACGCTGTTTTGGGTCAGTTCGGCCCATCTTTGCCACCGGTGGGGTGGGGTGCCTAGGGAGCTGCCACTAACTCTCCCCAATCATATGCTCTGCCAATATCACTCAAGGCAGGACTGCGGCATGGGTCTGTACGGTGTTGAGGATCAAAGCCGTGGCTCAATCGTGAGGCCTAGAAGAGTGCCCAAGGCCCACCACGCGCTGGTAATGGGGTGGGGGAGGAGCTGTTTACCAAGCAGTGGTGCTTAGTGTTACTCACCGGTGGTGCCCTCTCCCCGCATCTCTGTGGGTTCTAGTCAGTGCAGGTCATCTTGCGGAGGGTTCACAGCCTCCCCCGCCTTCCTCGGTGTATCCGGTGCCCGCTTGGTGCCACCCCAGCTGCAATCTTTGTGCCATTATGTGCCGGCCATGACCTCCTCCAATGTTCAGGTTGGCAGGCGTAGTACAGGCACCCAGGGGGTCCGCTCAGGTCCACCTGGGTCCCCAAGCCTTCCAATATTGACTCTCCGGGCCCCCCGCCAGGCTCATGGTGTCAGGCCAGCGCCAAGGCAAGTCCAGCGGGACCGGATGGCCCCTGCCTCAAGCTTGCCCACGGCCCCTGTCGCCGCAGGCCCTCCGAGGCGAGCTGGGCCACACCCGGCGCCGGCTCGCTACTTGGTCTGCTGGTCACAGTAGGCCATCAAATTGCAGGCGGGGGGCCTCCAGATTGGTACACTGTTCCGGGATGTGAGACTGCCCCAGCCAACATGATGTAGCCGACGATGCTGTCCCATATGGGCTCGCTGCTGCTGGAGCCTCACTGAGTTGCGGCCATCTTGGAAGCTGCCGTGGCCACGCCCCCTACAACCAGCAATTGATAAACAGCTACAAAGTAGCAGAGGAAATTAATCCCAGAGCACTCCGTCACAAAACAGTCCCACTCTTGTGTAAAAGGTCTTCTCGTGTTTTTTATTCTGTCATCATATACTATGATGTAAATTCCGCCATAAGCTAGCCAACAGATGTTTTATCACTGGAAAATTATATTCCAATTGACTTCCTCAGGGCTGACACCAATATTACTATTCAAGTCATTAACATCTAGTTTAAGCAGGAACAGTTGCTAATTCACTTATATATTAATATATGACAATGCCACAGAAATAAATTGGATTTACATAGCTGTGGAGTACCTTCCCGCTTGGCTTACCATATTAAATACATTTTTGGATTGATCAGTTACTTTGAATATTAAAGTGCCTTAGGAACGTGTTGCTACCTAAACTGGATGCTAGAGACATAAATAGTAATATTGATGTCAGCCCTAAGGCAGTTAGCTGAAATATAATTATCCAGTGACAAAAAAATTGTTGGTTAGCTTATTGAAGCATTTACATTATAGGATATGATGACTGTGGGATATGAATAAAGAGCACAAGAAGACCTTTTAAACAAGAGTTAGACTTTGTGACGGAGTGCTCTGGGATTAAATTCCTCTGTATGGACCTTGTCCTCCTTAAAGAAAATTTGATGACTTTCTCTCAACCTGGAGCACCAACCTTATGTTTCTATTTATGTATTCATTATATGTATCTGATTATTGTTACTCTTGTCACTGGGCCTGTGTGCTCTGTACCTACCCAGCCATCACCTTCTATAAACAGCTACAAAGTAGCACTACCCAAACAAACACGCTCTCTTCAAATGCCAAGATGAACAAATATTCACTCAGAAAAAATTCTTACAGCAGCAAGAAGAGAGAAAGTGACTCATGGAACTGCCCTATTTACAGTGTAAGGCTGTTTTTTTGTGTTGAACAGGATTGCGGGAATTGTAATTGAATTTAAGTGCTGTGTGAATATACAGTAAGAAAAGAGACTGCTGAATAATATAAGCCTCCCGTCTTCGTCCAATACAATTATTTTAGAATTGTTTTTTTTCTTTTAAAATTAGTTCTGCACATTTTAGCAGCAATGGTCTTTGATAAAAAGTACTTTGATGGAAAGAGTCCAAATCCTTAGGTCAGGTTCCTCAGACACCCTTGCACAGCTTCCATTTGCAGGGAGGGCTTCACGACTTCAGGCCAGGGATACAGCAAAATGTCCAGTTTCAACTAGTCGTCTGGATTTCAATGAAGCAGAATCAGCTTTGCTTTGTCCATAGGTCCTTCTGCACTTCACAAGTATAGGGAGAAATTACACAGGCAGCATGCAGTATAAATGTCCATTTGCATCCAGTCCACTAGTTTTATTTTTCTTCCAGGTGACCACAATTCCCTTTTTTTAGGCTACAGTCTCCGGCCACAGGAAAAAACAGTCCACAGGGCTGAGGGAGAGTCCTGGACACTTATACCCTTTGGGTCTTGGAAAGAGGCAGGTTATCCTTAGCCATTTAGCCATTGGAGTAGCTTTCCAGTTATTAAGACCCAAGCCAGAGTGGTGTCAGCAGTCTCTCCCCAGTCCTTTGTCAGGCAGAAAATAATTCTCTCAGCAAGCAGGCAAGTTTCTGTTTCTTCAGAGGGTATCGTGAGATATCCTCTAAGAGTGGGTGAATATTCGGCACATACAGAAAACAAGTCTTTGATCGTCCCCTAAACAAATCAGATTACAGTTGCCATGCTTTCTCCATCCCAGATTGTGGTAAATTGACCAAATTTCAATTTTTTGGGACAAGTCACCTTAGAGTCATTTTTACAATTGAAAAGCTATACAGCATATTTTAGATCTCTTCTCCCCACCAATCTCTTTCTCTTTCTCTCGAGCTATTTAATCCTAAACCACTCCGAGGGCAGGACAAGTTACTTGCACCAGAAATCAATACAAATTCCTGTCTCCCATTTGTCTTTTAGCCTTCCTTCTGTTTTTTTGAGTAGCTCGACAGTGGGAAGGATGTATATGCTGTTTTCGATTTCTCTGGGTTATATGATCTTGTTGCTTTTCGAGGATATTTCCCTCCATTTTTGCATCCTTTGAGTGGGCTTGCCTTTGAGGTGAGATTGGTGACCAAAAGAGCCATAAAGGGGGCGAGAGGATTAGGTGTGAAAATTGACATTAGCATCAGAACAACAGGAGGACAGGCAGAAATTTGAATAGAGCCTTTTAGTAAACACTACTGCAAAGTTATAGGCAGGTTGTATTTCAAAATTTTAAACATGGGTAAATACTACGGGGACAGTCACTTGGCTCATCCATTTTGATTCATAATTGGACTCGGCTTGGCTCTGTTTAATTATGACCGTAAATATCTTGGAAGTAATGCTGTGCAAAGCTGGACTGTGGCTGCCAAGCTGTGAATTGCTTGTTATAATACTATTCTTGTTTAAGCTGTTATGCTCATGTACGTCTTCGAACAGTTTTTCAAAAATACGAATTGTGTGCGCCTGTTTATTATCTTTCTATCGCTTAATGGATCTGGGTCAGGTTGCACAAACTTGTGACTACACATCTGGCGTATCGAAGTTTATTAACCTCAGAAGATCAATCCGGACATAAGATGCTGTTCATTTTGAACTGCTGCGATCCTAATGTTTTAATAATTTGATTTTTTTTCATTTTGACTTAATAAATATTTCACTTTTTTCCCATAAGTCCTGGAGTTTGAAGCAATAACTCTCCGACTAATAGTAGAAAAACAGTAGGAAAACGTCTTAAAACTGCAAGTGTTGATTTGAGAAGGCGTGGCCTGCACAGGTAAAAGCGGTGGGCCGGTGGGGGGCAAGTTAACAGACGACGGGATAGGTAAAAAAAATAATAATAATAATAATCCAGTTACCTTGCGCTCGCCGCATCGCCTGGATTTGAGAGAAACATTCAGTCACGCAGACATGCACATCTTGTGTATTTAGAATGCTGGCAGGCAGAGGTCTGTTTGTGAGAAGATGGGTCTTCAAACTGACTACACAGCTCACTGACAGAGGGCTCTGCCTGTCAGCACTCTTCCCAAATGGTAGACTCAATGTTACACTTACAATGTGATTGACAGCTCACCGACCAATAAGGCCCTGCTCAGTCAACCATACTTTATGTGCGACATGCCAGGCCTTGCGCGTGCTGGATATATGGTTGGGAAGGGATCTGTGTGTGATAAGAACACCCATACAGACAATGGCAGCAGGGAGAGAGGGCTTGGAGCTTGGAAATGTGACCGGGAAAGAAGTATATGAGCAGGTCATCAGGCTGAGGGGTAGTGCTTGGTAAGGATCTGAAGCAGGACCCATGAAGGGAGTAGGTAAGTAAAAATGAAACATTCTTTCAGTTACTGTGTACATGTCTGCAGGTGAGAGCATGTATGTGTCTATGTGTTTTGCATGCATATGCGTGTGGCCTGTCAGTGTTGTACCTCATCCGCATGTGAGTGATCATGTTTGTCTGTGCTGTGTAGGACTTACATCTCCAAAAGCAAGTATATGGTAAACATTCAGAAATAAAAAGAAATATATATATATATATATATATATATATATATATATATATTTCTTTTTATTTATATATATATATATATTACCTACTGGCGGTCGCCAGTTGGTAGTTATAGTTAGGACCTTGTTTCTATTCCAAAAGCTTTTTTTCTTTTACCAATATCTTTGGCGCCGTTCAACGAATCTTCGCGAAATTTTCAAAACTAATGGCTCACTTGGGTCAGCTCCTGTCTTGAAAGTGTCGGGATGATTCGTCAAGCAGAGGTTGAGAAAAAAAGGGGGTCCCAAAACACGTTTTCCCCATGTTAATTTCCATAGGAATGTTTGGAACAGGCTACAGCCCGAACTGCTGAACGGAATTACACCAAATTTGCCAAAAAGATAGCTCTTGCTTCAGAAAGTGCCCTTTTTTTTAAATGGTGTAAATCCGTTCAGTAGTTGCTGAGAAATTCAAAAAATAAAAATGTATATATCTGAGCACAAAGGAGGATTCACGAACCCTCCCGAGCACGAGCTTCATTCTGATTGGCTGCCAACACTCCAAACCAGGAAGTGTTGGCAGCCATCTTGTGACTCGGTTACCGAGTCACAAGATGCTGTTTGCTGTTTGCTATGGCAGGGTGGGAGCACAGCTCCCGCCCTCCATAGCAAACACTGCTATGCTTCTTGGAAGCAAGAACAGGAAACCTGCTCTCGCTTCCAATAAGCAAAGCAGAATTGCTTTTGGGCAAGGGGAGCTGCATGTTAGCAGCTCCCCTTGCCTAAAAGCAATGCCGGCTCCCGCAGGAGGCAGGGAGCGGACTGGGACCGTGGGGGCATTGGGGCTCCCCCCACAGTCCCCAAATTGAGGGCCGGCCCCGGGGGATGGGGTCCCCGGGGCCAGAAGTGGCCCAGGAGGAGGGCCACATGGCCCCCCTCCCCTTAAATTTTTTTTTTTTTAAACGGAAGGCCGGCCCGGGGGATGGGGTCCCGTGGCCATATATTGGCATGCGCCCCCCTCTAAAATTTAAAATAAAGGCTGGCCAGGCCCCGGGTGATGGGGTCCCCGAGGCCAGAAGTGGCCTAGGGAAGGGGGGCCACGTGGCCCCCCTCCGGTAATTAAATAAAATACTAGGCCAGGCCCCGGGGGATGGGGTCCCCGGGGCCAATAGAGGCCTAGGGAAGGGGGCCACGTGGCCCCCCTTCTGTATTATTAATTTAAAAAAATAAAAAACGAGGCCATGCCCCGGGGGATGGGGTCCCTGGGGCTGAAATCAGCCTCGGGAGGGGGGCCGTGTGGCCCCCTTCCCGTTGTGCCCTCAAAAGAGGGGCCACACAGTCCCCCTTCTAACAAAAAAAAAAAAGCCGCATCTCCCCGGAGGCCCCGCCCCCTCCCTGTACCACTCTGCAAACGCACCTCCTGGCGCGTTCTAAGTTGGGGGATTAAGTCCCCCTGAATCCTGAGGGTCCCTGGGGGCCAACTAGCCCACCAGGTACCTCCAGTAAGCCCCACACAGTGGGATTTCTGAGAGGTGGTCCGAGGCCATGCCCCTTTTTACACCACTCTGCAAACGTGCCTCTTGGTGCATTGCTGGTGGGGCGATGAGGTCCTCTTGTGTCCTGAGGACCTCAGGGCTAAAGTGGACTTCATCCCCTGAGAAGCAGTACGCCAGGAGCCGCGTTTGCAGAGTGGTGTAAAAAGGTGGCGTGGCCTTTGAGCACTTTCAGCAAACCAGCTGTATGTGGCTTACTAGAGGTAACAGGAGGGCTAGTTGGCCCCCAGGGACCCTCAGGTGGAAAGGGGACTTCATCCCCCAACCAAGAGCGCACCAGGAGGTGCGTTTGCAGAGTGATGGAGAAAGGGGGTGTGGCCTGTGTCCACCTCTCAGCAATCCTACTGTTTGGGGCTTACTGGAGGTAAGAGGTAGGCTAGTTGGCCCCTAACCAACCCCAGCAGCGAAGGGGACTACAATACCCATCCAAGAGCGCGCCAGGGAGCGCGTTTGCAGAGTGGTGGGCAAAGGGGGCATGGCCTGCTATTAGAACTTAGCAATCCTGCTGTGAGGGACTTACTGAAGGTAATAGTAGGGGTAGTTGGTCCCCAAGGATAATCTTGGGGGCCAACTGCCCCTCTTGGTACCTCCAGTAAGTCCCACACAGTGGGATTGCTAAGACGTCTTCGGAGACCACGCCCCCTTTCTCCACCAGTCTGCAAACGCGCCTCCTGGCAGACTACGGGATGGGGATGAAGTCTACTTTACTCCTGAGGGACTTTGGGGGCTAAGAAGCCCTCCTGGTACCTCCTGTAAGTCCTACGCAGCGGAATTCCTGAGCGCTGGTCGGAGGCCCAGCACCCTTTCTCCACAACTCTGCAAACGTGACTACTAGTTAAAGAAGCATTTGCAATGTAATAGGTTTTGCATTTGAGAGAGTTAGAGCAATTGGCATTGTAAATGTAAAAGTGTTTTAATAATGTTTCTTGCAGTGGAGTGTATTTAGGTTGTGTGTAGTGGAATTATGTGGTATGTTGTAAAGTGAAATTATGTGGTTAGAAAGTATGTGGTATTTAGTGTGTAGGAATTATGTAGAGTCAGATTATTTGTTATGGAGAGTAATTGTGTGGTATGATAGTCTGTGTTGTGGAGGGAGGAACCACTGAAGAGCACTTCTGGACCTAGTCGAAGGTATGAGCAGGGCCACTGGAATTATGTGACTGTTTGGCTGCACCAACTTTTGCACAATTATACATTTACCGCATTTGCCATATAATCCATCATCTGCTGAATAATCTGCAGATTTGAACAAAAAAAACATTGTTTCTAGCTCAAACGGCTCAAACGTTACCAAAAATGCAGCGACAAGTGTTACAGCGTGGTGGAAGGCCCTGTGCAAACCTAGAATGGTCACCTGTTACTTATTGCTAAATGTGGGTATTAAATTGGTACTAATGGTGTGTAAACCACTCTTGCTTCTTTCTGGGCCTCTCTTGCCTCTTTCTGCATTTCTGTTGCTTCCTTCTGCAACCCTCCTGCCTCTTTCACACCACTCGTCCCTCTTTCTGCACCCCTCTTCCATCTTTCTGCACCTCTTTTGTTTCTTTCTGTATCCCTCTTGCCTCCTTCTCCACCCCACTTCCCCCTTACTACATCTCTGTTGCTTCTTTATGCACTTCTCTTACTTGTTTCTGCACCTCTCTCGCGTCTTTCTGCACCTCTGTTGCATCTTTCTGTACCTCTGTTGGTTCTTTCTGCAATTCTCTTGCTCTTTCTGCACCCTTCGCGCCTCTTTCAGCACCTCTGTTGCTCCTTTCTGCACTTCTCTTCCTTCTTTCTGCACCCCCCCTGCCTCTTTCTGTACCTCTCTTGCCTCTTTGTGCACCTCTCCTACCTTTTTCTGCACCCCTCTTGCCTCTTTTTGCACCTCTGTTGGTTCTTTCTGAACTGCTCTTGCTTCTTTCTGCACCTCACTTGCCCCTTTCTGTACTTCTATTGCTTCTTTGTACACCTCTGTTGCCTTCTTTCAGCAATTCTCTTGCCTCTTTCTGCACTTTTCTTCCTTCTTTCTGCACCCCTCCTGCCTCTTTCTGTACCTCTCTTGCCTCTTTGTGCACCTCTCCTACCTCTTTCTGCACCCCTCTTGCCTCTTTCTGCACCTCTCTTGCCTCTTTCTGCACCCCTGTTCCCTCTTTCTGCACCTTTCCTGCCTGTTTCTGCACCTCTCTTGCCTCTTTCTGTACCTCTGCTGCTTTTTTCTGCACTTCTCCTGCTCTTTCTGCACCCTTCATGGCTCTTTCAGCAACTCTGTTGTTTCTTTCTGCACTTCTCTTCCTTCTTTCTGCACCCCTCCTGCCTCTTTCTGTACCTCTCTTGCCTCTGTGCATCTCTCCTACCTTTGTCTGCACCCCTCTTGCCTGTTTTTGCACCTCAGTTGGTTCTTTCTGCACTGCTCTTGCTTCTTTCTGCACCTCACTTGCCTCTTTCTGTACTTCTCTTCCTTCTTTCTGCACTCCTCCTGCCTCTTTCTGTACCTCTCTTGCATCTTTGAGCACCTCTCCTACCTCTTTCTGCACCACTCTTGCCTCTTTTTGCACCTCTGTTGGTTCTTTCTGCACTGCTCTTGCTTCTTTCTGCACCTCACTTGCCTCATTCTGCACTTTTCTTGGTTCTTTCTACACCTCTGTTGCTTCTTTCAGCAATTCTCTTGCCTCTTTCTGCACTTCTCTTGCTTGTTTCTGCACCTCTCTTGCGTCTTTCTGCACCGCTGTTGCCTCTTTCTGTACCTCACTTGCTTCTTTCTACACCCCTCCTGCCTCTTTCTGCACTTCTCTTGCTTCTTTCTACACTTCTCTTGCCTCTTTCTGCTCCTCTCCTGCCTCTTTCTGCACCTCTCTTGCTTCTTTCGGCACTTCTCTTGCTTCTTTCTGCACTTCTCTTGCTTCTTTCTGCACCTCTCTTGCTTGTTTCTGCACCTCTCTTGCTTCTTTCTGCACCCCTCTTGCCTCTTTCTGCTGTTCTCTTGACATTTTCTGCACCTCTCTTGCCTCTTTCTGCACCTCACTGCCTCTTTCTGCACTGCTCTTGCTTCTTTCCACACCTCTGTTGCTTCTTTCAGCAATTCTCTTGTCTCTTTCCACACTTCTTTTGCTTGTTTCTGCACCTCTCTTGTGTCTTTATGCACCTCTGTTGCCTCTTTCTGCATTTCTGTTGCTTCTTTCTGGAACCCTCATGCCTAAACCACACCACTCTTCCCTCTTTCTGCACCCCTCTTCCCTCTTTCTGCACCTCTCTTGTTTCTTTCTGTATCACTCTTGCCTCCTTCTCCACCCCACTTCCCCCTTACTACAACTCTGTTGCTTCTTTATGTACTTCTCTTACTTGTTTCTGCACCTCTCTTGTGTCTTTCTGCACCTCTGTTGCGTCTTTCTGTCCCTCTGTTAGTTCTTTCTGCAATTCTCTTGCTCTTTCTGCACCCGTTGCGCCTCTTTCAGCACCTCTGTTGCCTCTTTCTGCACTTCCCTTCCTTCTTTCTGCATCCCTCCTGCCTCTTTCTGTACCTCTCTTACCTCTTTGTGCACCTCTCCTACCTTTTTCTGCACCCCTCTTGCCTCTTTTTGCACCTCTATTGGTTCTTTCTGAACTGCTCTTGCTTCTTTCTGCACCTCACTTGCCTCTTTCTGTACTTCTATTGCTTCTTTCTACACCTCTGTTGCCTTCTTTCAGCAATTCTCTTGCCTCTTTCTGCACTTCTCTTCTTTTTTTCTGCACCCCTCCAGCCTCTTTCGGTACCTCTCTTGCCTCTTTGTGCACCTCTCCTACCTCTTTCTGCACCCTCTTGCCTCTTTTTGCACCCCTGTTCCCTCTTTCTGCACCTTTCATGCCTGTTTCTGCACCTCTCTTGCCTCTTTCTGTACCTCTGTTGGTTCTTTCTGCACTTCTCTTGCTCTTTCTGTACCCTTCGCGCCTCTTAAGGCACCTCTGTTGCTTCTTTCTGCACTTATCTTCCTTCTTTCTGCACCCCTCCTGCCTCTTTCTGTACCTCTCTTGCCTCTTTGTGCACCTCTTTTATCTTTCTCTGTACTGCTCTTGCTTCTTTTTGCACCTCTGTTTGTTCTTTCTGCACTGCTCTTGCTTCTTTCTGCACCTCAAAGTAGAGAACCACATTCTCATTTATTGCACACCATTCAGGCACAAAATTGTAAACACAATTGAAATAATGGGGCTATTACAATTCAACAGTCATCTCCTCAAACACGCCTTTCTCAACCAAATCCTGCATCATACACAACAAGGCTCGCTGCCCCGCCCATTGTATCCGACAATAAGGGATACAAGGCAAAGTAGCATTGCCTATTGCTTAGATCCAAACCGGCGATATCTGTAGCAATCCCACCTCTGCATCGCCTGTTACCCATAAAGTAAATGGCGCATCTGCAAAACTCAGGAGGGGAGGCAAACACTATTCACTACTTACATTAAGACCCATCATCATACATTTACCTGCCAGAGAGCAATAATAGTAGGATGCCAAACCTATCCCATTCTCACCACAATTAGACATTAACACAAGCGGAAAATCCACGGTAAAGAGGACCAATAATCAGAGCAAGAGGGCGCAAAACAAGTGCTACAACTAATGCGTCTGAAACACCCACCAAAACACTCATAGCACTGTGCTATGTTAAATATGTAACAGAAAGTGGCAATGTAGACCAAGTACTCTCAAATGTCTACAACCAAGTCGCTAATGCAAAAAACACAGTAAAAACAAATCTGTGAACAAACAATCAAATCCCCTTTTAAGACACAAATCCTGCCCACTAGAATCTATAAACACCTTCACTCTCTCATCTTTCCCCTGGCGGCAGCAATTGAAATAGCTAGTTCCCTCTTTTCTGCATTTCCCTCCTCAGATCACACACGTTCCTCCATTTGCATCCAGTCTCTGTCCTCAAATCCACATACCTGTGTCCCAGTACTCACTAATATCAGAGGAAGAAAAACCACAGTGGGAATAGCAGCAGAAATAACAGACATTATCATCACTGTTGGCCATGCCACAAGTATACGCGTTAGCGAAAAAGGACGCTGATGCAATATGCGAGTCAGGGGTACTAACTGTTATAATGGCCACAAATGGCGGGACAAAGGAATGCAAAATGTGCCATAGCCTACACAGCCTGGGCAACATGGCAGGAGCAGAAACAGCAGAAATAGAAACAACAGCTCAACAATGCTCGTACAAAGCTTATTGTTCACAAAGTACCCCATAAAGAAAGAAAAATCTATTTTCTATGGAAAAGGAGACACAAGAGACAGTCAGGACTCTGAAAGTGCTCGTGAAATATAATGCAATGGTGAGTGCAACATATAACTAGATCAATTTTTAATGATTGCAAAATCTCCCATGAAGAGACATAAATGCATAGGACAAATGAAAACCTTACAAAGCCTGTTAGTTAAAAACATAAAACTTAGATTGCTAGCATCTGAATCTGTCCTCATTCCGCACTTCGTATCACAGCAGTCTCTCTGTGCTTGTGCTCAGAAGCTGCCCAATCCCCCACCTTTTCCCTGTCTGCAGAACTCAGAAAAACCCCCACAACACAGCTAGCAACCAATATTCCAACAAAAAGTATTAATCATGCGGAAACAGAGAATGCATATTATAATAATCAAGAAGAAAAACGTGTGCTTTGCAGTTTTCACTCTACGTTATGAAGTGAAGCAACCTTTTGTTTAAACAAACTGCAAACCGACAAAAGTTAGCCACAAAAGTAAATTATAATGTTATGTCCCGTATAGAGGCCCTAATGTAGACCCGTTCATACATGCCCTAAAATGGACGTATTCATATTTGCCCTAATACGGTCATATTCGTACTTGCCCTATTATGGTCAAAGCCGCATATGCCCTATTACGGTCATAACTGTACATGTCCTATTATAGTCATGATTCCTTATATAGGCATGATCTTTCATCTACATTGGTCCTCACTAGTACACAATGTGCTCTGAGGGCTGAACGTTATCTATCCTGTGGTTTTGAATACAGCAGGGTTTTTCCCAAACACAGGCCCACACTGTACTCATCAATTATGCATGGCTCTCTAGGAATACACTACCTGCATATTATGTATGTACAAAGTTCACCCCTGACGTCTTCCTCAAGTCTAATGACAGACCAATACAATCCATACTGAGGACCGAGACTCTTTAGGGTATAAATACACCACATCTTGCCCCGGTAAGACAGAGGGAACCGAGACTTCCATGCTGACACACTGACCAGAGACGCTGAGGCTCCTGCATGCAGTCGCTCCAGCTGACAGCGGTCTGACACAGCCCTTGCCGGGTGTCCAACTCGAGACCAGGACGGGGTCCCACACTCTCTCTGTTCAGGTATGGGGGTTCGACTAAATCCTAGAAGGATTCTTGGCTTTTAGACCTACACATATGCTAGGTACACTCAGGTACATCTAGTTAGGCATCGTAGGAGTACGCGCACTTTTCATAATGCTTTTTATATTCATGTATGTATCCTTGATTATTGCAATATGGTAGAACTGTTCTATCCCTTTGCTTTTATCGTACTGCTGATAATATATCTCTGCTATTGTCTGCTGGTTGCCGCAGCACATATATTTTACACTAGAATAACAACTGTTCAATAAATACTTATTGAAACGCCCGACTGTTTATTCTGTGTAACTCTCTGAGTAAGCACGAGTGACTGAGCGAAAAGTAGTATATTGTTTCCACGATTCTGAGGAATTTGGGTTGTCATGATCTAAGGTTGCCAGAACCTAATCTCTCCCCTATAAGAGGAGATTTTAGTGGCACTGTGAGCTAGCTAATGCAAAACAATCTAACATACGCGGTGAGGGTGCACAGAGTCAGTCTGCCACCAAGCCCACAGCTTATGTTACACAAACGCGCAGGTCCTGCATGGGTACTATAGGAACTACACGACATGGCACCACCAACGTTGGTTTGGTACTTATTTAACAGTAGAATCTGAGTAGTTCAGTCGTGCTATTCTCAGAGAACCTACTCACAAAACCCCAGAGACGTCTGGAGTGGGTGGGCACAAACTCTGCCGCAGCTGAGTCGTACGAAAATACTATTTATTGGCTGTTGGTTAATCAAGCTTGAAGGACATTTAGTTCCTAAATTGTGCATAACACCTCATCTTAGTTCCCTTTGAACACTTCTTCCTCTAATAATGTCTGACATGGCCTAGTTGTCTACACAGGGTTTCGACCTATGGAAGGACACTATAGATTTAAAATCGATCTGGGGTTCTAGGGACTGGCAAGTCCAGGGAACAGAAGCGCTTTTTAGAGCATGCCTCATTCCACAGCAAATCATATTTCTGAATGAAACTGTGCAACAGACATCCTGTCTTGGACTAGCCAAGAACAAGGAACTGAACTCACCCGGGTTTCCTACACCGTCACAGATGGGTGGGGGGAGAATTCAACTACACAAGGGGTAGGATTAGATGACATTCTCCAGTACAACAGATCAGATCCTGATTGGATGAAATGGCTGATTTGGCCCATTGACACAAACACCTGTCAACAGAGATTTATGAATACAACCGAAGGGTTTAGTATCCATAGGCCAGATACCACTATGTACAAAGACAACACCCAGGGGTAGTGACATGCTATAGTGTTGGGAAGTTGTGCCTTGATTGGCTAGAGACCTCAACACTCACAGAAGTAAAACATCACTTGACCTTACTCACACCTGATGTAGACCTTAGGGATTTCCTACTAGGTCCAAGGAAAACACGTCAGAAACGTTTCATATATGCTGGCCTTTATGCCTATTATAATGAAAACTGGAAAATATCCCAACAAGAGGCCGCAGAAAGAATACGGGAAATAGACCGTATTAACTTAGCAAAGGCATTAACTGTAGTGGATAATGGGTTAACAACTTTGACCTCCAGGATTTACTCCTTAGGCAACATTGTGTCTTCGGCAATCGACATATTAGAACAAGATCTGGCCTTGTTACAACACGGGCAATCTCAGCTACGTTCTATTATGATGCTAAGCTGGACGCTACAATCTTTGCGTGCAGGCTATGTGCCCTGGCATTTTATAAACACCACGTCTCTGTTTTCAGAATACAATCTAACTGATAAACAGACAGAAATGGCACAAAGGGGAGCCAAATATACAATGCTGCATATTGAGAAACTGGAAAGGTTACCATTCACTGTAGCCGAATCACCATCAACAGAATGACTAATTCATGGCCAAATCACTCTGCCGGTCACTACGTTTCAGTTTCAATATTGCCTTGAGCAAAGGCAGGCAGGCAAATATGAAAAGATGGGTAAAGGTTACATTAAGAAACTTGGGAGTTACCATATAGATATCGATGCCGGAATAGGGATCGAGAAGTGTATCTGAGTGGTATAAACTGCAAGAACGCTTTAAGCGGTTCTCTCATGTGTCAGGATATTTCACTACACGGAGCCTGTAACGGTTCAGTAGCGAACCTATTGTGTCACATGACTGGGACTCCAGCGGCCAAGATCACGCCGGTTTTCCAGCTGCTCTCGAATGGGAGTTACTTAATGTTAAATGATCAAGGTTGCTGTGGGATGCTTCCGGGCGTTGCCTATCTGGTCACTGTTAACTCCAGGGTTACTTGCTGTATGCAAGTATTGTTTCCACCACTGAACACAGTCAGGGAGGCGCCGTTATGGCCTTCGCTGAACGTTTCTGTCATACAATTTGATACTCTGAGCAGACTGCAAGCCATGCTTTTACAGCAACACGTGCCCTTAACCTCCGCTCGAGAAACCTATGAACTTCCAGTTGCAAGGACCTCGAATGAGATACAGGCGCTTATACGTACAAACTGCCCCTTTCATTTCATAGAAATGGTGGGACGTATCTTCAATATGTCTGATACGAGCGGTATTGTACACCTATTTAAGACCATAGGGTCAGGACTGTTAAGCACCTTTCAGACAGTCCTCGGAGTAATCCCAAATTTTATACACTCCGTATTGGGAAGCGTATTTGGAGGATTCCCGCTTATCCTATTGCTGGTTGCAGGGGTCCTATTCATAATACTGCTGCTACGCAATGGACGGCCCAATTCCCGAGGGAATGGTGAACATGCGCCAGGAGCGGAAATACCGTGAACGCATGGTACAACTTCTGGGCATTTCTTGCCTGCGAGAACTCAATGCCTCCTGGTTTCTATCCTTTCGACCAGTCTGGGTAGACTGCATCTTACCTGTTCTTCGATGCCTGTTTTGCGGAGAAGAATGCACATTGGATCTTTGTCTAACATTTCCATCAGCTGCGCCTCCGGACACGGATGCAATGCTGGACCCCATAAAGGCCCATGCTCTGCGTTGTCCCCAGCGTCTTCCGATTCTGATGAATGCATTCCTGGAGAATCCACAGGTGCCGTTTGCTCCTGCTGTGTTAGGTGACTCCTCCACAGGTACCCAGGTTACAACTGCCGCACAAGCTGCTGCAGCACCGACTGTTGGCAGTACTACATTCCATCTATGTGCGATTGATGTTCTCTGTGAGGCGTTGGATTTGTCGTCTGCAGCAGCTAACACCGATAATATTGTACTTCCCAGCCAGGATGCTTAATCTTGAATTGGCTCATCGGGTCCTGGGAAAGAATTCGACTTCTTCACTCGTTTCAAAACAAACAAGCAAAATTGGAACATTTCCTAAATTGACACTTTCGCTTGAGAAAAGCATGGCCTTCTTCCGCTTTGAGTGAAGCAACTTATATAGAGAAACAAAATAGACATTTCTTTTTAGTGGCAATTGGAAGTAGCTGAATTGTAACATTTTTTGAAGTTTTTTAACAATTTTAAAACCATGTTTTTACTTGCTTTTAAAATGTTTTTAAACTGTCCAGATTTTAAGTATGGTCATTGTCATCCTGTTCGGAAGAGGAGTGGGTGTTATGTCCCGTATAGAGGGCCTAATGTAGACACGTTCATACATGCCCTAAAATGGACGTATTCATATTTGCCCTAATACGGTCATATTCGTACTTGCCCTATTATGGTCAAAGCCGCATATGCCCTATTACGGTCATAACTGTACATGTCCTATTATAGTCATGATTCCTTATATAGGCATGATATTTCACCTACATTGGTCCTCACTAGTACACAACGTGCTCTGAGGGCTGAACGTTATCTATCCTGTGGTTTTGAATACAGCAGGGTTTTTCCCAAACACAGGCCCACACTGTACTCATCAATTATGCATGGCTCTCTAGGAATACACCACCTGCATAATATGTATGTACAAAGTTCACCCCTGACGTCTTCCTCAAGTCTAACGACAGACCAATACAATCCACACTGAGGACCGAGACTCTTTAGGGTATAAATACACCACATCTTGCCCCGGTAAGACAGAGGGAACCGAGTCTTCCATGCTGACACACTGACCAGAGAAGCTGAGGATCCTGCATGCAATCGCTCCAGCTGACAGCGGTCTGACACAGCCCTTGCGGGGTGTCCAACTCGAGACCAGGACGGGGTCCCACACTCTCTCTATTCAGGTATGGGGGTTCGACTAAATCCTAGAAGGATTCTTGGGTCTTAGGCTTTTAGACCTACACATATGCTAGGTACACTCAGGTACATCTAGTTAGGCATCGTAGGAGTGCGCGCACTTTTCATAATGCTTTTTATATTCATGTATGTATCCATGATTATTGCAATATGGTAGAACTGTTCTATCCCTTTGCTTTTATCGTACTGCTGATAATATATCTCTGCTATTGTCTGCTGGTTGCCGCAACACAGATATTTTACACTAGAATAACAACTGTTCAATACATACTTATTGAAACGCCCGACTGTTTATTCTGTGTAACTCTCTGAGACAAACCAAATAAGTAAGCACGAGTGACTGAGCGAAAAGTAGTATATTGTTTCCACGATTCTGAGGAATTTGGGTTGTCATGATCTAAGGTTGCCAGAAACTAATCTCTCCCCGATAAGAGGAGATTTTAGTGGCACTGTGAGCTAGCTAATGCAAAACAATCTAACATACGCGGTGAGGGTGCACAGAGTCAGTCTGCCACCAAGCCCACAGCTTATGTTACACAAACGCACAGGTCCTGCATGGGTACTATAGGAACTACACGACAATAAGAAATGTCTTTTCATGAAGACGGGAGGAACAGGGAGAGAATTCCATTTCTTATCTCAAGGCCAAAGGCCGCAGTAAGCCTGCCAAACCAAACTGAATCACGAACTGTGTGTTTCAACTTTGAAAATCCTCTTTATTCAGCATAAATACGCGCTGCCTGAAATGCTTGAAACACCTTTTCCAAATTAAATACACATTATATTGCGAGGTCAAATCCAAATTAAACACACTCACTCAAATCAATCATGAATTAATTACTTGAGCATTCCTTACACTACCCATCAGACTAAAAGCATCAGCATCTGAGCAGGGCTCATTCATTCATTTTTACTTTCATGCACTGAACTTTTAGAATGCAACTTCATGTCTGTAGCTCAAAACAGCTTTTGCCATTTTGCAATGTCCAAAACTAGATGTGAGATCTGGGCGCCATCAGCGCACCCCTGCTTTTCTCAAAAAATGTTATTCAAAAAGCCCACGTGCTAAACATAATAGGGCCAAGACCACTCTTCGTGCGCATCAATATTAACAATGCCTCCTGGAGGCGCCGGCTGATCTTCTTCCAATCAAGCATCTGCAAAGCAACAACGACAACAAGAGAACAAATTAAACTCACTCCAGGCATTTTCAAGAAAGGCCAAATTCATTATTTTGCCTGGCAAAGCAATTGCAAGTACCTTTTCCCAAAAGACAGTCCACAGACCGTACCAAAAACAAACTAATGGTGCACTATGTTCACAAAGTACCCAAACAATTCAAGCGCTTGTTCCAAAAACGGTCCTCAAACCAAGACAGCCTTCAGACTGCACCAAAATAAGACAGTCCAGAGACTGTACCAAGACAAGAAGATAGGCTCTAGCCTCAGGCCTTTTCAAGAGTAAACCAAATTTAGCAAGTGGCCTGGCAGAGCGTTCGCAAACACTCTGTATCCCAAGGGTCCACAGACCCACCAAGTTCAAACAAGCCAAGAATGGTCCTCAGACCATATTCAAGATACCAAGAGACAAAACAAACTCACCTGGTGCACACAGGCCAATCAAGGTTATTCTCCACTGCCGACTCTTTGGACCAAACGGTCAAATCCAAGGGATTTGCCTTTTCAGGACCCCAGTCGGGCGACCGCTGGGTGAGGCACCGCCCGATCACACGGGCAGGGCAGCTGTGAGAACTAGGCTCGATCGTGTGGGGTACCCCGATCTGCCCATCCGACTGGATGCGACCCCGACCTCCACACCCAGTTGCGGGCAAGGATGGGTCACCTGGTGGGGTCCCTGTTCGGGCACCAACTAAAGGAAGTGACCCAAAAAGGGCCACTCGGGTCACTCACGACCACCTTCTCGGCCTTCCTACAAATGAAGAGTCGGTCAGACAGTAGGGAATACAAACCAGATATTTATTGAAATTACACTGCAGCAGAGCCCAGTCTGACCAGCCTCTTGGGATGGCTGTCGAGGGACTGACTTTTTCAAGCATAGAGGTAAAGATTATAGGTTCTAGCATGAGTACAAGACACACCCACCCAGTAACTTTCCACAGAGAGGCAGCAGGAAACAAAGGGGGCACACACAGATGAGCTTAGAGTCTGAGACCGGGCACACACTGTCTGTGCACCAAGGTCACTCTGCCTGCCTTCGCAGCTGAACCAGTGGGAGCAGGCTTCCATCTCATGGGAAAGGTATGCAGAAATACAAACAATGTATTCATTAGCACAGCAAGGCCAAACCTTGAGAGACACAGATGCATCACAGCAATTTTCTAGCTGAGAGAGCAGAAATGAATTTTGGTCAGTAGGACAAAATTGCGGCCACAAAGAAAATGGAGCCATGAATGCTAACTTACTGCAGAACGAAGCATGAACAATAGGATAATAACATTTCAATTCTACCAGCGGGGCGCGAGTTATAGTTAGCTCATCTAACTATAACGGCCACATTTCTCTGGTTTTGTACAAGTGAAATGTCCAACTAACTATAACGTCCCTGAAACCTGTGGTTTTTTCAGTGAATTTCTAAGGTTATTTAAATGCTAATTTCTAACTATAACGTCCCTCAAACCTATGGTTTTTTCAGTGAATTTCTAAGGTTTTTTAAATGCTAATTCCTAACTATAACGTCCCTGAAACCTATGTTTTTTTCTGTGAAAATATATATATATATTCACTGGAAAAAACCATAGGTTTCAGGGACGTTATTGTTAGTAATTAGCATGTAAAAAACCTTAGAAATTCACTGAA
Source organism: Calotriton arnoldi (assembly GCA_963921515.1). Taxonomy (NCBI): domain Eukaryota; kingdom Metazoa; phylum Chordata; class Amphibia; order Caudata; family Salamandridae; genus Calotriton; species Calotriton arnoldi. The sequence goes on from CAWUFW010013435.1 coordinate 424,890, forward strand.
AAAACCACAGGATTCAAGGACGTTATAGTTAGTTGGACATTTCACTCATACAAAACCAGAGAAATTCAGCCATTATAGTTATTTGAGCTAACTATAACTCACAACCCCGCAATGCACTGCTGATGATGTCACAATCACTCATGACATGGTCAGAGACATCACTGATGACATCACTGATGACATCTCAAATGACATCACTGATGACATCATTGATGACATCATCCAGTGACTGAGTATTTTTTTAAAGTTTAAGAATGTTATATATATACGCCAAGGTGTATTGAAGAATGAGTGGGTTTATGAGTGTCTGAATGGATGATTTACTAGGTGCATGACTGACTGTGTAAGTGAGCGATTAAACGTGTCTTAGTGAATGCATGGGTGAATGACTAATCTGTGTGAATGTCTGTATCAGTCTGTCAGTTGGTGTGTAAGTGGTTGCATAGGTTGGTGTGTAGCTACATGAGTGTCTATAGGGGTTAATGATTGGTTGTCTGAGTACCTGCATGGATGCCTGAGTGTCTGTGTTGGTGGGTTGGGGGTGTGTGACTCCCTGCATGGATGTGTGAGTGGGTGATTAACTGGGTGTATGGGCTCATGAGTGCATCTGGGAGGGGCTGTATGGATGAGTGAGTGTTTGTATGGCTGTGTTGGTGAGTGAATGGATGTCTCAGTGGTATATGTGTAAGTAACTACATATGTGAAAGGCAGTATATGTGAGTGTTGGAGTATATAAGTGACTATATGTGAGCGTGAGTGATTGTGAGAGTGGATGTATGGATGAGTGTGTGCTTGTGTCAGTGGTTGTATAAGAGAGTAAGAATGGGTTAGTATCTGTATGAATAAGTGAGGTGGTGTGTCTATAACTGTATAGGTGAGCAAATGGCAGTGTGATTGAGTCTTTGGGTGACAGACTAGGTGTGTGAGAAATTGTATGGGTGAGTGGTGGTGTGTGAGGGTCTGTATGGGTGTATGAGTGCATATATCAGAGGCTGTATTCATGAGTGACTGCGTGTATGAGTGACTGTATGGGTGAGTGAGTAGATGTGTATGTAGACAAACGAATCAGTGAGTGGGTATGTACTAACTGGTATTGGTGTGTCTATTGTTTCGAGAATGGTAGTCTGTATTTTAGAGTGGGTTTATGAAAGGTTATATTAGGGTATGAGGAGGTGCATCAGGTATTAAGTGTATGATGTCATCAGTGATGGCATTTGAGATATCATCAGTGATGTCATCACAGATGTCACTGACCATGTCATGAGTGATGTAATATGTGACGTCATCAGCAATAAATTGCGGGGGCGCGAGGTATAGTTAGCTCAAATAACTATAAAGGCCGAATTTCTCTGGTTTTGTAAGAGTGAAATGTCCAACTAACTATAATGTCCCTGAAACCTGTGGTTTTTTCAGTGAATTTCTAAGGTTTTTTAAATGCTAATTACTAACTATAATGTCCCTGAAACCTATGTTTTTTTCAGTGAACTTCTAAGGTTTTTTAAATGCTAATTTCTAACTATAACGTAGTAGTCGCGTTTGCAGAGTGGTGCAGAAAAGGGGCTGGGCCTCCGACCAGCACTCAGGAATTCCGCTGCGTAGGACTTACAGGAGGTACCAGGAGGGCATCTTGGCCCCCAAAGTCCCTCAGGAGTAAAGTGGACTTCATCCCCCAACCCATAGTGTGCCAGGAGGCACGTTTGCAGAGTCGTGGAGAAACTGGGGCGTGGCCTCAGAGGACCTCTTAGCAATACCACTGTGTGGGACTTACTGGAGGTAACAGGAGGGGTAGTTGACCCCCAAGGACAACCAACTACCCCTCCTATTACCTCCAGTAAGTCACACACAGCGGCATTGGTAAGTTCACAAAGCAGGCCACACCCCCTTTGCCCACCACTCTTCAAACGCGCTCCCTGGCACGCTGTTGGATGGGGATTAAAGTCCCCATTGCTGCTGGGGGTCGTTAGGGGACGACTAGCCTACCTGACACCTCCAGTAAGCCCCAGATAGTGGAATTGCTGAGACATGGACACAGGCCATGCCCCCTTTCTCCACCACTTTGCAAACGCGCCTCCTGGCACGCTCTTGGTTGGGGGATGAAGTCCCCTTGCCTCCTAAGGGTCCCTGGGGGCCAACTAGCTCTCCTGTTATCTCTAGTAAGCCCCTCACAGCTGGATTGCTGAGAGTGGTCCGAGGCCATTCCCCCTTTTTACACCACTCTGTAAACGTGCCTCCTGGTGCACTGCTGCTCAGGGCATGAAGTCCACTTTAGTCCTGAGGTCCTCAGGACACAAGAGGACCTCATCGCCCCACCAGCAATGCGCCAAGAGGCGCGTTTGCAGAGTGGTGTAAAAAGGGGCGTGGCCTCGGACCACCTCTCAGCAATCCCACTGTGTGGGGCTTACTGGAGGTACCAGGTGGGCTATTTGGCCCCTAAGGACCTTTAGGATTCAAGGGGACTCAATCCCCCAATCCAGAATGCGCCAGGGGGCACATTTGCAGAGTGGTACAGGGAGGGGGCGGGGCCTCCGGCGAGATGCAGGCTTCTCTTTTTTTTTTTTTTTTTTAGAAGGGGGGCTGTGTGGCCCCCCTTCTCTTAATATTTTTTGGGCCCTGGGGACCCCATCCAGCAGGGCCTGAGACAGTTTTTTTTTTAATTTTTATTAAGAGGGAAGGGGGCCACGCGGACCCCCTCCTAAAGCCGATTTTGTCCCCGGGGACCCCTTCCCCTGGGGCTTGGCCACTTATTTTATTTATTTCTTTTTTAAATTCTTTTAAATCTTTAATATTTAATTACGGAAGGGGGGCCGCGTGGCCCCCCTTTCCTTTGCCACTTTTGGCCCAGGGGACCTCACGTTGGGGACCGCGGGGGAGCCCCAATGTCCCCGCGGTCCCTGCCGGCACCCCGTCTGCTGCGAGAGCCGGCATTGATTTTCGATAAAGGGAGCTGCAAACATGCAGCTCCCTTTGTCCAAAAGCAAATCTGCTTCACTTCATGGATGCAAGAGCAGGTTTCCTGCTCTCGCTCCCGCCCTGCCATTGCAAACTGCAATGTCCCAGGAGTAAGCACCCTGGGACATTGCTGGAGCTGGCCCTGGGGGGTGGCTGTCCCCAGGGCCATCGAGGGCTCCAGGAGGGCGTGCGGCCCCCTCCCAACTTGAACATAGCCCCGGGGAGGTGGTGGTCCCAGGGGCCGTGGGGCCGCAACGGACCCCCATATTTGAATAATTAGTGCCCCGGGGAGGTGGTGGTCCCCGGGGCAGTGTGGGTAGCTTGAGCCCCCCACACTTTGTTTTTAAATTAAGCCCTGGGGAGGTGGTGGTCCCCAGGGCTTGGGGGGGCCTGCGAGGCCCCCCACCCTAATTAATTGAAGCCTCGGGGAGGTGGCGGTCCCCGGGGTAGCGTAGGGGGGGCAGGAGCCCCCCCATGCATTTTTTTTTTAAAAAGCCCCAGGAAGGTGGCTGCTGCTGGGGCTGCAGGGGGCACGTGCCCCTGCATACTATTAATCATGCCCCGGGGAGGTGGTGGTCCACTGGGCTGCAGGGGCCCCCGGCGGGCCCCCGCATATATTTTCCTCATTGCACGTGGGACCTGGCCCACCCAGGGGCTTATTAAAACAAAGCGCGGGAGCCTGCGCTTTGTTTTTAAAAAGAATTTCAGCGGGATTTGCAGATCCTACGCGAATCCCGCTTAAAAAATTTAAAAGAAAATGCTTTTTTTGGCTCTTGGGGTCCCTGTGGGATTTCCTGAGCAGGCCTAGGGGGTCAGGGTGTTTCTACCCTGCCCCCTTTTCTTCATTTTTAACCTTTTTTCTTGTGACTCGGTTGAACCGAGTCACAAGATGGCTGCCAACACTTTTTGGTTTGGAGTGTTGGCAGCCAATAAAAATAAAGCTCGTGCTCGGGAGGGTTCAAGGATCCACCGCGGTCACCAGAGATCGATATTTTTTTATTTTTGAATTGCTCAGAAACTACTGAACAGATTTACACCATTTAAAAAAAAAAACACTTTCTGAACCAAGAGCTACCTTTTTGCCAAATTTGAAGTAATTCTGTTCAGCAGTTCGGCCTGTAGCCTTCTCCAAAATTTCCTTTGGAAATTAACATGGAGAAAATGCGTTTTGGGACCCCTCTTTTTTCTCGTCCCCGCTTGACGAATCACCCCAAAACTTTCAAGACAGGAGCTAACCGGAGCGCCCCATTAGTTTTGAAAATTTCGCGAAGATTTGTCTACCGGCGCCAAAGATATTGGCAAATCAAAAAACGCTTTTCCTATGGAAACTAGGTCCTAACTATACCTACCTACTGGCGACTGCCAGTAGGTAATATAAATATATATACATACATATATATATCACCAAAGCAATCCAAGTGCAAGTAGTGCACACACAGATTAAACGGACTCGAGTTCTTGCTGATGCTGAATATTAGATGTTTATTATAAGCTAGTGCTGCCCATGACGCGTTTCTGCCATGGACTACGGCCTTGCTCACATGTGAGCAATATATATATATGGAATAAGGCAGCATAAAGCATGGGCTGATGCAACGAATTACATACAGTTCTGGCTCATGTTGCAGCTGTAATCTTATTACAGGTTGACTTTCTAGAGGATAGAAAGTATGAAATGGGTGTGACGTGGAGGATTAATAAGAGACAGGGAAATCATCAGGAGTGTCCCTGAGCCCTTCAGAGGTGAAAAGTCAGGGGAAAGTGACCGTGGGAGGATAGTAGAAAGATGATGTTCAGGTAAATGACTGAACATCAAATGTGAAGACGGCTGACATCAGAGCCAGTATTTAATTGGTAAAAACAACATAAGTGTCAGGGCCCTTGTCTGGAGACCACTGTAGCTTGCACCACCAATTACCCTTTCCAGCGCTGCCAATGACAGTACCACCAAAACTAACTATCACACTCATACAAATGTGACAATTCAGACTTTAATTATACATTAAAATGACTAGTGCATGCCACCAACGCCATTCTTATAGTTTTGGGTGACAGGTATTAATGATTTTAATTTATATTTAATTATTAAACAACTGTTGTTGTGTTTCTCACAAAAGTATATCAATAGTGCCATTACGTGGCAGGCTGTTATAAGAGCTGGTGCTGACAATAAAGACCTGGTGCCTAGCATCAGAAACCACTGGCTCAAATTAGGCACTGATTAGAATGCTCTCTTACTCCTACAAGAGACAAAAGTCAGTGGGAATAATACCCCAATCAAAGTTCCATTCTGAGTGACATCAAATAGACAATGAGAGTGATGCTCGAGTTGTCTATCACGTCACTAAAACCCCCAAGGTGAATGACATCCCCATATTGCATAGTTACATATCTATAATTGTATGTTATGTAAGGCCCAAAGGTTATCTGCCCTTGCTTATAATTGCTGAGCTGAGGCAAAGGAGTAATGGGGTGCCATTCATAATAGGGCCTCTCATCCTTGTCCCAAATGAGAACAAAATACTTTGCCTGCAATCCTTAAATATCCTCCACCACCTTCTCTGCCTTCTTTCAATCAAAGCAGACAAGCAATTCTGTGCTGATAGGCTCTCATAGAGTCCTGTCAGCCTGGCCTAGAAGGTCATTATGACATAGCAACAGTGGGTAAAACCACACTTCTGCATTTAAAATATGTTAAGATGCTTCTATTTAATGGAACTGAATTTTCTGATCTCAGAAAAATAGAAGGTTGAGTTGGCCTTGCTGGCATTCAAGCTCAGGGTCTGCAGATCACAGTAGATATCGACCTAAAGATTAATTTACTGAAGCCTCCGGTCTTGCCTCACTTAGTATGTGATCCAAACTTGTAGCTAATACGATTATGCTAAGTAACCCAGTTACAATCTCTAAACAACTTCCTGCATACACCTCTGCAAAATGGTACACACTACACAAACACTGCTATGTTTCCCAATAAAAAAGCATTAATGAAAGCACTAGTCTATCAATAACACAACTCCTAACTCTGCATTACATATGCCCCCAGCACACACGCCTGAAAGATCCACCAAGCACAGCTACAGATCACCATGCACACCTCAAATTGAAGAACACTAGTATTAACTTCATAAAACCATCATACAAAAACACACCCCAGTGAAGGAACCAACAAACAACTGCACTGACCACATCCAAATATTCATACCTACAGTCCAATGCTCTACAACACGCACTCTGTCCCATCTCAGAGAACCATAGCCACACCCAACTCTTTCTCACTGGGCGCAAGACCCCAGTAACAAACACAGCACACTAAATAAAGCAACACATGCAAACCTACACCCCTTTGGACACCCCCAAGGCTAACCCCCCACTTACATCATGCATCTCAGTTGAATCTCATGGAGGTCCATGCAATTGTTCTTGTAGACATATGGCATACCATTTCTACCATCAAACATATTGTATCATCATCATCCTTCTAAACAAAGCATCATACCTCAAATTAACATACTGGACCACAACCACCCTATTAGATAAAGTGGTTCACTGACATAACATCGATGCATACAATGTCGAAACACAAAATTATTGGAAGTTACACCCTCAGGGAATCTGAAACGTTTTTGTACATCCAAGTGAGGCATGCATTGAGAGCTTGTGTGCCTCTGGTCATAATCTCACCAAGGCAGCCTCCTTTAAGGACAGGCTGCTGGTTGACTGCATGACCAAGTGCACAACCTCCTTAGTGTACAAAGAAATACTTAACAATTCCACAGGCATCCTATACAAATTGAAAACTGATTGGGTAAAGGATCTTGGGGATTTTGAGAGAAGCAGAAGAGTGGTAGGTAGGCCTTAGAGACCCCAGAGAGATTGCAATAAGAGCTGGGTTTAGTCATCCACCTCTGAATTCTGCTTAGAGCTTACTATTCCAGACAGTTTTGCACAGGATGGGAAGGGGCACTTCGCAATTATGTGCAAGGGAGTGCGGGCAAGATGAACCCCTTTTCCACATAGTGTGGGAATGTACCAAACTGCAGGGATTTTGGAAGGGGCTGGTGAACTGCATCGCACCAATGACAGGTAACCCGGTGGTTAAGACGGAAAAATGGTTTGTGCTGAACATATCAGGTGAAGAAGCTGTATCAAAGCACCCCAAACTGCTGATTCCCCTGGGGCTCATAGTGACAAAGCAAAACATAGCCCAGTGATGGGGGCGAAGGCGGCGCCAGAAATGAATGAATGGGAATGGGAAATGGACTGGTATGCTGGTGAAAAGGGTGGCTATGAGGGTCAGGATACTTCAAGAAATGGAGCAAAATCTGGTCCACCTGGTGAACCTACAGAGGACTCTGAATGGTACAGTGAAGGCGGTGGATGGCCGGGTTCGATACCGTAGGAAGGGGCCATTATCCTTGCGAATGGTGACATACTGTGGTGATTGTTTTATTTTTCTTTGTATAACCCCATTAAAAAGAAATGTTAAAAAAATCAGAAATTAAATATTGATAACAAAAATATCGACTTAACTAGTAATACCTAACAAGTAAAACTCAACTAGCAAAACCGCAAATATCAAGAACACAAATATTGTTGTTCAAAATATTAGTTTCAAAAACAAAAATGTCGGAAACAAAAATATCGTTACCTTTAAATCAACTTATAATATATCAAAAATATCGATTTACGCAATATCGACTACAATATTATCACCAAAATAAAAAATTATCATTAACGAATATTTAAAAAAACACTTTTTACATGAAACAATTGCTTCAAATAAACCCAAAACATTTCATACACATATTCAATTTAAATAAAAAATATATAACATCAATAACATATTTACCATATACCCCAATAAAGTGTATAATTAAAATAATAACAATACAACTCCCAAAAACATTTGCATTAACAGCAAACATTTAAAGCCAAAGCTAAATATTAATAAATATATATAAATAAATTTATATTCGTTTTGTAGGTCTTCCCAAGCCTTAACTCTAAAACCTATATTTCAACTAAAACATAAATGTTATTAAACTTAAAAATGTAAAATAGCAGATGAATATTAAAACACTTTCCAACTTCTATCTCTTTACATAGACTTTCTAAAAGAAAAAACTACAACGTAAAAAAACGATAAGCAACCTGAAAATAACAATTATGATAAACTAGCATAAAGATATAAGAAAGTAAGTATACATAAATTAATTTAAAAACTATAACCTCCCCCAAATATCAAGCAAAAATAAACCTAACAACCTCAAACTCTGGCAACTACCAACGAATTAACATTTAAAATGAAATTTACATTTTTGTTTTCAACCAACAGTCAAGAAAGCACCTCCTCTACATCAGAGCACCCTCAACGGAAAAGATGCTAAACCATGTGAAACATCTAAACAGAACATACATGTAAGTATACAAAATAGAAGCAGTTTGCAATTTTTTCAATATAAATAACAAACGTACACACCTAACATTATTATATATATATATTTATACTATCACACTACTTTCAGTTACAATGACAGAAGCTGCAAAATATATCACTTCACAGAAAGGAAAGCAGTTACTAAATCACATGGGCTACACCTACAGCCAAGAAAGTGCATTATCAGAAAATATAAACTGGACATGTACTAAATATTATTCTAATGCATGCAACAGGAGGGTAACTACAAAAGAACATGGTGTGATTCATGTAAGAGAGAGAGAACAACCCCCCCCAATGTTACAGAAAAAGAAGTAAGGGAGCTATTGCAGGATAAAAGAGAAGCAAACACTAGCTCCCTGGAACCCACAACCAAAATCTTAAAGGTATAATACCTAAAGTCCCTGAATACCTACCATGGCAACTACCGCCTATCCCCACTTTAAAACGTTTAATTGCATCAACTAAAAGAGCCACCAGTGATACCCCACTTGCTCCTAGAAGATACCAAGATGTACGCATACCCGAACATTTAACAATTACTCATAATGAGGAACCTTTCCTTTTACATGACAACCTAAATGATGAGAAACAAATTCTAATATTCTCTACAGCAAATAACTTAGTAAAACTTAGGGCCTGATTCTGATGCTGTTAGGAAGGCCTCCTAATGGCATTTGCTCCGTCCAAATCGGATCGGGAATGTGTCTTTCCAACCAACTCGGAAAGGTTTCCAACCGACCGAGTATGATGCGAGTTAGGCGTAAGGAATATCCCAATCCAAACCCGATGGCATTTGGAATGACCAAGCCGTATGGAGCAGAATTGTACATCTCTACGGGCCGCGTTTCCAAACGACCGAGTACGATGCTGGATTGGGACAGCCTTTCCGACTCGTGCGGTCCAACTTGAATTGGCAGTTGGAATCAGACTTTGGGGGCCTGTAGTGGGCCCCCTGCACCTGGAGCCTTCCCAATCGGGCCCGTGGGGGTACCCATGGGTCTTCCCTTACCAGCCATGCAGAGTGTGGCAGGTACCAGGGGGTGCCCACCACAGGGTGCCTGATTTTCCCCAGCCACCCCTTTCGTCAATGGGAGCCTGTGAATTCGGTCGGAACAAAGGCTCCCATTGAAGTCAATGGGAGTCGAACCAAATCGTATCTGGAAGCATCCGGATGCATCGGTTGGACTCTCCCGATCCGATTCGGGTGGAAACCATTCCCAAACCCATTCGGTTGGGAAGCTTTCCAAACTGCATCAGAATTGGGCCCTTAGTCAATGTCAAACATGAATGATGTTTGGGACCTTCAAAATGTGTCTCCAATCCATTCACCCAGATATGCACCATACATGGAGAATATCAAAACACAAATATCCCTTTTACATATGCCCTACTACCAAATAAAGAAAGAAGCACTTACTACTACCGCTTAAATCATATAAAAATAAAACAAATAACTACTACCCCCAAAGAATAATCATAGACTTTGAGCAAGCCGTGATACAAACCATTTTAAAAATGTACCCCCACACAGCCATACAAGGCCACACATTTCAATCAAAGTATATGGAGGCATCTTCAAAAATCTGCACTAAGTATAGCATATTCTACAAACATCCAATTTGCCTTTGAAATTAAACAAAATGATAGCACTAGCCTATGTCCCTGTCACAGAGGCAGCCAATCACTACAATATACTAATAGAAAGTCCCTTCTACCAACATAATAAAGACAAACGTAGTCCCCTAAAAGACTATCTCGAAGACACTTAGGTTGGTAGACTGAATCTCTCCGACCACATATGCTAACCCAAATTCCAAATACCATGGTGGAATGTCTATGACAGCACTTTGACACAGGAAGCCAAAACAAACAATGCAGTGGAAGGATGGCACAATGCCTTCCAATCCACCCAAGGCAGAGCCTAACCTACACTATACAAATTTATAAAAGCAGTACAAAAAAGAGCAAAGCTACCTAGAACTAAGGCCCCCATTATGATGTCGGACGGACCACCACAGACAGGCTGTCGGTGGCAGTCTGCCCGACAGAAAGGGCATCTGACCGACCACTGCATTACGAGGCAGGTGGTCGGAGCGATAATGTCGGGGGACAGACTGCCGCCTCCAACAAGATCTAAAATCCCGTTGGGTCGCCAGTCGGACTCCTATCCCTACATTGGAGGCGGTACCTGCACAGGCACCGCCGAAGGGATTAGGATGTCCCTTTCCGAGTGCCTTTTCATGGTGGTGCATGGATGTGCATGGAGGTGCATGGATGTTTACAAAGTGCCTTTTTCTACTGCAGCTTGTGCTGCAACCCTTTTCCTGGGCTGCAGCACAAGCTGCAGTATAAAAAGGCACTTTCCGCTGACAGCATGGCGGTCCCATCCTAATTTGGCAGATGAGACTGCCGAATCAATGCCGGTTGCAGGTCTGGCAGACCGCCATCGTAATAAGGGCCTATAAATGGAACAATCTTTTGGCCAAATTGGCCCTAAACTTAGCAAACAAACCAAAAGAATGTAGGATATGCTACAATTTAAAGTCAAACTCTTCATAAATAACAGAGGAGTAGATTACTTAGAAATCATAGCCAGAAGCATATTATAAAATAAATAGTAACCTACCAATGTCCTCAAAAACTATGATAAATTCTAAACCCACCCAACAATTCTTCTTTATTTAAAATAATAAATATATTATCAGTCAAAGTCACCAACCAAGAAAGTTAAAAGTCCATCCCATAAAATTATTACAACACATAAACCAAACAATTACGCATAACAATCACATAATGCTTGCATGAACAATATAATATCACATTTGCAACCCAAAAGAAAAGAAATCTATTAAACTTAGTGGCTGATTAGGAGTCTAGCGGTCCACGGACTGCTAGACTCATAGAGGCAAGGCGGTGGCGGTCTCCTGACCACCCTACTACAATCAGGGCGGACAGACCAACATTGCCCCGCTGCAGCCACCATGGAACCGCCGCTCCCTGGCGGTGTATTACAAGTTCTCTCTCCGCTATGGTTTTCATGGCAGTTCCAATGCCATGAAAACCGTGGCTGGGAGGAAACAAAGGGTGCCCTACAGGGCCACCTGGTGCCTCACGCCATGTGGATGCACACAGGGGCACAACATGTGCCCCCTTGTGTGCATGCAAACCAGTTCCTGCACGGAACAGACTTTACAGTCCATGCGTTGCAGGAACTGTTTTTGGAGTTCCTATTGCTGTGCCCATTTTCTGAGGCACCGCTGTGGGAATGCCAAAAACCAGCCTGCCAGACAGGAGGAAACTCCTAATCTGTCAGGCAGCCTGACCACGGGTTTGGAAGTGCGGCAGCAGGGCACACCCGGCGCCGCACCGTCATACTCATAATCAGGTCGTCACTGTTTTGTAGCTGCAGATCTTTCTCTGTGTCCATGATATAAAAAATTGAAATCCACCAAAAATTAGAAAAGTATTGTCCACAAATCCCCCAAAAATACCAAAATAAAAAAAAATCCAATGGAAATCCCTCAAAGCAATCCAAAATATATAGAAACAATAAAAAAACAGAAAAAGTATTTGAAAAAAAAAAATGTTCCATGAAACCCATAAAAAAGGAAATCAAAGTAAAAAGCATTGGTTTATTATAAACCAAAAATTATTTCCTTAAAAAAAAACATAAACACCTAATCCCCGTAGGACACTCTCGTAGACCAAAACCTCTAAATCAAATGAAAAAAGTCACCCGCAAAACACATTACATTTCCAAAAATACATATACATAAGAGTTAATCATCAAAATATAACTAACACAATATAATTTAACATAACATGGTGATACATAACTAAAATAGTGTAGGAAAAGCCAAAATGCCAAACTAGTGAAAAACAGTAAACTATGGGGCTTATTACGAGTCTGGTGGTCCACGGACCGCGGGGGAGCAGCAGTGTCGGACTTCCGACTGCCCTACTATGACCAGGGCAATCTTGCCTAACTGGGACCACCGCAACCGCCAGGGATCAGACATCCCTGGTGGTGGTGTGGTGTTCTTGAGACTACAAAATGCTTCGCAGCGTTGCTGCGGCCCAGCAGAGCATATTGCGAGTTTCCCCACTGCCATACTTTTCATGGCAGTGCGACCACCGTTAAAAGTGTGGTGGTGAGGAAACAAAGAGGGCCCTACAGGGCCCCCTTGTGCCTCTGCACCATGTGGTTGCCCACAGGGGGGTAAACATGCTCCAGTCTTAAAACTAGTCTACTAAAGATAACAAATGTACTTCAGAGCAGCAGTGTGCAATGCAAACATGCCCCACTATTTACAGAGAAACACACAAGTATGCACCAAGGAATACTACCCCATACCCCTTGTTGCCATTCTAACCAAACTTTTCACTTTCAAAATTACCAAAATCCACAAGATGCTAAATCAAAAGCTAAAAAGTATACAAACGGAATGAACAAATTAATGACTACTCAAAAATACCCAGAATGGATCAGAGACTGGAGGCAAGGGAGGAAGGGTGGGGATGACCCCTGATCTAGGAATGGAGTGGTTCTAAATATTTGGGGATCTATGTCACCACAGACCCAAAACTATTTCATGGCCAAACCTCGGGGAGGATATTGGCTGAATTCACAAAAGGGACATGGGACAGTGGCATAAACTTCTCATCTTACTGATGGGGAGAGCAACACTTTACGAAATGATATATCTACCCAAGTTTCTCTATGTCCTACAGAACTCACCTTTTGCAGTACTGGAACATCAGTTTAAACAAGTGGAAGGTGAAGTCCGCCTGTTATTGTGGGATGGGGTACGGTGAGGATTGCACTATCCACTTTGACTCGGAAACCGTATGAGTGGGGCATTGCTAATCCAGACCTACGCTTAAACTATTGGGCAACACAATTGTTAATAGGTAATGACTGGACAATCATGGCACAGCGTGAACCATCCCTGATGGCATACAGGCTGGCCATGGACCAGTGGGGGTATGCATGGTATCTCTACGATAGATGGCTGTTGACGGTCTTCTCCTTACCGACAGCCACAGTGGTTGAGCCGGGAGGGCAGTGGTGTGCAAGCTGGGATGGAAGGGTAAACTAATCCTAGAAACACTGCTATGGAACTCAGCAGCGTTGGCATGACTGAGGCAGGTGGACAGCCATAGGCAATGGAACATACTGGGAATCTCCAAACTGGGGGACGTATGGTTGGTTGGGAGGTTAAAGACATTCACAGAACCACAGGAGCAATATCAGATGGTGGGTAGTCAGTTTCTTAGGTACTTGCAACTCAGAGCACAATTGCTAATGATTGTTGGCCAGGCGACAGAGGTAGACGAGGACTACCCCTTGCAATTTAGGGTCCTAGGAGCATCACTGACGAAAAATGCCATATAACACATTTACACCACATTGCTTACTAATAAACCTCAGCTCACTGGCTTAAGAGGGACATGGGAGTGGAATTTGGGAACACAGTAAGACAATGATTGGGGGCTGGTCTGCAGATGTCCCAGTGAGATTCCAGTGCCGGCTTCCGGCTGATACAACTGAAGCTACTTCATAGAGCCTACTACACAAGGACGTGTCTGTATGCTGTGGGGAGAATCCCAAAAGACAAATGTTTGAGAGGGTGCGGTCTCCTGGGTACACTTCTGCACATGGTGTGGGTATACCCAAGGGTTCAAGCTTCTGGCAGGGGATACAACACAAACTGACATCAATGGTGGGAGGCACAGTAAAGCTTAACCCCAACTGATATTGTTTGGTTATGAGAGATTTAACCCCTGATCTGTACACTCTCGTCCTGTGTTACACGGCACTGTCAGCCAGCAGGAGAGATTCCCTACCCTGCTGGAGGAGGGCAGAAATACTGATGATATGATGTTATGATGTTGGGAGGAGGGTATGGACTGGTGCCCGCAGGTAGAGGAGTTAGTGTACCTAACCAGGGGATGTCCTCATAAGTATACCAAGGTGTGGAGACCATGGCATGGGTTGGATAGTGACTGAATGATTGCATGGTACAGGAACTTATGTGGAGATCGACAGGCCTGGGGTGGAAAGAGACCAGGGGAGCTGAGCATTAACTGGGTACGAGGAACTTTTGGGGCTCTGACTAGGGTATCAAGCACTCTGCCACCAAAGAGACTACTGTTGGTTCAAATGCTGCACGTGCCGCAACAATGGGGTTACTTGTTGGGGTCCGATACATTGTTATGTGATAAATGCACAATAAACAGGATTGTAAAAAAATACCCAAAATGGCGATCACTGATCTCCATTGTACCTAGTAACACCATCCAATTCTAAAACCCTATAACCAACTATACATTAAAAGAACCGCTGGCTCCTTCTCCGTACTCACACCCACATGTGACTTTGAGCGAGACGGCACGGTCTCAAACTGCTCAACTCTTATGTTTGTGGAAAGGCCACTTTAATAAATCAGGTGCACATAACAAACATCACCCTTTGCTCTCAGCCTTACAAACTAAAACATGCCTCATTAAACAACAAATTATCTACAAAATCATTTACCCAGCTCATAAACAACCATCTCGACAGACTTCCCAAACAGAACCTGGCATAAACTCTTTAAATTGTCAATCTTGAACTTTCTATTCCTGACTAGAATGTCAACCTTCACCCCCATCAACCCAAGCCCCCCCTTCAAGCTGCTTTGCCCCTCCAACTTGCATTCAAACTGTTTCAAGCTTAAACGTCCAGAAACACCACCAAAGCACCTGCTCATCAGCAACAAACCCCTATGCAGCTCTAGCCCTTTCTGCGTGCCTGATCTATTGCTGTCAACCTCTCCCCTACATTACTACCCAACTACCTTTGTAATTAAAGTGGGAGGGAGCGGCAATAAATTAACTGTCTCACCCCCAACCACTGTGCTGCTTTTCCATAAACAAAATGGCAGTGCTTGCTTCACGCTACTGGGGTGGAGTGAACGGAGGTCCAGTCCGTGGTTTAGCAGTAGCCAGCAGCAGCAGCCGGAAAAACGAGGAAGACGAGGAGGACGCCGGCCCCCGGCTCCAGCTCCGGCAAAACGGTCGCGGCCGCGGCTACCTGTTTCGACCTTACTGCTGAAGCTCGACCCCCCCGCTTTCATTAGCGGTCAGCGGGGGCGCGGTGGTAGCTGCGGTTGCGGTGCAGTGCGGTGACCCATGCTCCAGGAAATTGAGCATTGGGTAGCGGTGGGGTGTGGCAAGTTTACCGGCAAGGCGGTGTGGAAGTGTGTGCGCCTGATCTTCCAAGGGCCCCCAGGCACCGGCACCAGTACCAGCATCTGTGAGCCGGTACAGAGGAAGCAGAGGTGAGAGGTGGAGCCTGAGTCTACTCCCATAGCAAGAGGAAATCTGAAGTGAGCGTGGTGAGTCCGCTTCTGCACCGAAAACAATAGCACCTTGCCTTCTCACCACCCAGCACCCAGTTTTCTAGCACTCAGTACACAGTAACAGCAGAAGTAAGCTGAGATAAGGAGGAATAAGGAGGAGTGTGGAGGTGAGCGGTGAAATCCTGAGTTCAGTTCCTGCTTCCAGTGACAGCTGAACACCCAGTCAACATTCAGTGATAAGGAGGGAAGCAGAGGGAAGCAGTATAAGACGTGCACATAAAGCAATGTGCTCAGGGAGAACAAGAGGAGCGAGGGAGGTAGTGCGGAGGAAGCAAAAATTGCAATCCAGGGCAGCTTCTGCCGACGAGGACAATGATGTTGACTGTGTTGCCATTGGGGTTTTTATGGAGAAGTCTGGCATGGAGGGGCCAGGTATAATAGCACCATGCCTTGATAGAACTCCAAATTGCGAACAAATAAAAAGGGTAAGGAAGACGGACTTTTTGAAGAACCCGGTGGATGTACTGCTTACATATCGAAAAGACATGCATATTAGAGAGCTACAAAGCCCGATTCAACCACAGGCAACGGGGCCTTCCACATTGGTCCCCAGCAAAAACATGAGCAAAAGAGAGGAATTGAAACCCTGCTCTCCCGTGGGGGAGTTAAATACAAAAAAACCCTCGTTTAACTGGGAAACTTGGCATCTAAGTAGTGACCGGCAAAGTGAGAAGGAAGGTACCACAATAGTGGTCCAGCAAGGGGAGATGCCAGTCATTCAGGAAGTAGGCGATAACAGTGATCCACAATTGAACTCAGAGTTGCCTAATAGAAGTAAGGAGCAAGTGGGGCAAAAGGAACGAATTACTCAGACTTGTTTGGGAAAAGAAATCCAGATTCAAGTTGAGGTGCACCAACAAGTAGATAACAAGATGGTATATATGGCTAATTTGTATGAATTAGACGACTTAGAAGGAATAGATCCTGTATGGAAATTAAAATTGGAAACAGAGTTGACGGAGGTATTGGACACTGTTGGGGGATTGTAGCACCTGTGGCGATAGAAGCACAATCAGAAAAAGTATATGAATCATTGGACGAACTAATTCGTGAGTCATCCCATGATTTATCTCAGAGAAATGTTGCCATTGGGGATAATACAACACCTGCAAAGATAGAAGCTCAATCAGAAATTATATATGAACTAACACAGAGAGAGAACAGGGTTGAGGTAACTGAATTGCCAGGGACTGAACTTGTTGGGTCCCCGGTAATGGGTCCCCCGGCTAATGGCTTGCAAGTTGGACCTCCAATTAGAGAATCATTGGGGGAAAAAGGCATGGATAGCAACACTTGGGAGATTTTTCTTAATTCATTTCAATCGGTGGTCAATGCATTGACATATCAATCAAGTAAGTTGGATATCCAGGTGGAACTTTTAAATACAATGGCGTTATATATCACAGCGATTGATACAAAAATTGGAGCATTGAATCAGCTGGTCCTAAGGGCGCAGGCAGAAGCACAGGTGGAGATATTGCCTGAGAATATTTGTGAATGTAGCCCAGTATTGGATAAACTGTCCTCGCTGCCTGGGATGCTGGAACAGGTTCTGGCAGAGATAAAGGGGCAATTACGATCTGCTAAAGAAGTGATGAGCCCAGTGGGTCAAATAGTTAACAACAGTAGGAAACCAGAGGGAAATAAACCTGCCAGTGTAAGCGAACTGGTGAAGAGGAACCTCCGGGGGGAAATTTTAAGTTTGGAGAAGACACAGTTGAGGAAGAAAGTGGATATAATGCAGGGGTGTAATTCAGAAAAAAACTTAGACAAAAACATTGCCATATGTGAAAGACTTTGAAGTGATCAGACATCGTCTAGTATATCAGGAAGGAATGGGTCTGTGGAGCAGGGAGCCCTAGAACTGTCCTTACAAGGGGAAGCAATCAAGACATATAAGCTCTCTAAGAGACAGAGAAAAAGACTTAGGAAAAGCCACAATAAAAAAGAGGTGGAGAATAATCCAGGTCTTCAAGGGAAGGTGTATCCAATTTTTTGCCCAAAATTAGGAAATCAAGTGGCACTTTCGGAACAAAAAAAGAGTGATGATGAGGTAAGAGAAAATAAGGTGGAGAAGGAGAATGAGAATATACCAGCTAGCGCGAAAGGGAAAAGGATGAAGATAAAGGAGGGACAAAGGGAAGAGAACCAACAGGGATTAGTCCAGGCCAAATCGGTAAAAGATGAACTTACAAACCAAATTAAAACAGTTAAGATGGTGGAGCTTTTGGAAACAACACATAATGCACCGGAAGTAGAGAAAGGCTTGGAAGAGAAAGATGAAAAGGAGAACAGAATGCAAGTATGGGAACAATCACTAAGGAAAGATAATGACTCACAAGGGGAGCTGAGGCAACGACCGCAGGACGAACGTCAATTGGTAAAGAATGACCGAAATGAAATAGGGCAGGTTAAGAATATTCAGCAGGAAATAGTCTGCACGATTCAGCAGGGTCAAAGAGATAGGTCAAATCGGCACAGCTCGCCTAGTATTCACTGTAAAATGACATTTGTACCAAAATATAAATCTAGGGGTCACTTTGATCGAATAAATAGAGGGTCTATGATACGAATGACCAAAGAAATAGCGGCATTACAACATATAGAGTCCACGGATATACATTCAGTTACATTTGTAAGTAACCCGATGTGGGGAGGTGAGGAATCGACAATGATTACATGGGCGACAGCTGAGGTAGCGGACCAACTATGGGCGGAAAAGGAGAAATTTGAAACATGGGGTATTGAGATGATAAGGGAAAAGGAGGAACCCTATCCACAGTTCCTAAAACCGAAGGGTGGCGAAAATTGGTTTAAGAGGGTCGGTGAGGAATGTGGTAGGGGAAGTCAGAAACTAACGAAAAGTTCACAAATGGGCAATAAAAATCAGCAATCGGGTATAACGACGATCTTAAAAGGGGCAAGGAGTAGCTCAATCACTCCTTTAAGGGATAATATAACCCTTCAGGCAGATAACTATACGGACGTCAAGGGGAGCAAAACTCTTTATTCGAAATTGGATTGGTCCTGGCTCCTGAGTGCCTTGAATGTCAGGACAGACAAAGACTTAAGACATTGACAGGATAAAAACCGTTTCGTTGGTCACAGAAACAAGGTAGACATCTGCTCATGGAATATAGAGGGTATGGCAGCAAAGGTAGACATCTGCTCATGGAATATAGAGGGTCTGGCAGCAAAGGTAGACGATCATGAATTTTTAACATATATTGGAAGGTTTCAGATAATCCTCTTTCAAGAAACATGGGCACAAGAGGAAATTAAGCTTCCGGCATACTCATGCTATAGCAAGCCAGCAATTAAAACAAAATTGAAGGGGCGAGCAGCAGGAGGTTTGGCTTTATATGTAACAGTGGCCTTAAAAATAAAGATTGAAGAAGTGGAAATTGACCATTCGAACATTCAAGCAATTAAGGTCTGGCCTCTTGACCCAGGAAATAAGACTCCTTTGATGATAATAAACGTATATACACATCCCCTTGGTAGCAGGAAAAAAGAAACAGTAGATAAGATACTGAGTCTATTGTTAACACAAAGCATGATGAATCCAGCTCATTGGATCCTCTTGACAGGGGATTTTAATATGAATTTCTTCCAGGTGACGCCTAGGGATCAAATATTGGATGTGATTTATCAAATTTGGCATATCCCGGTATCTGATGCAATTAAACAAAGATCTGATAGAATGGGCAAAGAGGTGGTGAGAAATCTGGAGCATCACGGCCTTCGAGTTATGAATGGCCGGGTGGAACCGGACATTCCAGCTCAAGCGACCCATTTCACGGCACAATCCAAAGCTGTTATTGATTACACTTTAGTATCCCTCCCATTATATCAATCAATAATAAGCTACAAGCTGGGAAATCGGCTGGAAAGTGATCACCAGCCACAAATGATCAGCCTCAATCTAAATATTACCCGATACGAACAAAGTGCCCCAGAGTTAGGGGAGTCTATTGGTCTGAACTATAGGAGGTTAAACTGGTCAGTGAATAGTATACAAAACATCGAACAGCAAGCAAGAGACCAGTGGGAAGAAGAGTTAAATAGAATAGATCAAAATCCTTTGACCCTTTGGGAGCAGTACATAATTAACCTGGTAGAGAAAAATGCTGTACGTTCGAAAGGCATTGTAGCAACGGCTACGTCTTTTCCCCAAAAAATGACTGTTCAACTAAAGATAGAAAAAGGAAATTGAACAATGCTTTGAGGGTCCTAAGAAATCATGCATCCTCCAGTGTCAGGAGTGAGATACTACCAAAACTGAGGTCACTCTACAAAAAAGAGGTATGGATACAAACAAAAGCCGAACTAGATCTGTTCTGGAGTAAAATCAATTATGCAGCAAAACGCAAAGATGCACGTGAGTTTTGGAGACTGGTTAATCAAGCCAATGGTAGAAAACAACAACAAGTAACTACAAATATATCGGAAGATGTCTGGGAGAAGCATTTGGGATCCATGACAGGTGGCACAAGAAATATAACAAAGCCAACAGAAGTAGGTACAGCGGACAATACAAGGGAAAATGACAAGGCAAGGGAAAATACCCAGCTTATGATCCAGCAGATAATAGTGGAAAAAATTATAAGTTCTAGCAGACGGAGTAGTGCTCCAGGGCCAAATGGCCTTCCTCAAGCACTATTCAAAGAAAATCCACAACATTGGGCAAAGAAACTGTCAAACTTATTCAATCATGTTTTGACGAAGGAAGAAGTCCCAGATAAATGGAGGGGTTCAATTTTGGCTCCGATTTACAAAGCGGGTCAAGCTTCGGATCCAGCTAATTATAGACTTATAGCTTTAATGGATTGTGAAGCAAAGTTTTTTGCTAAATGTCTGCTGGCTGAACTAACGGCTTGGGTTGATGCCAGTAATCTACTTCCAAAGAATCAAACAGGGTTTATTAAAGGGATTGGGACGATTATTAACATTCAAATGTTAGTTCTTACTATGGAAATGGCCAGGCGCCGTAGGATGAATCTTCACTTGTGTTTTATTGATTTTAGCTCGGCTTTCGACACTGTGCATAGAAATATTCTTTGGAACAAATTAACGAAAATGGGAATTGCACCGAGTCTGTTGAGAGCGATACAATTGTTACATACCAATACTTGGACGAGGGTAAGATTGGGACAGGGCACAGTACTGTCAAAAAAAATGATGATAAGGGACGGGTTGAAGCAAGGATGTGTTTTGGCCCCAACCTTATTCAACCTGTATTTAGCGGGTATTTCATCAGGGCTTAATGAAATTAATTCTCACTCCCCGACTGTGGCAGGTTTTAATGTTTCGCATTTACTGTATGCCGATGATATTGTATTAATAAGTTACACCAAGGTGGGGTTGCAGAGATTAATTAGTGAAAGTGCACATTATGCCTGTACTCATGGGCTAAAGATTAACTTAAAAAAGACAAAAACAATGCTGGTGACTAGGGGGTTGGCTGCAAGACCAAAATTGAGAATGGAAGGTTCTGTTTTAGAATCGGTTACTGAGTATAGATATCTGGGTGTTATAATAGATGCTAGGGGCACGGGTAAAAATCAGTGCGCTGCACTACAGAGAAGAAATAACTCATTAATTGCAGCATTTTCCACACTCCAGAATAACTTAAAAGGGCTTTCCTTTAATCCATTATTACAAATCATGTCAGTTAATAATCAGTTAAACATGTTCCAACTCTCGCATATGGAGTAGAGACTTTAAGAGGATGTGCTGACAACACCATAGACAAACTAGTAACAGGGACCTACCGACGCCTGTTTAATCTTCCACGACAAACTTCACCAGCGCAAATCCGACTTGAGTTCGGACTTAAACGACAGAACCTAAACAGCTTGGGGGCATATTTAAAATTTTGCCACAAACTTAGAAGGGATAATGACTCCTCGCTTATGACAGTGGTCTGGGAGGCAATATGTGATAGTAAACATAAGCAGGCTCATGAATATTTTAAACTGGCGATAGACACGTTCAAGGCGGAACAACTATGGGCCTTACCCCTCTCACAAGTGGCTTTTAATAAAGTTATAAATGGGTACAGTAAAAAATTGTCGTCTTTATGGGATAAAGCAGTATTGGCAAAGAGATCCCATGCGTGGACAGTTATTGCTTCAGTACGGTATGTTAAAACCACAGAGCTATCTAGGAGACTCAAATAGCCAAAGGGCAAAGCTGAAGTTTATGAATCTCCGATTTGGAAATAGCCAATTTCTTGGAGACGCCCCTGCATGGAAACTGAGGAGTAGTGAGAGGTTGTGTCGCCTCTGTAACAATAAGAGAGAAGATATTTGTCATATCATTTGTAGCTGCCCTGCTCTAATAGGTGAACGTAGGAGGCTGTTGAGGTCGGACTTTAATAGTCAAATGACACGAACATGTCGACAAGCAGTCATAGCCAGTTTACAAGGAGAAAGTTTGCAATTTACGGGCAGACTTTTGAAGTTTATAGAAATAGTGGAGAATAAACTGCTTAACTGCGGACAATGAGGATTGTTTTATATATTCTTGGCGTTGCCCTCGGCCTTTTATGAATTGATGAAAAATACTTTTTAATTACGTGGTTTTTTTATATAAGGAAATGGAATTGATTATGCATGAAATGTAAGAAGAATTGTACAAAGGTGTTTTAATTGTAAGTTTTTATTAACTGAACAATAAATTTTTTCATTCATTCATTCATAAACAAAATGGCACCTATCTTTGCCATCCACCCTCAGCCCCCTAAGCTTCTCTCTCACGTGACTCCCAACCAATAGGGCCTGGCACTACCCTGAACTGAACCACTACACCGAAACAGCCCGGGGGCGGACCGTCAAAGTTGGCTGCCCCTCACCCCTAGACCCTCCTAGCAGAATAACTCATACTGTGCACTTTTGAAAAAAAAAAACACGTCTCCATTTACTATAGCTCGCTTCAAAACAAGGCAGTCCCTGTATATCTCTTTGGGATATAGGGCTAAAGTGCCACATATTGACTATGAAGATTTTACTCCACGAACAAAGTCAAAAAATAAGTCCCAGACAATCATGTATGCAGTGCTTCTGAAAAATCCCAATTTTTTATATGGCATCTTATCAAACAGCAGTTATATTTTAGTCCTTGCAGTGACTCACTGGAAATGAAATAATTATCATGGTATGGTTTGAATAGCATCTTTCTTTAACTGTGATTGTTCAGTAGATATTTGCCAAATATTTTTTTCATATAAAAATACATTACAGTGCCATCTATTGGGTGGAATTTATATTGTGGAAAAAAGTGAAAAGAATTTGTAACATATGTTGCAAAAATAATTATAATATATATATATAAAATTGTCCAAACTCCTCAGCGGGAATAACGCACTCTCAGGACACGCCAAGAAATGAATTGCTCAAGACTTAATGGCTTCTTGTAATGCATTTCGGCTGACCTGCAGCCTTGCTCACACATAAAAAACCAACCACTGTTAGTGCCATAAGTGCAGAGTTTCGAAATAAACAAAGGACTTCAGATCATATCAATATTCATTACAAACGTGTGAGCAATCTTATAATGTATGGCCATGTAATTCATCATAGCCTTCGTTGCAACAACGATAATGATAAGAGTATACTTGTTGTAGAGATAACAGTCAAACATGATGAATATATATACGTGTATAATACATGCAACATAAATTAATAATATTAATATCTGAAATCAGCATACATATGATGCATGTCAGCATTGTTCACACCACTTGAAATGTTAAAGTTGATGGCATTGTAACATGTGTAACCCAATGTGTGGGACAATAAAGTTGGTTAAGAAAAAGTCCTATGGACCGTGTGTACAGAAAACATTGGATAGCTAGGAGAAACCCTGAGTATGTACATAAATTTGAGACATGAATAACATCTCCTGGTATGTGTGTCAAATCATCATCTGTCACAAGAGTTAATAACCTGTGTCCTCAGCTTGTGGCCACACATGTAATGGCAGCAGATTATTGTTCACCCCGTAAGCCACCACCGTGGGTAACATAGGAAGGGGAAGCCCTAACAAGATCAATCATTCTGGGCAAGTGCCCACTACGTCTACCCCTTAGTGAGAGGCAGTCCCCGTCATGGTCGAAAGGGCAGGACTCCACATGCTGGGCAAGTGCCCATGCATACAGCATGCAAGCAGTGCACGCTAGGTGCAACAGGAGCAACCTCATAGGAATCGGGGGGTCATTAGTATTGGACAAGTGCCCAACCAAACAGAACAGGATGAGGCTTGGAACGACGTCACCCAAAACAGGGACACTCCCTGCCACAAGGTCTGATGGGTGCCCTGGGCGATTTTGGTTTCCCAACAAATCTAAACTCCAATGTGGATGTGAGACACAAGATATATGTATATACAATTAAACATTAGAATGCTTTAAAAAGTTCCATGAAACCCAAGAGGAAACTCTGTAAAAAGTGCATCATCTTATCTGTGATAACATGCCACCTGACTGTGCCTCTGAAGAAAATGGTAGGGAACCCGTGTAGGTGATCTTCCAACGCAGAGTGGGCCCCTTCCTTTCCTCCTGTGGGAAAAATAAAACAAAAAAAACCAATATCAATACAAGTATACAATAAAAACCAACATGAACATCATGAAGGTAACAAACTACAGTAATCTCTATCCCTAGAAGCATAATATTAAAGGAGGACTCCCTGAATGAACCAAACTAACTAAACATCATGTAAGTGGGCTCCGAGTTCCTCAACCATATTAAGACCCCCAGGGCTCTTGGTTTGGAACTCTACGATGTACTTAGAGTCCCTTTGCCTGAGTTTGAGGGTTCTATCAACCCCTCTATATGGATTAGGGGTTTGTTCAATTGCAAGACAACTCAATAATGAGCTGTATGAAAAGTGATTTTTTTGAAAATGGCGGACTACTGGGTAGTTCTGGTCTGCATTTGTTAAAGCTCTCATGTGTTCAAGTACCCGTATTTTCACCATCTGGGTGGTGCCAATATATTTCAGTTTACACGGGCACTCTAGCACATAGATAACAAAGGATGTGCTGCACGTTAAGAACTGAGTTATGGATTTTTTGATTCCATTATCCATGGTCAGTTCCTTTCTCATGTAGCTATTTTTGCAAGCCTTGCAATGGCCACATGTAAAAAAAACTCTCAGTCCCTGATCTTTGAGGGTGTTGTGTCTGGTAATGTCACTGTGGACCAATGTGTCCCTAAGGCTATGTCCCTTCCTATATGTGATGTTGGGCCATTCCTGTATCACGTGTCCTATCGTGGGGTCACTAGTGAGTATGTCCCAGTTTTTGGTGAAAATGCGCCGGATCTCTTTGGAGCTGTCATTGTACATGAGATTGATTCTGGTGTTGGTGCCCCTCTCTCCATCCTCTACAGGCATGGGTGTGAATAGAATTTCCTTCCTCTGGACCTTATCCACCTTTATAATGGCTTTGTTGAGGACTCACTGAGGGTATTCTCTTTCTCTGAATCTCAAGACCATTGTGTTGGCCTCCGCATTAAATGATTCATCTGTATTTCAGTTGTGTTTTGCTTTCAGAAGTTCCCCAGAGGGAATACTCCACTTAAGAGTGTCTGGGTGACTGCTGAGAACATGTAGCAAACTATTGCCCATGGTGTCTTTGCGGTACAGTTTAGTCCGAATGTTATCACCAATGACTTCTGGTGTCTAAGAAGTCCACCGTCTTGTTACTTATGGTACGAGTGAGGATAATGTTGTGGGAGTTGCTGTTGAGTTTATCTACAAAAAGATTGGCCTCCCCTTCAGAGCCTCTCCATACGATGAACAGGTCATCTATGTACCGGAGCCATAGAACAACCTGTTCCATTGCTGGGAAGCCAGATCTGTCCTTGAAAATCTCCTCCTCCCATTGCCCCAAGAAAAGGTTAGCAAAACTTGGGGCAAAGCAAGTACCCATCGCGGTTCCCAAGATCTGTTTATACAGGGTACCGTCGAAGGGAAAGATATTATTCATAAGGCAATGTTCAATCATGCCCAAGATCATATCTGAATGTGACTTGAACCTTATGTGTCTGGTTTGTAGAAAGTGTTGGCATCCTTGAATGCCCAGCTTGTGGTCAATGATCGTATAGAGTGAGCTAACATCTAGGGTGATCAGTAGAAAGTCCCTTTCCCAGTGGATACCTTCTAATTTCCCCAGGAAATCTTTAGTGTCCTTCACATGTGACGGTAAGTTACTTACCGAATCTCTTAATAAGTGGTCTGCATACTTAGAGATGTTTTCCGTTGCACTGCCCCTGGAAGACACAATGGGCCAGCCTGGGGTGTTGACCGGATCTTTATGTATCTTCGGGAGAAGATAAAGGACTGGGAGTATAGGGTAGTCTTTTTTCAGGACACAAAATTCCTCCCATTCTAGGACCCGTTTGTTTCTCCAGTCTTTCAGTTTGTCCCATATATCTTCAAAACTTTTAGAATAAGTGTCCTTCGACACAATGGTATAGAATTTCTTATCACTCAATTGGCGGATAGCTTCAGCAATATACATTTCTCTACTCAAGATAACTATGATCCCTCCCTTGTTCGCTGGACGGATGACAATTTCCTCATCCTCGGCCAGGGATTTGAGGACCTGTCTTTGTTGATATGTAAGATTTTGAGTGGAGCGGTTCTTGAACCATTTCTTGTGGCGGAACCTAATGAGATTCTTAATGACAGTATTGTGATATGTATCGATATTGTCAAGTGAAAGTAGAGGATAAAATGTCAGACATGGTTTGAAGGGTGTTTTGGCCATGGCATCATAAGTAATGTTCAAATTGTCAAGAATATTCTCAACTTCAGTGTTGCTACCTGCGGACCCAGTTTCCATTTCTAACTGATGTAATGCAACCAAGGTATCTATGTCACCAATATTAAGGTCTAGTTCAGTCCCTCTACTCGTATCTGTAACTCCAGTAGCATTGTTGCTCACCTTAAGGAGGAGCCATTTCTTCAACTTCAATTTCCTAATAAATTTTAAAAGATCTATATGGGTCTCAGGGTAGTTAAAGTTCATGGTAGGACAAAAGGAGAGACCTAAACATAGGGTCATTTTATCTGTTTCACTCAATTGTCTCTTGGATAGATTGATAATATTCTTATTCACCATCTCCTTGTCCATCATGGTGCTGCTTTAGAGCTTCTGGTATAGGTTCCCATGCGCCCCCTTCCTCTGAATCTTTTTCCACCTTTGTCTGATTCTTTTTCTTCTTCCGTGGTTCCTCCTCGACCTCTTCCTCTGCCTCGTCCTCTTTGTCCCTGGGGTTTTGCAGTTGGTGTCCCCTTTGACGTTTGGAGGCCACGCCATAGGAGCCGATACTCATCTAACAAAAAGTCTGGTTTGTTCCCCAGCTCACTCCCAGACAAGTGACTGCTTGAGGTGCACAAGTTGTCGGTTTCACTTCCACTCATCGTAGCATTTTCAGAAGTGGAACTCTCTGATGCTCTTGATTGTAATCCGGTCCCTGAGGTCTGTGACTTGTACTCATAGTCGTATTTTCTGCTGAAAGTTAATATCCTGCCATTCTCATAGTCTTCGCAATCTCTGTGTAGTTTCCACTGTTTCCTTGTCTTAATGTCCTCCTCGTGATTCTTCAATCTACCTTTCATTGTTTCCATTTCTTTGTTCAGCGCTTCCTGTTCCATGCATTTTTCCAGGTCTCGAAATGAAAAAATTATCATGTCATGGTTTGAATAGCATCTTTCATTAACTGTTATTGTTCAGTAGCTATTTGCCAAATATGTTTTCATATAAAAATACATTACAGTTGCCATCTATTGGGTGGATTATTGTGGGAAAAAAGTAAAAAGAATTTGAAACATATGTTGCAAAAAATATATATATATATATATATCTGTATATCTATCTATCTATCTATATATGTGTATATGTATATATATATATATATATATTGCTTTTAATAATTGAACAATATACATTGCACATATCAGATATGCGGTGCATCACTATCAAGTGCTCGATTTACATCGAGACATTTGAAACAAAGGGTAAGAAAGAAACAAGGAAAAAGACAATACGATACAATTTTCGGTGGGGGGGGGAGTGTGGCAGTTGCTTCTTGTTCACCACAGCAGATTAGAAACGACCCTTCGTTATTTGTTAATTTATTAAATCAATGTTTTTTCCCAGCTTCTGACACAATTGATGGAATCCAAGGTAGTTCAACAGCGGTCAGTACATGAATACTATTAATAAATTTTGCATTACCGGTGGTTCGTCATCTGATCTGGGGGGGGGGAGCTAGTAATATGGTGTCCGTTCCACAGGTCTGTTTTCCTCCCTGCTCTATTTCCGAGGCATCTGTCTGCACACTGCTTCCTCAACTGCTGCCCATTTGTATATACCTCAGATTTTCATATTGAATCATCTGGTGTGAGTGATTATTTTAAGTGCATAGAAGGTGCCGTATTGTCAGAACAGTAGCCAGGTCAAAGAATTTCCAACTGTATTTGGGTCTCGTCTTCAGTCCCAGAAAACCTTACTTGGGTTTGCAGATATTCTGTTTCCCTGTCAGGGTGGTAAATCGTGTAATGTTCTCCCACAAGGAGACCTGGATATTTGGACATGCCCAAATCAATTGGTAAAATACAGTCTTATTGTGGATTTGGAAGCATGGCATCATGTAAGCCTGCTGGGGTTAAGTAAGTGCGATGTGTGTAAACGAATTCCATTTATTCGAGTCTAACGTTTCTGGAATCTCTGGTCACCTGCTGGAGTGCTGCAACCCATTCTGAGATTTCTTCAACTCTGTCGTCCTACCTTGTATTTTCTAAACTTGATAGGTCCTGTTTGCTCTTACCCTTAGGGCTGTGTATGGTATGGTGATCAATGGGTGGTGCTTCCGCAGGGGTCAGCAATAACTGCAGGACGCAATCAGTCTCTGGCTCGTGTCTGTGTTACCCGCATGTCACTTTCTTTTTACCTCTTTGTTTAAAGAGGCATATATTACGAACTAGGCCGGTGGTAGGCTGTAGTCCTCTCCGAGCTCCGCAAATTTCATCAGAGTCCCAGAGTTACACAACTGTCCCATCCGAGAGACTGCTGCCATGGTCATTGCCATGTGGTCTACCATGAGGTCCACCCGCATGAACCTCGATAGGGACCACATGTACCCAGCGTCTCACTGTTTTCTGTATGTACCTCCTCCAATTGTTTCTGGCTGTGCTAACACAGGTATCGAACATATATATTCTACGGGCGTGGTGGACCCCAGCTCATTGCATATATGCTTTTCTTCCATTGTGTCTGTCAGGCTCAGAAAGTGTGCCACTCATTGGAGCTTTGCAGCTAGAGAATAGGTCTCAAAGTCGGGCGTGCCTAGGCTGCCTTTATTAATTGATAAATATAGATTGTCTAGTGCGACTCAGCATCTGTCTGGTCTCTAAATTACCTAATTCAGTAAGGTGTTAAGATCACTGCAAAAAGACTTTGGGCCAGATGTAGTAAAATATTTTGTGCTTGCAAAAGATCTGATTCGCAAAATTGGACCATTTGCAACCGCAAAATAGCCTTTTGTATGTACCAAATCAAAATTGTGGTTCTGTAACACATTATCGAAACACAATTTGGGTTTGTAATTACACACCAAGGGGCCGATTCCGATCTCGGCCGGTAGTGCTCCGAATCGGATTCGGCTTTACCGGATCCGATTCGGAGCCCTGTTTCCCGACTGAATCGTACGCGGGTCCGGCCGAGCGAGTACGATGCAAGCGCCCGCGAAATCGCCGACCGACTCGTACGCGGCTTCAACACGCTCCGACCGACTCGCACGGACACAACTCGCACCGCGCAATGGAGACGTTCCCCGGCCGGGTAAGTAAGATGCGCACCGCGAGCAGTCCGACCGACTCGCGCCGTCCGGCTCGAAAGAGCTGTCGGAGCCGGAATTTGGGGGTCCACGTCGGACCCCCCTGTACGCGTAGCCGCGCGAGTCGCACACAGGGGGGACCCATGGGTCCCCCCTACCTGTGCATGTACGGCACGATGCGCTTCGATGCATACCCGCTGTAGGGGGCGCCCTTGTTCGCCTCGCACCCATTGAGTCAATGGGAGCCCGCGTACGCGTTGTACGACCGGCTCCCATTGACTTCAATGGGAGTCCGACCGAATCGAGTCCGATAGCATGCGAATGCATCGTACTCGTTCGGTCGGACTGCCAGAGTCCGATTCGGTCGGAATTCTCTCCGGGTCCGGCTCGGTCGGAGAGATTTCCGGCCCGAATCGGAATCGGCCCCCAAATCGGTATTTTGAAGGGGCGTGTTTAAGGTGTCCCTTCCAAATATCAATTCAAAATGGGATATATTAATGTTTTGCAACTGAAATCCAGCTGCAAAACAGTAATATTTTACTGACTAATAAAATGTAGGGGTAAACTATTCGCCTTTATGACTGTTGATAAAACATTTTCTAAGAGAAGGCAATGGACCCATGGACCAATGACTAGTCTTATAAATTGTTTGCTAAAATTTTCTTTTTTTTTTAGAATACATTTCGTTTTCCTTTAAGAAAAATGAGCTACATTAAAAAAATGGTTGGTTTATTTAAAAGCAATCACAGACATAGTGGTCTGTTGACCCCAGGAGGCCACCATCCATGTGATGGCAGCAAATCATAGGCAGCAATTTGCGACATACCTCATCAGTATTCATGAGGCATGTTGAATTGCGACCTATCATGATTTGGTACTTTGTGACCGACCTATTAGTACGTAGATTGGTTTGCAAAATACCACACTGTTGCAAAAATGCTGTTTGCAAATCGTTTCCAGTATTTTGCAACCAGGGTACCCCTGTGAACTTCAGTGGTATATTTGCAAAGTCGATTAATATATGTGGCGGGTGCACCATTTTGGAGTGCACCACTTGCCCCAATGTATTCAACAATTTTTTTTTGCAAAAGGCCACAGACATCTATCTGAAGACAGGGACCTGGTGATGATTCTATCACACCTACTGTCTGGTGTTTCACACATTTGGATCCTATAACATCAGAATGTTTGTGCACAGCTTCCGCGGATCAACCCCTGATGACTGTCAGGGACATACTGTCTTGTCCCCCCCGGTCCCCTCCTCCACCGATCAGAGAGCTGATAGAGGCATGATTTAGCTTTTTTAGTTGTTCGACCACAAGCTTTCCCAAATTATTCTAACTGCTTGAGCATTGGTGGTAGACTGCCAAGGGCTGCATGGCCAAGACACATATTAAAGGGGAATAAGGGGCATTCCTTTCTATTACCAATGGTATCAGCCAGGACTCTGATATCACTTTCCCTGTTTCCGCTGTGCAGTCTGTGTACAACAATTTTATCCAGTTGAACATCTCTACGCCAAATCCCACCCTTTTCACAACAATGATCACATATTTTAAAACTATTGTGTCAAAAGCATTCTTCATATCTATGGAGGGCAATACCACAATTGAGATATTAGTCAGCTTGCCATCTAGCACATGGAGCAATCTACGGATGCTGGATGAAGTAGTTCTGTGAATAAACCCCCTGCGGTTGGGATGCATGAAATGTGGAAGCACTTTCTGTATTCTGTTCAATAATATTTTCCCCAATATATTGCAGTCCAAGTTATGCATCGACAATGGCCAGTAAGATGTCATGTCTAGCAGGTCTCTGTTGAGTTTTGGTAATACAATTACTGCTTTACAAGTCAGGGGTAGTGTGCTACTTTCATAGGCAACTTGATACATGTCCAGCAGCCATTTTAATATTTGCTACTGACATGCCTTTTAAAACTTCAAGGGTAGACCACTGCAGTGAGGCATTTTACCAGTCACTAGAATTGAAATGGCTAATTTTGTCTACGGAAAGCGGGGTATCAAGATCCATTTTTTATTCTAGTGCCAAACCCTGTAAATCAGCTCCACCCATATTTCCACAGCATAGTATAAAGGCAGGTTTCCTTGCTCTGAGTGCCCATTTATGCTTATATCTGGTATCCTCACTTTTATATTGGTGTCCCAGTAATCTGGGCATATGCGCAGAGGCCTAGGCCTGTCCCTGACTTTGTGAGGTCCTGGTCCTCTCCTGAGAACATGTAAAGCACACTAAGTGTGCCCTCTTTTGCGGGTAGTGGAATGCTGTCCCTGTCCTGGGCACTGCGGCAACAAATGATATATGGAATGCTGAATAAATCAAACATTCTCCCCCAGTCAATAGATCTGGGTTACATCCATAGTTCTTTTGCTCACTACACTACCCCAGTTTGGACCCAGCCATATGCAAATCAGTCTTGACCCTGCTCACAATGGGAACAGTCCAGCCTGAACTGCCAAGCCGGGTCCTCCCTGGACCCGAAACAAGCATCCTGGGACCGGTTTTGTGGTATATTTCCCCTCATCAGCCAGGCTAGCTTGAATCCAGTGGCACAGCGAGCAAGGGACCCACGTCTGGGCATACCCATCCCACTTAGGGCGAAAAGTGCTGTGGCAATAAATGATGGGTGGAATGCTGAATAAATCAAACATTCTACCCAAGAAATCTGTGTTAAATCCATTGTTTTTTTGCTCACTAAGCCACCCTGTTTTGGATCCAGCCATATGCAAATCAAACTTGACCCTGCTCCTCATGGGAACAGTCCAGCCCGAACTGCCAAGCCGGGTCCTCCCTGGACCAGAAACAAGCCTCCTAGGACCAGTTTAGGGGTATATCACCCCTCATCAGTCAGGCTAGCTTGAAGCAAGTGGCACAGCGAGCAAGGGACCCACGTCTGGGCATACCCATCCCACTTAGGGTGAAAAGTGCTGTGACAATAAATGATGGATGGAATGCTGAATAAATCAAACATTCTTCCCGAGTAAAGAGATCTCTGTTAAATCCTTTGTTCTTTTGCTCACTATGCCACCCTGGTTTGGACCCAGTCATATGCAAATCAGTCTTGATCCTGCTCCTCATGGGAACAGTCCAGCCTGAACTGCCAAGCCGGGTCCTCCCTGGACCGGAAACAAGCATCCTGGGACCGGTTTAGGGGTATATCACCCCTCATCATCCAGGCTAGCTTGAATCAAGTGGCACAGCGAGCAAGGGACCCACGTCTGAGCATATCCATCCCACGTAGGGTGAAAAGTGCTGCAGCAACAAATGATGGATGGGTACAGCACATTAGGGGCTCAATTATGAGTCTGGCTGTCTGAGCACCGCCAGACTCGCAAGGGCAGTTTCACCACCACCTTATTATAAGTTGTGCGGTGGGACCGCCACAGGCGTCAGGAAACCGTTGTTCCCTGGTGGCGTTGCAGCAGTGTAGAAGCATCAATATGCTTGGCGGGACAAAAACATATTGTGAGTTTCCTCCTCCGCCAGGGTTTTCATGGCAGTTCCTCCTCCATTACAGGGCTCCCTTTACTTCTCCGCCCTGTGGAGACACACAGGGGGGCAGAACATGTGCCCCCCTATGTGCATGCACACCAGTTTCTACATGGCAAGGACTTTTCAGTCCATGCCGTGCAGGAATCTCTTCTTGGCATTCCCATTGCGGTGCCTTTTTTAAAGGCACCGCTGTGGGAACGCCAAAAAGACCACCAGACATGAGCTACAATCATAATCTGGCAGGCGGCCTCAGCACAGGTTTGGCAGTGCGGCGGCTGGGTGAACCAGGCACCGCCAAACTCGTAATCGAGCCCCAAGTGGTTGTTGCAGCACAGTGTGTTTGGAGGAAATCAATAGAGTGCCCAGACCTTTTTACCTGCCCTATCTGGGTAAAGTTGCACTATTATGTGTATGTCAGTTACCTTGCTCTGGCATTCAATGTGTGTCATGTACACATGTAGTATGTATAACACATGTATGCTATTAGTTGTGTGTATGAGTGAGCCTGAGTAATGGAGGCCAGTGGGATTCAGTTTGGATGCACCTTGCCTGGCCTAAAACATGATGAGGGTGAGGGCTGGGCTCCCAGATAGTGGAAGTGTAGTGGCTGCAGTCCTGTAGCCAAAGAAAGGAGAGCCAGACACTGAACTGAGGAGGATGCAGAGATGGCCACATTAGACATTCCATGAGGTCTTTTCTTAGCAAGGGGTTGTTGATTAGTCTTCCAGATCACTGCCATTTGGTGGATGGTAGGGGGTGAGGGGTGGTACAGCAGACTCTTTTGCGAAAGATGAGGTAATTTCTAGATGAGGTCTGCCCTTTGCCTGTTCCTTATTACTCTTTTGTTTAGACTGATGACAGCCAGAATTAGAACCCATACACCTCTTTGTGCCTCTTTTGATTAGAGATGCCCTAGTGCTTCCCGCTGTGGCATGCATCACTCTACAAAAAGTATGCATCTGGAGAAGACCCTGAGGAGGACACTTGAAAGAAGAACCACCCCAACCAGGTCTACAGTTTGAGACAGTGGATCAACATCCACATGTACAAGTTATGTATAAAAGTGGCAGAAAAACCACGCCACTTGGTTCCAGTTCCAAGTTCTTTATGAGCTTTAGGAAGATAGCGCTTTGTAGAATACTCAAACGATTGATATGCAACCGTGACTGGTATCTGACAGCCAGTGTCCCGAGGAGAGCGGTCACCTGGAGTTTACACTTTCTAATGGAGGAACTGTGGTTCTTCCCTGAAGCACTAAGAAGCTGGTCTGACTGCTGAGAGAGGGAAGAAGTCTGCTTGGTCCTGCAGGAGGAGATATTGTTCAGAACTGTAGCAGGAGGGTTGAAATGTAGCAACATTCACAGTTGCCAACATGTCTACTGCTGTTCCATCCCTGACCCAGAAATCAGGCCTCTGTGATACAGTAAGTAGATGCAAGGCACAACTTATTGTGGAAAAGCTAGAATGCCAGCTTCAATCCCCCAACCTCCATCTTTCTGTGTGCCATAATTGTCAGCTCTTTATTCTGTGTCTTCCTGCTCATGCTTTTAGCAATATTGGGCGTGCAAGTGGGAATCAACTTGCTCTTCAAACTCTCATTGGCCCCTTTGGCCTGAAAAAGATTCCCAGCTCTACTTTCTGCTAGCACATTGTAAGGAATGGAATAAAGTCTGGATCAGTCTTAATGTAATTAACAAAAGTGAATGAACAGCCAGGAACAGGTCTCAGAGACTCAGAACAGACTGCTGGAATACACACCTACTGTCTCCAACTTTAGTATAAAGATAGAGCAGAAAGGTCTAGCCAGTGTGCCAAGACTAGTGTACCAGCAACCTCAGATCCCTACAACAGTAATGACAAAGAAACTCTCTTTGCCCTAGGTTTGGGGTACTTACATCCAACCCCCCTTTCTAGGGTTAGGACCTGAAAACTTAAACAAAGACTTCTAAGAGGGGCTGCCAGGATCCTGCTTTCAGGGATAGCTGACAGACTGCTCATGAGAGGTTTTAGAGTTAACTTAGCAAGCAGAAGATGCTGCTTAGAAGAAGAGGGTCTGCTAAGGAGGCAAAGGAGGAGAGCAGAAGATATCAACTGCAACACCAAGGAAAGACTTGCACCATTCTGCCAGGGTGAGACCCTGGGTTTCTAAAGTGACCCTGTTATGTGAGTAAGATTGGGTACCTCTATAGACAAAAGGTACTAAGGAATTCATGTCTAAATGAGGCCTGTTGCATCAATCAGTGTCAAGAAGACCTGCAAGCACTAAGAGACCAGACTGCAGTCTGCAGTCACCCTGAAAATGAAATCGAGTGCCACATGAGAACCACATTTAGAAAGGAGCTTGGTCTAACACCTAAGAACTCATCCACAATTAGAACCATGGCTGAGCAACTAGCTTGTTCGGGTGGAGGGTTCTCTGTTTGGGCCCAGGAAAGAACCCCAGCAACAAGATTTGAAGCTCTGGGGGCACCACAGCTTCCCCACATCCTCTCAAACTGGTGCTTGTGCTGCCTCTGCTTATGTGTTACACATGCACAACAAACATTTCAACCTGTTATTGTTCTGATACTTCAGGATATCACGAAAGACTTACCATACCAGCTGCTGCCCGGTGTGCAGACAAAATATCGAGCTGGAAATGTCGAACTACAGAAATATCGAGTCCTAAATATCGTGAGTGAGAAATATCGACAGCAAGAATATCGTGGTCAAGAATATTGATTTGAAGGTAAGAAATATCGTTTTTTAAAATATAAAAGTCATTAATATCGTTTGCAAAAATATAGTTGTTTAAAATATCGATTTTTTAATTAGTGTTATGTATTTTAGTATATATTTTAAATGCATGAGATGTAGTTTTTTTTGGTATAAGTATTGTGTTTTAATATATGTGTTAAATTTTTAGTAGTTATCAATTTTATTTTAATTACGTTTTGCGTTTTTAGTTCTGTAGGGGGTTGTGGGTTTATAGAGGAATAGGGTGGGAAGTAATTTAATTATAATACATTAATGATTTTTTTTATTTATTAATAATTATTTAATTGGGATTTTATAGTGTTAATTGTGGGAAGTAATTTATTTTTAATTGA
Organism: Calotriton arnoldi; assembly: GCA_963921515.1. Lineage (NCBI taxonomy): Eukaryota > Metazoa > Chordata > Amphibia > Caudata > Salamandridae > Calotriton > Calotriton arnoldi. The sequence goes on from CAWUFW010013435.1 coordinate 461,133, forward strand.
TTATTAATGTGTTGTTAAATATTAATTAATTAATTGAAAATTAAATATGGAAATTGTGTAATTATTTTAGGTGCGGGTTGTGGGGTTTATAGGGGTAAAGGGTGGAAGTAATTTATTTTTAATTAATTAATAATTAGTTGTTAATTATAATTAATTAAATTATTGAAAATTTAATATGGAAATTGTGTAATTAATTTTAGGTGCGGGTTCTGGGAATTATAGGGATAAAGGGTGGGAAGTCATTTATTTTTAATTAATTAATAATTAGTTGTTATTAGTAAATAATGTATTAAAAATTAAATATGGAAATTGTGTAATTAATTTTAGGTGCGGGTTGTGGGGTTTATGGGGTAAAGGGTGGGAAGTAATTTATTTTGAATTAATTAATAATTAGTTGTTCATTAATATCAATTAATTATTTGAAAATTAAATATTGAAATTGCGTAATTAATTTTAGGTGTGGGTTGTGGGATTTATAGGGGTAAAGGGTGGGAAGTAATTTATTTTTAATTAATCAATAAGTAGTTGTTAATCAATATTATTTAATTAATTTACAATTAAGGGGTCGATTCCGATTCGGGCCGGAAAAAGCACCGACCGACTCGGATCCGGAAAAAATACCGACCGACACGTACCAGTGGCGCCCGACACGCCAAGTACGATGCAAGCCGCGATAAATCCGACCGACACGTCAGGAAACCAAGCCGACCGACCGAGCCGCTCGGAAAATAGCAATCCGGCCGGAAAAACACGCGAATCCAACCGACCGACACGCACCCGGAACAAATCCGACCGAATCGTACCCGCCAACTCCAACCCGCAAAGTACGATGCAAGGCGCGAAAACACGACCGAGTCGGACGGAGGACAAGCCGTACGACCGACACGCATACAAAACCGAGCCGAAGCAATACAATACACCGCGACCGACGCGTACGCAGCATACAAAACTGCACAAACACAGCGTGAACGAAACGGAAAACACCGTACGAGACCAATGCAGGGTCCGACTCGGTCACAAGAACGTTTCCAACATACACAAACAGCACAAAGGAAAAATCAACCAAAAAAAGGCCAAACAAGCAATTACCAAGCCAATAAATACTGGGGGTGGGGACAGAGAACAAAGACACACCCACAACTCCACCTATATAAAGGACACAAATCACTACCATGAGCCTTTGCAAATGCCATTTCACTGCCAGCACCCAAGAGAAAGCAACCACACACCCACAGCTCATCCCTCACACAAGCCACACACCATCAGCACACCAACAAATACCTACCTCACATACACCCAGCAAAACACACACTCACACACCCTCACCTGCACACCAACACACACATCACTCACCATCACCACCCATCACCATGCCCCCCAAGAAGAATCCCAAGTTCCTAGATTGTGAATTGGAAGTCCTGGTAGACGAGATCCTCAGGGTGGAGCCACAGCTGTTTGGCACTCTGGTCCAACAGACCCCCATGTCGCAGAAAACCAAGATGTGGGAGAGGATCATCAACAGGGTGAACGCACAATCATCATGTCGGCGCACAAAGACGGACATCCAGAACAGGTGGTATGACGTGCGCAGGAGGGTACGGGACCTGCTGAAGATAGACTACAGCAACAGCCAACAGACCGGCAGTGGCCCTCCTGCCAAGCCAATATACCTCAGGCCCTGGGAGGAGAAGGTGCGGGCCATCCTTCCGCCAGTGAGCGTATATGGACTAGAGAACATCCCAGAGCCTGGTGAGTACACAACAAATGTACACAATAAACTGCCACAAAACACACACATCACTGTCAAGGGAGAGTCAAACCATGCACACATAGCAATTACACAGCAACTAGAACAGAATCATCCCAAAATGTGTATGTCAGTCAGATAAACACAACACATGCCATCAAAAAAGTCACATCCAACTGTGCCAACACATGTACAAACACAACCACAACTACAGCTAGGCAGTGGCACAAATAGAACTAACAAACACATCCACACATGTAGCCACCACAACAACACCAACACACAGTGAAGACCACTCAAAGGAAGGAATTCTGTGTATGCTGGCCAAGTCAGTGTAGCCAATAGCATCATGGGAGTCGCAGTCACACATATTGCCCCCCCACAACTGTCCCATCAACACCACCCTGAACCATGCCCACATCACAGGGAGTGGAGAAGGACTCACAAGATGGCTGACACTGGCTACTGCTGTGGGGAGCACAAGGCCCTGCTGCCAACTGTGCACCAACAAACAGCAGGACACCACTGACTGACATCCTGAGAGACAACTTACACTCCCTGCAATGCAAGCACGTTCCATGGTGGGATAACTGACTGGGTGGGTGGGTGGGTGGGAAGGAGGTCTGGCTGTCAACCAAACACAATCAATGCAGACCATGTTCACACCCCAGAGAATACATAGAAATGCCCAAATAATGCAGGACAATGTGCCACACCAATATCAACCCCTGACTGTGACAACTTAGGACAATACAATGTACAGGCCCGCACCCCGAGGCACAGTCACAACTGTCAGGTGTGTCAACCACTGATGCCTGCAGAAACATGACATACATTGTTTGTGTCTCCCAAAAACAGGTGATGATAGGGACACAGCAGCAGACGCTGAGGAGTCCCAGTCCCAGGCTCAAGAGGATGCCGAGCTCACTGGCGTCGTACAGCCTCTGTCCTCCTCGGACGATGAAGAACAACCTGGCACATCCGGTGCAAGTCAACATGCTGCACCAGCAGGACCACCAGCTGCAGCACCAGCAGGTCCACCAGCTGCACCCCCTGCACCCACCCCTCCAACGACTGTCACCACGAATACCATCCCTGCCGACATGGACAGAATAAGGAACAACACCAGCGCAGTGACCCTGGACCAACCTGGGGCCATGGACACCACCACCACCACCAACCCCCAAGGTGGACCAGGGTTATCTGTGCGTGCAACTGCACACACTGCACATGTCAGCAGGGGTGGTGGGAGGGTGGGAGACAGAGGTCGCTGCTTGCAGACGTTGCTGGTGTGCATGAAGACCCACAACTGGTACGCATAGCTGATGCGTACCAGTCCAGCACCGGAGAGCTCAGCCAGGTAGTGGGGCTCCTCAGAGACATTAAACAGCAGCAGGCTGCCCATCATGCCCGCTTGGACTCCCACATGTCCCAAGTGGAGTCACACATGTCACGTGTGGACTCCCACATGTCACGTGTGGACTCCCACATGACCCGCGTGGAGTCCAAGTGGGATGTACTACATGAGATGACGGCGGTGCACAGGGACATTTTACAATGCCTCCGCCAGATGAACAGCAACCAGTCCACACCTCCCTGTGTGCCAACAACATCTGGTACCGAACAAACTGCAACTGCCACAGGGAGGGAGGAGGACTCTGGCGGAGAGTCCCCTGCACCGCAGCAGCCTGCACTTGAGGGCCCCCCCAAGAAGAGGGGTCGTCCGAGGAGGGGAAAGTGAGAGGCTGATGGCCAAGCGCAACTCCCAGGAAGCCTGAACCTGTTCTGGATTTTCGCCTTTGTGCACAGACTGTTCACCCTGTTGATGGCAACACTACTCCCACACATTGCATGGGGAGTATAAGTTGGAACAATGTGTCAGACAACAGTGGCCCCGATACTGGGGATCCTGTCTACCTGGACTTTCTATTCATCTAGGAACTTGGGATTGCAAGATTCATGTACAGCACAATCCATCCTATGCACTATTATCACAATAAACACACTAATACACCATACTTGCCTATGTCGTGATTCCAACGTGGGTGCTGTTATGGGGATGATGAACTGCAAAATTACACAGTGTATGCGAACTGCAACAGCAAGGACAACACAGGCATGTGAGTACAGGCAACGTGACACATATGAGGGAGACACACCACCAGGGCTACACAACACATACACACCTAGGCCATCTGACTCATTGCCTACACTGATGTTGCCAGGGAAGACGGTGCAATGCACAGACACCACACCCATTCCCAGTTGTAGTCAAGTAGCCCACAGGTGCAGTAAGCAAATGGCAGTCAAATGTGTGACCACAGACAACGCACATCACTAAGTGAAGCACAGGTTTATTACACAGTAGCAACATGCCGTAACCACTACAGATGCAAGGTAACCCCACCTGGTAGCGGGCACACAGTCAACAACTGTAGACAGAAGGAAGTCCATGGGTGTGGCGCACATCACCTGTAGGGACACAACAGCTACCAGCCTGGATGTGCAATCACGTCGTCGGTGGACACAGTTGACCAAACGAATCTGAAAGTACCCTGTGAAGGACAGAAATGACACACAGTCAAAAGCAATGCAGTACAGGACAGAACAGCAAAACTCATGCACAATACATGTTACAAGATACCCACCCAGAACCAAGTTAGCATGTCAACACTGTTGGGGAGTACAGCCCACCTGTCACCACACATCGCAACACACATCCTGTCAAGTAGCCCATGGACACACTCCAACAGCACCAGAGCACCACCCACACATCATGCCAACTCACATCATTCACATGACACCTCAGGATACTCACATTCAGCTAAAGAAGTTGGTGATGAGCTGTGTGCGGACATCACCATCACCATCATCATCATCATCGTCACTGGCATCGTGGTCCAGGCCAGGATCCTCCACAGGTGGCGGATGTTGGTCATTGTCATCCTGGATGAGAGGCAACTCCTTCCGCACTGCCAGGTTGTGAAGCATGCAGCAGACGATGATAATCTTGCACACTTTCGCAGGGGCATATGGGAGGGACCCTCCGGTCTTGTCCAGGCAGCGGAAGCGGCTCTTCAGGAGACCAAAGGTCCGCTCAATCACTCTCCTGGTCCGACCATGTGCCTCATTGTAGCGCATCTGGGCAGGTGTCACAGGGTTCCTGAGGGGTGTCAGCAACCACGGCATGTTGGGGTATCCCGAGTCACCTACGGACAGACAAGTGCACATCAGCTGACTTGGAAAAGTGGGCGGAATACTACAGATCAGATCACACACAATGGCACAAAGTCAGTACACACCGACAAGCCAGGCACGCTGGTTCTGCATCTGTGCCATCAACCTGGGGATGCGACTACTCCTCATCACAAAGGCATCGTGTGCTGAACCAGGGAAACGGGCACACACGTGTGTGATGGTCATGTCTGCAAGACACACCACCAGTGCATTGACCGAGTGGTAGTGCTTGCGGTTCCTGTAGGCCTGCTCCTGGGCCTGTGGTGGTACCAAAGCCACATGTGTCCCATCAATGGAGCCAATGACATGCGGCATCCTCCCCAGGGCATAAAAGTCACTCTTCACGTCAGTGAGTCGTCGCAGTCTAGGGAAATAGATGTACCGGTTCAGGAAGAGCAACATTGCCGCCAAAACATCGCGGAGCACACGGCTGAACATGGTCTGTGACATCCCACCAGCAGACGCCACAGTATGTTGGAAGGTACCGGTGGCAAAGAAGTGTAGGGCTGCCATCACCTTCACCTTGGGGGTCAGCGCTGTAGGATACGGCCGGCCAGGCTGCAAATGTGGGGACAACTGCACTGCCAAATCCTCAATCAGCTGCCTGGTGAAGCGGTACCGTCGGATGCTGTCCCGTTCCACCATCGTTGCCAGGTCTGGGAATGGCCGATGGACAGCAGGAGCCCTGCAGTGCAGAGGAGAAGTAAGCAAGATCGTCAGTCACCCCACATATGCGGCATTGAACACACTCAAGATCCCAACATACATCATCATGAGGCACAACTACATGAAGTGTGCAGTACCGGAACGACATTTATGGTACATACATGGCCAACATCTGTCAACACGGTCCTACAGGTGGCATCAATTTGTCCCAGGTTGGCCCATTGGATATCATGATGCTGTGTCACAGTCACCCCCCAGTGACATGTGAGGACAGATGTGCCCCAGGCACCACAGCTCAACGACAGGCACATTCCCAGGGACCCTGTAATGCCACATGGACACTGGCATCACCTGGAGTATCATGTGTACACCACAACAAAACAAACATGACCCCCACAGGTAGTGGCCACACTTGCCATGGCAGGAGAGCCATGGACGTCTGTGACACACACGCACAACATCAGAGTCCATGCACACACAACGTGGATGTGGAGACTGTCTCCCATTGTGCACATGAAATCAGAGACATTGTAAACACTACATGCACAAAGACTGTGGAGGGCCATCACTATTGTGCCACTGGGACACCCTGGCTCAAACATACCGTCCCACATGGGACTCACGGGGTATGTGACATGACATACACAAACACCACTGTGAAATGTGACCATGGCACATGCACAGATATGAACAGTTGCACATCACAGTGGTCACGTACACGTAACACCCAGGATCCTGTCCCCATTAACACGTGCACAGCCTGGGGGTGGCTGCCCACAGGTGACACCCACAGGACAACATGTACACCAACATACACACAATAGGAAATGCAGCCTTACATGCCTTATGATAAGGTTTGGACAGGCTGTCGTGATGTAGGTGTGCCCCTCACTCCCTGGGAGCTATCTGTGGCTGGCATATGTCCATCTGAGACAGGCATGCTGACATATGCCAGTCACATGTACAGTGATGCGTTGTACTGCAATGGACCGATCGGTGCCTCCGGCCGGCCCATTGCATTCAATGTGTGCGGGTACGCGTTGTACCCCTGTGCGCGTTGAACAGCAATGGACCGATCGGTGCCTCCGGCCGGCCCATTGCATTCAATGTGTGCGGGTACGCGTTGTACCCCTGTGCGCGTTGTACTGCAATGGACCGATCGGTGCCTCCGGCCGGCCCATTGCATTCAATGTGTGCGGGTACGCGTTGTACCCCTGTGCGCGTTGAACAGCAATGGACCGATCGGTGCCTCCGGCCGGCCCATTGCATTCAATGTGTGCGGGTACGCGTTGTACCCCTGTGCGCGTTGAACAGCAATGGACCGATCGGTGCGCACCCATTGACAATGGGCTTGCCTGGCAACGGACGCGTTTTTGAATATTCGAACGAGTCGGTTGCTGGAAATTCAGTTGGTCACCCACAACAATGTTGCAAAATAATGTATGTCATGAAGTTGAAGATTTGAAGGATGCTGTGGGCGTGTTTTGGTGCTGCTATTCCATGGATTGGCCAGATTCAGAAGATGCAAACGACTTGGACCTATCACTTTGGACACAAGGGACAGTATCTGCCTCTCCAGCACATATATATTGCTGCATGTTCCCCTGAGAGCCCACTTGCCTGCACTACATGCTCCAGGACGACATCTGCCACTGCACTGCTGCTGTCTCTGCCCCTCTGGACCCTGCAATGGCACGTACTGTGGAGAGAGCCCCAGCCTTCAGCCTTGAAGAGAACCAGGCCCTGCTGGACAGCCTACTTCCACAGTACAGCAAGCTGTATGGGACACCAGGGGAGCAGGTGAGTGTTCTGTGCACTGCCTTTCTGAATGTGCATTTTGTCTGACTAGCAAGGCTGAGAGTCAGCACACCACTGGCTAGCAGGCTCACTGAGTAGTTGTCACCCCCATAGTGTGTAGTGACTTGCACTGGACAGGTATGGTGCAGTGACAGTGCTTCTGAACAGGGTTTTACTCCCCATGCTATGATACCATGTAGTGACTTCTGGAAAACTGTCCATGGGCAGCCGTGCACTGCCTGGGTACACCATGTGCCCCTGTGATTGCGACATGTATATGCAACTGTGTCATGCACGGATATGTTGCATGTGTAGTAATGTCCTTATCACTTTGTCATCCTGACAGGCTTCTGCCCATCGGAAGCATGAGATCTGGAAGGACATCGTCCGGGCTGTCCGGTCCGTGGGGGTCTACCAGCGCCGGATCCGCAACTGCCAAAAGAGGTGGCAGGACCTTCGGGGCTGGACCCGGAGGATTGCACGGGTCCAGCTGAAGCTGTCGCCTCCTCGCAGGAGGGGCGGAACACGGACCCTGACCCCCACATGCTCAGGATCCTGGCGGTGGTCTTTCCAGACCTGGATGGGCAGCTGAAGGCCAGAGAGCAGCAAGGAGGGGGTGAGTCAAAGACTGCACTGTGTACTCTGTCTAACATGTTATGTGCCCTCCTCGGGCCAGGTTGAACTGCCACAGTACAGCAGTCATGTTGTCCAGGAGCCATGTCCCTCTATTGTGCACTGCCCACTCCTCATCTGATACCCAGGTGTGGCCCTTACATGCAGGGAATTCTGTCACTTAGGACTGTGTCCTTGCAGTTTGCTTGACTCAAGGTGGGAGACAGCATCTGTTTCCCTGACTCTGTGGTGGGCATCATGGGTGGGTCCATTGCTTACACAATGCCTGTATTCTGACATGTAGGGTAGTGTCACAGGTCTCCCATATGTCCAATAGGTATGACCTGGACAGATGAGGGTTAAGAGGATGTGTTGTGGGGGGATGTACATGTGCACTTGTGCAGCTCCAGGACTTGCATTCCCCATGACCTACTATTGTGACACAGTGCAGAGTGTTGTTGTCTGGCTGCAAAGTCATACATCACTGAGACAGTGATGTATGACTTTGCAGTCATGCCTCCGCCATGGCATGTGTCTACTGATTGGTGATCCTGCAGGGGAGTGACATGTGCTACATGCACACCATAGTGGCGCTGGCTATCAGGACATGGGTGCATCATGGTGTCTGTCGCTGGTATGCATCACATGCATTTCCTATTTGACTCTGGGCATCCCTTACATCCGTAAACCTGTACTGACTCAGTGGCAAGAGCTGTGATGTGTCCACACCGTGTCCTCTGCACTGTCCAACTACTGTGTACTTGGTGCATGTGTCAACACTGGGGTGTTGCAATCCAACAGACACCAGACAGATGGGTGCAAGGCCATGTGGGATGTGAGTGCCATGCTTGGCATCAGACTGACAATTGACTTCTCCTGTTCAATTAGTGCACTTTTAGCAATGTACAACTAATGATGCCAGGGCTTGCTCTGGGATGTGCTGTGCTCACAGTGGTGTGTGCGTTATGTGCAGGTGACTGATGTCTGTCTGTTTCCCCATTGTTTGCAGATACATCCACGGCCACGGAAGGGGACAGCTCCACGGACCAGGAGGAGCCGGAGAGCCAGACTGGGTCAGCAGCCGAGAGTGGTCGGAGGGACCCAGTGGCACGGAGGGCGAGGGGAGCCACACCGAGGAGTCCTCAGCAGCATCCACCTCAGCTGAGGACCAGAGCAACTCGGAGGATGACTCCCTTGTGGAGGCGGGTGTCAGCAGCCACCACACCCCAGCTAGTGTTGCTGTCCCCGCCACCACCAGCACCACCACCGCCCTCCCATCGGCTCCCATTCCCCAGGTCCGTGGAGGCTCCCATGTCCGGGAGCGTGTCTCCTTTGGGCCAGGCACCGCACCCCTGCCCCTGTGTCCCCTGCTGCCCTGAGTGAGGAGTCTGTGTACCTCCTTCGCCAGCTCCATGTAGGGCAGACAGCCATGCTGAGTGTCCTCCATGCGCACACCGCGCTGTTGACTCAGCTGGTGTCGTTCATGGAGGGCATCTCATCGGGCATGTCTGACCTACAGAGGGGCAATAGGTCCATGGACTCCTCCCTGACGGCAGCAGTGTCCCTCCTCAAACGGTCCCTCACCCCTCCTGCCTCTGCTCCATCCACACTCCCCAGCACCTTACCCATCCCAGGCACACACACACTGGCACACACCAGCACACACACATCCAGCACACTGACACACACGCCAATGACAAAACGCACACGCAAGCACATTCAGGGGACTGAAGCCAGACTCACAGGGGATGGGGCCCTGGAACACACACACGCATCCACATGCACTGCACAGTCCTCAGTTCCCTCTCCCTCCAAAGCACCCTCCCTTGCCTCACCTGCAACCCCAAAGTCACAGCAGCTCTTCCTCTGTGACCTCGGCCTCTTCCCCACCGATGAAGCTGCTCCAGCATCCCGGGGGAAGAGGAAGCCCACCCACACGGAGCAGAGTGCCCCTCGCCCCGGACACCCTCCCCCAGGCGCAGACGGACTGAGGCCCCCACCCGCAAGTCCCCCCGGAGTGCTAAGAGCAAGACCCCGCCACCGCCCTGCAGCTCAGGCACAAGGTCTCCGTCCTCCATCCCTCAGGCCCCCACTGCACAGGTGCCCCCACCACACCCTGCCCCAGGTTCCCCCACCCACAGATATACCATCCCCAAGATGCTCCGGCCTTCTCCCCCTGCCACTTGCTCTCCCAGCACCACACCCCCGCTGCGCTTGTCTGTGCCACTGATGTGGTGAGGGTGTCCTCCCCCTCTGTCCAACCCACCTTGCCTGTTCCCCATTCTCCTCCCCTGGAGGTAGGCACTGCAGTGGAGTCCACTACCGCCCTGTCTGACTTGGGCACTGCAGTGGCGGACCTGTCCACCCCATCTGCAGGGTCCACTGCAGTTGTGCCGGCACCCACGACATCTGTGTCATGCCCCCAGTTGTGCCGGCACACACCATGTCAGACACCTCCACTGCAGTTGTCAGTGGCTCTCCAGCACCCACCACCCCTTCCCTGACTCCCCTGGTGAGCCCTGATCCTGTCCCTGCGGTGCCTGGCCTGCCCCCCGGTTGCCCCTCCTAGTGGATTGTCCCTGGTATTGTGCAGGCATGCGTAGGGTGACATCTGCCAGTGTCACCCTGTTTGAACTTTGACAATGGACTGGCCATTGGCCTTTGCTCTTTTTCAGGACTTCGTTTGGCCTCAACACATATGCTGAATAAAGCAACTTTCTTTTCTCTAGTGCTCATGCTTCAGATGTACATGTTGTTGGTGCAGCTAACCATGCCCTTGCTGCAGTGATGGTGATATCTGGTCTCATGATTATGAAGTGTTACTGTGCAGGAACCCATGTGGTCCAGGGGAATGTGTCCTATCATGTGGTGTATCCATGTCATCAATAGCAGCATCTGAGGGTGTCATGTGTTCAGTATTTGGCAATGGGTTTCCTACTTACATTGGCAATTTCACATCTGTGGCTTCCACCCCTGCACATCTGTTGTGCCTGCCATCGTTGCTTTTGTCTACTTCCCTGACCGTGTTGCCATCTCCAGTGGACATGCAGGTTTGGGCATCAATGGGGAGGGACTCATCCGTGTAGTCAGTGCAACATTGCTATACAAGTGTGTTGGATCTGTGCTGATGATTCCGTTGGCACATCCATGACCAGGCTGATGTGATGGGAGCCCTCATTTGGTGCTAATTGTTGATTGTGTGACCAAGTGCTCAGCTGACATGATGGGGCCCTACTGAGGCAACATATGGCACAGCTTTCCTCACACAGGAGTGGAGTCCCCTCATGGCAGTGTGTACACGTGTGACATTGCCTGCGCCCAAGGTGTGTGTTGTATGTGCATGTCTGTGTGTTCACTTCCATTCATCTGCGCATGCTGTGATCCCTAGTGTTGTACCTGTTTGTGATGCTTGCTGACTTGAGCTATGTTCCCCCAAAGTCTTCTCCCTGTGTTCTCTGTGATGTGGGTGCATGGCACATTACTGGTCATCAGGGTGTCACCCATAGGTGTGTTTGCTGTCAGGGCAGAGTTTGTGTGCTGACGCAGATGGGTCACAGTCAGGTTTCCCTTTGGCACTTGTTGTTTGCCCCTGTCATGTGATTTCCAGTTTGTGTTATCTTTCAGTGATTGTGACACGTTGTGTGTGTGACTGCTGGCACTCCTTAGGGTCCGGGCTGCAATGTTGGTTGTTGTCTATGTGTGTTCTTTGTGGGTGACCTTGGCTTCTTCATTGGTGTGTGACTGTGGCTGGGATCCCATTGGTCGGTGTGGTATTGCCGTCATGTCCATGTACAGCGTAGTGTGCAGTGTGTCAGACATTCAGGAGTCTTGTTGAGTGTCCATGTGTGATGTGTTTCTACACCTTGGTTCCCACCCACCACCCTGGAATAGTAATGGGTGCATGTGCAATGTCACCAGTGCATGTGTACTTCACTGCTGCACATTGTTGGAGGTCGAGGGGTGTGGTCTTGAGTGTGTGCAGATGAGAGTTGTTGCCCGGCTAGTCCCCTGCCTCCATGTTGGCCTTGGCTTACTGGCCATGCTGATTGATTTGTGCTTGTGTAGGTGTGATGGTAGTTAGTTGCTCAGGACACCTGACTGTGGTTCACAGTGTGAACGACATTTAGCTTTGTCATCACAGTGGTATTTTTCTTCAGCCCAGGGTCACCACATTGTGGGGGCCCTGGGGGTGGTGCTGTGGTGTGTCTGTGACTTGCTGTGTCAGTTGTTGTTCCTACGTGCCTGTGTGACATGTGTGTTTTGTGCTCCCTCTCACCTGTCAATGCCTGCTTGCCCACATAGGGGATTTGGATCCATGAGTTACCTTAGTGTGGCAGTGTATGCACATCTGTATGATTGGTATTCAGCTCTCCTCATGTGTTGTGTTGTTGCCTGGGGACACTGGCACCCCCACCCCTCACCTGCTGTGTATGATGACAGTGTTGGTCTGCCTGTTAGTGTTTGTGCATCTGCACCACTGCATTGGCATATCTTGGGTGTGCCATTGGCTGCATGTTGTTTGGTGTGTTTCCCCTGCTGTCCCTGGGACTCCTAGGTCATCGGTCAGCACAGTGATCATGGTTTGTGTGTCCCATTGCTGCCATGGTATGGTATCTGTTCACCTCACATCTGCTGTCTCCACAGGGTATCTGCATTTGTGTGCCCATTGGTGCAAATATGTGGTTCTGCATTCTGATGGTCACTTCTGTCATTGTGTCATTGATGACTGTTGACGGTCTCAGCCACCATGGGTGTTGTTTGTCTGCACATGGCCAAAGGAATGTTTCATTTGCACTGCAGTATTTGGCTCCCCCAATTTATGTTGCAATGGGACACATACACTACTTTGCCACAGATGAGTTTTTGGTTCTGTGACCAGGAATGATCCATGCAGTTTGGCAGTTGCAGCTCTTTCTTTGTCAACAATTACCTTTTGGTCACTGTGATGATGAGGGTGTAGACCCCATTGCCACAATGGTCAAAATGTGCTTCAGCTATGGACCCCACACTTGCCTTTTGGTCACTGTGATGATGGGGGTTTAGACCCCATTGCCACAATGGTCAAAATGTGCTTCAGCTATGGACCCCACACTTACCTTTTGGTCACTGTGATGATGGGGGTTTAGGCCCCATTGCCACAATGGTCAAAATGTGCTTCAGCTATGGACCCCACACTTGCCTTTTGGTCACTGTGATGATGGGGGTTTAGGCCCCATTGCCACAATGGTCATGGGCTGCTTGCATTGTGGGTGCCACACACATATATGTGTGGCACATGTGCTAGGGGGTCACATTGTATGTTCAATGTCATGTTCGGTGTTGTAGGCATTTGACACAGCCTGCTCACACGCTTGTCATGGTGGTGGGGGGATGTCTTAATCTTGCATTCCCTAGGTTGTGGTGTGCTTGTTGTGTCATGCATTGTCCATCCTATGAGTGGGGGTGGTAGTAGTGGTAGGCATCCAGCCCCCCTGGCTAAGGGTGGTAGTAGTGGTGGGCATCCTGCCCCCTGGCTAAGGGTGGTGGTAGGCATCCAGCCCCCCTGGCTAAGGGTGGTGGTAGGCATCCAGCCCCCCTGGCTAAGGGTGGTAGTAGTGGTGGGCATCCTGCCCCCTGGGTGAGGTGGTAGTAGTGGTGGGCATCCTGCCCCCCTGGCTAAGGGTGGTGGTGGTAGGCATCCAGCCCCCTGGCTAAGGGTGGTAGTAGTGGTGGGCATCCAGCCCCCCTGGCTAAGGGTGGTAGTAGTGGTGGGCATCCAGCCCCCCTGGCTAAGGGTGGTAGTAGTGGTGGGCATCCTGCCCCCTGGCTAAGGGTGGTGGTAGGCATCCAGCCCCCCTGGCTAAGGGTGGTGGTAGGCATCCAGCCCACCCTGGCTAAGGGTGGTAGTAGTGGTGGGCATCCTGCCCCCCTGGTTGAGGGTGGTAGTAGTGGTAGGCATCCAGCCCCCCTGGCTAAGGGTGGTAGTAGTGGTGGGCATCCAGCCCCCCTGGCTAAGGGTGGTAGTAGTGGTAGGCATCCAGCCCCCCTGGCTAAGGGTGGTAGTAGTGGTGGGCATCCTGCCCCCTGGCTAAGGGTGGTAGTGGTAGGCATCCTGCCCCCTGGCTAAGGGTGGTAGTAGTGGTAGGCATCCAGCCCACCCTGGCTAAGGGTGGTAGTAGTGGTGGGCATCCTGCCCCCTGGCTGAGGGTGGTAGTGGTGGGCATCTGGCACCCCCTGGCTAAGGGTGGTAGTAGTGGTGGGCATCCAGCCCCCTGGCTAAGGGTGGTGGTAGGCATCCAGCCCCCTGGCTAAGGGTGGTAGTAGTGGTGGGCATCCTGCCCCCTGGCTGAGGGTGGTAGTAGTGGTAGGCATCCTGCCCCCCTGGTTGAGGGTGGTAGTAGTGGTAGGCATCCAGCCCCCTGGCTAAGGGTGGTAGTAGTGGTGGGCATCCAGCCCCCCTGGCTAAGGGTGGTGGTAGGCATCCAGCCCCCCTGGCTAAGGGTGGTAGTAGTGGTGGGCATCCTGCCCCCTGGCTAAGGGTGGTAGTAGTGGTAGGCATCCTGCCCCCCTGGCTGAGGGTGGTAGTAGTGGTGGGCATCCAGCCCCCTGGCTAAGGGTGGTAGTAGTGGTGGGCATCCTGCCCCCTGGTTGAGGGTGGTAGTAGTGGTAGGCATCCAGCCCCCTGGCTAAGGGTGGTAGTAGTGGTGGGCATCCTGCCCCCCTGGCTGAGGGTGGTAGTAGTGGTAGGCATCCAGCCCCCTGGCTAAGGGTGGTAGTAGTGGTGGGCATCCTGCCCCCCTGGTTGAGGGTGGTAGTAGTGGTAGGCATCCAGCCCCCTGGCTAAGGGTGGTAGTAGTGGTGGGCATCCTGCCCCCCTGGTTGAGGTGGTAGTAGTGGTAGGCATCCAGCCCCCGTGGCTAAGGGTGGTAGTAGTGGTGGGCATCCTGCCCCCTGGTTGAGGGTGGTAGTAGTGGTAGGCATCCAGCCCCCTGGCTAAGGGTGGTAGTAGTGGTGGGCATCCTGCCCCCTGGGTGAGGTGGTAGTAGTGGTAGGCATCCTGCCCCCCTGGCTAAGGGTGGTAGTAGTGGTGGGCATCCAGCCCCCCTGGCTAAGGGTGGTGGTGGTAGGCATCCAGCCCCCCTGGCTAAGGGTGGTAGTAGTGGTAGGCATCCTGCCCCCCTGGGTGAGGGTGGTAGTAGTGGTAGGCATCCTGCCCCCTGGCTAAGGGTGGTAGTAGTGGTGGGCATCCAGCCCCCCTGGCTAAGGGTGGTGGT